>RJWH01000021.1:0-516613 GCA_004363575.1 Solenodon paradoxus
TTCCTGAGAGACAGAGATGTAGATTAAATATTTTGGGATGTGTTTATATATGTTATTAGGAAATGTATTTATATATTTCTAGTTGCTAACTAATACCATTACTCTTGCAGAGACATTCTAGGCTAAATTTGGACTGGAGAAAGGAACCCAGAACAGGGGTCAGGTTAGAGATAAGAGAAACCATTAGCACTGCAGTCACATAGGTATGGGTCCCTTTAAGGAAGTGATCTCTAGCCACAGCAGGCATCAATTATTTTGCAATGGCATGGTTCCCAGGGAATCTGTGCTGGGATACTTTGTCCCCTAGAAATGTCAGAGCTCCTTTGAAAAAAAAAATGTTCAGAAATGAGCATGGCAATATATTTATCAGAATGTATGTGTTTATGCCTGCAGCAAAATAAATATGACTTCTATGAAAACCTTCAAATAGCTCAAGGTTAGAGATATTTCAAAAAAATATATATATGCATGTGTATATACATATATATTATTTTCTCTTCTATATTTAAATCTAGAGACTGAGTTTCTTCTTTACACCCTTAAAGACATAACTTCCCTCGGTATTACAATTTAACCACAGAAAAAGAATGGCTTATCCCATGGCAGTGACTCTGAGGCAATTACAAGGTTGTTTACATGAGCTATCTGCTGCAGAGACTGACAGTGTCTGTACAGTAGCCTGCCTGCTCCTGGTGTGTTGGGGATAACTTTTATGAGTGAACCGGAAAGAGGCAGACAAAGTCATATGGATTAGGTCACAGTTCAGATCAAAGGAACATAACTAATAAGTGCACCAGAAATGCCAGCCCAAGGTCCAATTTCTCCCTCTAACCTAGGTGGTTTGCTGGAAGGTCTTACAGAATACTGATCAACGTATTAAAAATGGTTGCAGAGAGAATGACCATTTCTCTTGGAGAGGCTATACATTTTCTCTGTATTCATGCTCATATATAGTGATCATATGTGTTGTAAATATAGATAGTGAAGCTCACGAATGAGCTCACGAGCTTCCAACTCCACTTTGGAACCTTTAGATTAGGGGCTGGGCAGTTCGAAGGTAGCAGTTTTGCTGACTCTGGTATGTATTCTCTTCTCCACCTTGATAGCACTTCTAAAATTGACATCAATTACAGGGTTAGCTTATTTTATCACCTAGAGCAAGCTGAATTTTTTTCCTCCCCCACAACAGGACTAGAAAATCAGATGACAAAGGTGATGTGACCTTAGCTCTTAAATAATCTTCATGCTTCCTCGTTTCCACATCCTTCTCTTCTGTTGTTGCAAACTATCTTTAATTTAATGGGTTGGTGATAGCAAATCTTTGCAGTTTTGGTCAAAAGAGTCTTGATGATGAGGCAGTAAGGAATTAGATGGAGAGTGGAAAAATCAGCTGCCTCCAGCTTCCTGCTTGCTTGTCCCAGAACAGCATCTGCTGCTGGGAGGAGTGTGTTTGCCATGCTGGAAAGGGATGTTTATGAACAGATGCCAGAGGGGCTGAGTGTGTTTTGCTGTCATTGTCTGGTATGTCTGCAGTTACTAGTTTTTAATGGCTTCATAATATGTGGTCAATATCGTTCAAGGTTAAAGTGAATTGAACATTTTATCATGAATGTTATAAAATGTATAGCTGTATTTTAAATTTATGGGAAAATTGATAGAATTTCACTTGCTAATATATCTAAAAGGAATTATCATAAGTAAAGGGAATCTGCCTAACTTGGGTCATGTGAAAAAGCCTCCTATGTTTAAAAATAAAGCTTCTCAAATTTGAAGGGTTTCTTTTCTTTTTGTTTCTAAGTTTTATTGTGACTTTGTGTAAATGAATTTATTTCTCTGCATTTAATCTTGGTGAAAAATCTTAATACTGAAATGTGAAGGATAAAGATAGATTGGGGGTTTTCTTTTTTGTTAAACACGGGTGCGGAGTGTCATGTATTCTCATTTCCTGCTCTAGTTCTGGCTTCAGGTCACATTTTTAGCTAAAGGACTTTGCATGGAATTGGCATGTTCATACTGAATGATTGCTTATTGCTTATGAGAATAATGGACTCAAAGCAAGAGAGGCTTCCTTCAATTAGAATAAGAAGTAAATAAATTGACATTTTAAATTCTTTCTCCTTTGGCTCTACTATTTTCTCTTGTAGTTTCCTTTAAGCTGTAGGTTAAATATTGCAACATTTATGCAAAAAAGAGGCACAAAATCTCCAGTAAGGACACAAATGGAATACAATGCTGTATTTGCTGCAGGCTGAGTGCCTCCTTCCAATCACACCTGCATCTCTGACAGCTTGGGAAGACCAAGGACTTATGGAAAAAGTTGGGTCTATAGACCACAGGGGAGGTGCATATTGGTAAAAAAAGAAAAACGGACATCATTTATTTCTTTAGCATAATAGATGTATTTGTTGCATTGCATAAGTATGAGATGAAACACTGCTGCTGATTCAGATAAAAGATCATGCTGCATATTGATTGTTTGAGAGAGAAAATGAAATTTAAAATTGGAGCTTGGATTTTCAGAAATTTACTTACCTGTATGTATAATCATACCAAAGTTGTAAGGTTTTGACAAAATGTTTTTAGTTTGGGTATACTTTATCCTTATGAAAATATCAAGACAAAAGGGATAAGTGAAAAAATCAGTTTGTTTTGGGTACTATTTCCCTCCTATTTAATGGAGGAAGACTTTATTTCTTATTGTGAATCTTAGTAGAAACTCTAAGTAGTTTTAATATCAGGTGATATTTGAGAGTTCTTAAATGGAAAGAAAGATTTCAATTTGAAAGGCATACCTCAATTTATACATTTTTTTGACAAATATTTTCTGGTTGAATTGATTTTTTGGATCCCTAACAAACCACTATGGCTTTCTCACTGTTCTTAGCCCTGGTGACTAAGAGATGTAAAACCCATTGGCTTGTAGAATTGATGCTCCTAGGAATGAAAATTAAAGTATTTACTAGAAAAAGAAATGACTGACGTTTCCATGCAAGCATTACTAACCCACAATTACTCTAAAACCCAGTATGATGTGCAGGTATAAACTTGCCCTATTTTGCAGAATGGTCTGCACAGTAAGGAATGAGATTTTGTTAGACTGTCTCCAAGTGTGTATTAGAAAACAAGGGGATAAAACTGCCCAAACTTTTTAAGTACTAAAAATTAATCTCAGTGCACTGACTGCGTTTTACATGTGCTTCTTGAAAATGAGTTTCTTGAAGTAGTTGTCCTACATTGGAGATAAGATCTGAGAACACTGATATGAAATGAACTCTTAAATACGTTTTTTTGGGGGTAATATTTATTCAGTGTCTGTCTTTCCTCCATCATAGCATTTATCACATATGCAATAATTGCCAAATCCTGAGTTAGTTGTTCTCTATCAGGGACAGATTATCTGTTTGGCACATAGTAGAGATATAATAAATAACTTGCCTGAATGAATGTCCCCATGTATAGAGTTGTCTTTAAAGTGCTATGAGTGGAAGGGATTGGAAAGTGGTAATGCAGATTTTGTACCATTTGATAGTTTATAGTCATTTAAGGAAATTAAGTTAGATAACAAAGATGGTATACAATCAAGAGTTCATATTAGTGATTTGACAATAAATGCATTAAGAATTCAGAAGAGAAAAAATTTACCTCCTTTCAAATGATAGTAGGTGATGCTGGAGACTACACTGGGATGGCTGGGTTGGGATGGGTCAGGTAAGAATTCCTAACAGCAGCTATCAATACCTGGTTAGGAAAGAGACTCTTATTTAGAGCAGAGAAAAAGTTATTTGGGGGTACATGACCATACTTCCCAAATAAAAAAATCATAATTTATGGTTTAATAATAGGTAGAACTTTGAAACTAGCATAGTTCTAGAGAATGGTTCAGTATAATATTGAAAACTAGCAGTACAAGATGAAGTTACTATCCATTTTTGTAACCATCAGATATGGAAAAACATACCTAATTGCATCTTTCTTGCTTCAGACAAACTTTAGTTTACTTTTATTTTATCTCACATACTTCAGAGGACTTAAAACTTTTCCTCTTCCTTTTATCAGTAACTGTGTAACTAATGAAGTTTGTATGAAAGCAGATATGCAAACATATGTTAGAGTGAAGCTGTCTAAGTTGAAGCCAAGCAATGTGTCCTTTATCACTAAACTAAATATATAAACCAAAGTTACAGTTGCTAATTGGGCATATGTTCAGATTTTAAATATCCAGCTACTCTGATGTTGGTAACACTATAGTTCTTGTTCTTGAGATACATTTGAATATAGAGAACTATTTGAGATGTTCAATCCCTCCCCCTACAATCTACCACTCAGCAATTGTCTTTGTAATTGACTTTGTAAAAGTCTTCAGGTTTTCTAAACGCAGTTAAAATTCTCATTTAAATTTTAAAAATCAAACTCTGTTTTTGCTTTGATTTTTAGGCCAGCGTGAGAAACGTCAATGGTAGGACCATCTCAGATATTTGTTATGGCAAGTTATGTAAGAAGCTGTTGAATTAGACCCATTTCCTATAGATGAGAAACCGGACAAGCAGTGGTAAGTTGTAAATTCAATTTTTCTTTGCAGAAAACATGTGATCTATAAAACCAATTTAAATATTGCATATGGTCTATCATAAAGATGGAAAGAAATACTGCTAGAAATGTCAACTATAGAAGTGAAGATCAATAGGCTAGACTGCTTAACAGATGGTATAGTACTATTAATACCACATGTAGTCTTGAGGGTCATAGGCGCTTCATACAACATTGTGATGTTGCCATCCTGGGTGAAATAGCCCATATAAGATGACTGCAAGGAAGAACTTCATGTAGCTGAGTAACAGTTGGGTAACTGTTTTTCAGTGACTTTATTTGCAACATGGATTCTATATTTTACTGATTCTTCCCCTCTAGTAAAAGAATTGGTTCTAAATTATAATGTTAATTATCTTCATGAATATGCATATATACATAAATACATTATATACACACAAAATATGAATATTCATATATATATTAATGTATGTGTATATACACACATACACATGATGTTTAGAACTTTAAAAGTAGGGAAGAGGAATATTACAGTTAAACTCAATTCGTGGCCTTTAATCCTACAAATCCTTTTACTTAATAAAGGCAATATTAAAAATAGATCTAGTTGCACTGCCTAGTTGGAATAACTTTTAAAATTTCTAATTTTATAGAAATATCTGCACATATAGGCATAAAACCTTTTAAGTCAAATACATGATGCTTCATAGTCATCAAAGTCAATAATCAATAGACTCCAACAGAGATGAACCAGCTATAATCTGTCAAATAACATCTTTGAGAAACAGAATATGACTGTGGTACTTGTAAGACTCCAAGGAAGCTGTTTTGAACTGTGATCAATATCTCCCTTCCATTTGCTTAGTGGCTTATATAAATCTGGGTAGGTTGGCTGCTATGTGAATTAATGCATAACCTATAACTGCAGAAGATGGATGAAATTAGCTCTATGCTTATTTCACATCATGATTTTCATTACAGTCTGTTTACAAATTATACTGAGAAAGCAGATAGACCTGTGATTGATTGACATGTATTAAAAGTGCTTTGTTATCCAAGGGGATTATATGTATTTGCCAATAATAAACAATTTTCAATCCAAAATTAGACTATTTTATGTGCCATTCCCAGTGATGCAGACAATATATATTATATTGCCTCATCTTAAATATTTATTCATTAGGCAAACATTTATTGGTAATCTGTGATGTAAATATCGTCTTTAACTCTTGGGATAGACAAAAAGACAGTACTGCCTGAAAGGAGTTTTCAGTCTAAAAGAATGTGATGCGCATGATCACAGTCCAACGTAGAGGTGGTAGAGATTTGTTAACAAAGGTTTCCCAAAGGGAGTAATATTATAACTAAATTTTAAGGACAATAATAGGTTAGTTAGTCAGAAGGAGGGGGAATAGCGGGAACATTTTTCAAGGTCCCAGAGTCTTGAGAGAGCAGGAGACTTGAAGGGGGCCTTAGGTGTCACTTACTATGTTGGGGTGTAGTGTCTATGGATGGTAGAAAGGAATCTGAAGAAGGTACAGGAGAGTCATCATGAAAGATTTCTTAAAAGGTAGTGGGTTTGGACTTTATTCCAAAATGAAGAATTTTTGTAAGCTAAAGTAGGAAAATAATGTGATTATATTATTATTTTTTTTTAAAGGAAAAGTGCAGGCAGGAATGAAGGCAAGCAGGTAGGGAGAGAGAGAAGGAATAAGAATTTATACTTTTTTTTTTTTCCATTTTATTGTTTACACTGGTGGTCTTCCCTGCCAGATCCAGGACTCAAACCCAAGGTATATGGCCTGCATCTTTCAGAGGTAATTGACGTAACCGTCAGGCCACCAGGTCGTACCAGATTAATTTTTTAAATTATGAAATATATCATACACATAAAATAGTATGTAAAATAAATACAGATTCAAGATTAGTTAAAAACACCATTCATGTTAAGTAATAGACCCTGAGTAAGCTAGAGTGTGCTGCTTTAAGATCTGATGCTTTTTCTTCTCTGCTTTTTGCACACTTACTCCCTTTCTGTACTTTGTAGGCTTTCCATTTTGAGACCATAATATACATACAGTATATATTATATGTATATATTTAACCACCTGATTACTTTGCTAAACATTGTGAGATCTTTCCATGTAAATATCTGTAATTTATTCATGTATATTGTTGTATACTATTCTATCTATACCAAAATATACCAAGCTTATTTCATATTTTACTTTTGATTGACATTGGGATCATTTTTGTATTATATATATATAACTTGAATTGTTTACATAAATATATTTAAACATATTAAATTACCAATATATATAACATATTAAAATATATTTATAATAAAGGTATTGCATATATAATGCTCTTATGCATATAAGCTATATTATTGCCCATAGATTTTAATAAGAGCTGCTTGAGAATAATTATCAAGGAAAGGAATTACAGAATCTGGGGGTATGTGCAGTTCTTATAAATAAGGCCAAAATACTTTTTCCATTTGACTACATCAATATCATCTGACAATAATAATGCATGAGAAATGTTATATCCTCACCAGCATTGATTTGAAAGTTCTTAAATTTTACTAATCAGGAGGGTACATAATTGTATTCATGGAAGTGTTAATTTGCATTTTGATGATTAGGAAGATTAGGAAGGAAGAAGGAGCCTCTTTTATTTTTTATTGGCCATTTGCTTTTCCTCTTTTTTGTTAAATGTTTGCTACAGGCAATTACATTGTGAAATTTGTCTTTCAAAATGATAACTAACATTTATTGAGTTTTTGCTGTGTAATAGGCACTGTGCTAAGCACTTCACAACAATTTAACAGATGTGGAAACTTGGGTTTAAAGAGGTTACATAAGTTGCCTACATTCATCTTGCTGAGAAATAGTGGACATACCATTCAAGTCCAAATTTTTTGAATCCACTGGTCTTCAATTTCTTACATAGTCTTTGAAAGGAAACTAGATTGGTCCTAAAAAGAACACTTAAGATGATATGGCGGAGTCCAGTTAAAAATAAGAGACTAAACCAATATTCACCAGTGGGACAAAAGTATAAGGCAACTGGTCTCAGTAATGAATCAGTGGGTGAAGAAGAGGGGCGTTTTTAGTCTCAAATTTTATTATCTGATACCTATGCAGATTCAATATTATTAGTCTCCCAGTATATATTTATATTGTGATATTATAGTAGGTTTTAAGAATATATTTTATGATTTATGATTCATTAAGAGATTATTTCATAGAATCATGATGTGTTTAAAGAAACCACCACAGTGCTTGTTTAGGTCAACTCTTCACTGTTTTAAAGCATACAAACTGTTGTGTAAGGAGGCCAAGTAGTCTGTTCAAGATCACACACTAATCAGATTAAGAATAGACACCAGAACTGCAAAGAATGCAAAGAAATAACAATTTAAATTTTTTTAATTAGTAAATGAAAATATAATTAGCTTTGTCTTTTGAAAATTTTCAAATCAGTTACTTTTGAATTAAATCTATTGTTTCTAACAAATTAGAACCCATCATCAGTATCATCAGATTTCAGCTAGCCTAACATGTTGCCTTCTTAATTCTGCCAATCGAGTCACCAGAATTTAAAAAATCTGCTTTTCAGTTGATACTGTGTAACTGCCCTGTTTACTTTGATAATTTACATTATCTGTGTAATAAATTCCCATCTCTTTAAACTATACCATGCTCCTATTCACTCCTATCATCACACATATTCAAGTGTTTCTTCTCTTGTGATCTACTTCCTACAATCTACTCTGTATCTACCCCACATATTCTTTCCTTAACCATTTATCATCCGTTAAGATCTTTCCTGCTCAAAGAATGGTCTGGGAACCATGGACATGAGTATCCCATGGGAACTTGTTAGAAATGCAGCATCTAATGTCTCACCCAGATCATGTCTCACCAAACTCAGAATCTTTCAAACAAGATTCTTGGGTGATTTGAGAGGTACTGTATTGACTAACTTTTCAGAAATCTTTCCTAACTCCTTCTGTTAAGCATTCCTTTTGGTATTCTCATAGTAGTCTATGTATTTCTATCTCCTTGCATTACTGTGATGTTATAGTAACTGTTTACATGTCTGTTTCTCCACCTTTGGTTGTGAGTCATTGGAACCAGATCTATTTATCTTTGATTTTCCCATGTGTGCAGACCAACAAGTATCAGACACAGGACCTGTGTAAATGTTTGTTGAAATTCTGAGGAAATAAAGAAGAGAGAAATATATAGAGAGAAATATACAAACATGTGCAGAGAAAAAAATCATAAGGAAAAAGAAGCACAGTCAAAGGGACTTTTATAGAGAAATAAAGACTACAAAAAATAGTACCTCTTCATACATCTGGAAAGCAGCCTGACGAAGAGTCACTCTATAATCTTATTTAAATAATTTGGGGAATAAATTTGCATATTGTATGCCAAACCCCTCGGCAGCAATGATTAGATTAATTTCTCTTGTAACAGTATAATTTGATATTGTTGTTGAATAAATGTTGCCAAAAGTGTCTTAATTTTCTAAACAAAGTGTGCTTTTCTCTATTAACTTGTCAGAGCTTGTCTGAAATGTTGTGTGAAAGACATTATAGGGTACCACTTTATTCTGAAGTTGTGCAGAGACAGATATATGAGACCACTGGGTAGAGAGTAGATATTATACATAAAAGAACTTTCTGATTATTGGGATTGTTATGTGTGTGCTTTTTGAAAAACAGTTTACTTTGAGAACCAGACATTTTAACCATCTTCATGGTTGACCAAATAATAAGAACTCTTTAGAGATGTTACTACCTTGTATTAAATGACCTCTGAGATGTAAGATATTTCTGACTTATGAGTTTATAGTTGTTCAGAGAAGTGCAGGAAGAGTGAAGGTTTATAATAAGGAATTACAAGACCCTCCTCTGTGGTTCAGGCAGATCAGGCTAAGGTGCAGGCTGTGAAAGTAGATTTAAGATCCAGGGTAAGGGGTTTAAATAAACCCAAACAATCAAAAAACTCTTAGAACTGAAGACCATTGGCTGGTCTGAAATGCCCATCAAGTGTCTGGCCAAATGAATAAAATATGTTGGTACCCCTTGTAGCTTCAGGGCTAAATGAAGGCTATAAAGTTGTGGATCTGGGTCCGAAATCCGGGTGGGAAGAAAATAAATAAATAAATATATTTTTGAAAAGAATATATTAAAAATGCATGGGTAACATTTATTGAGGGCTTATTTCATGTCATGTACTATTCAAAGCACATTGCATGCACTAATTAATCCTCACAGAACTCCTACTGAGCATTTTTATTTTACAGATGATGAGACTGAAGCCCAGGAGGTTTCATAACTTGCTCTAGATCATGAACTAGGAGTGGTAAAACTCAGGCACTCTAAGCCTGGAGCTTTTCCTTTTTTTATCACTCTGGTGTATCCGTCTCAGTATCAAAGATGAAAGTTGAGCTTGAAATGAATCTTGAAATATTGATATGATTTTAATTCGAATAATGGTGAGAACAGGGTTTCCAAGGAATGATGACAACATAATCTAAGTGAAAAGAGAAATTACCTTAGCAAGTTTGTGAAATGAAATATCTTACAAATAAGTTGACTGACAGAATATTCAGAAATTTGTCAGCATACAGTTGGTCTTAGTCTTGCTTCTTAATGGCGCAACAGTTACCAAGATGGTAGACTAAATTCTTCGGACTACTCAAACCTGATAAAATCAACATAAATAACTCTTGTATTATACACAGTTTTAAAGGTTTTCCACTAGCTGGTAGGACCTCAGGCACTTACTCCCAGGAAGATGGATTTGAGACTACCACTGTTTTAGTGTTACGAGGTAACTTAATGTCAGATCAGGAAAATACTGCTCCATGTTTTCCTTTAGAAGTCGACATTTCCTGGAGCTTGTTTGAAGAGTGAAATGGTGTAAATTTTAACATATTTCAGCTTCTTCATAAAGAATTCTTTGTATTCTGTATTCTGATAACTAGTACCAGAGGAATTACTCTTAAAATTATAGTGTAAGATCTTAATGAAGCTTTGGTTAATATAAGCAAACTTTTCATATTGGAGTTTGTTAGAAACTTTAGTTTATATAGTTTGCATATATAGTTTGATAGCATTTATTCCATGAGATAATTTATTATTTATAGTGTAGATACCATAAATTATATATGCCCAATGTTTTAAAGATTGTCTTCATTGTCATTTATAAACCTTATGAATCAATATGATTCTACTTTAGAATTTGGTTTATAAGTATTTGAAAATATTCCACTCCACCCCCTCTAAAAAAGATTGAATAAAATATGTTAGGAAAAAAACTTTTAATTTACTTTTAATATATATTTAATATAGATTTCATCTATTCTGTGTTTCTAGCAAATACATCTATTGACTATTCTTTTGCCAACCAAGTTCCAGGTAAGCATTGTGGAACATCACAGACTATTAAATCTCCTTCTTTGACTATAGGTATCTGACTATTATAATTTAACGAATCGAACAAAACACCTTCTGGTTCTCAATTCTATCTGCTTCTGAACCTGATACAGTGTATAAAATTCCCACCTACTTACTTGGTGGAAGACTGTTCCTATTAAAATAGAAATGTAGTAAACTAGTAAATATGTACTTAGCTAACTTGGTAAACTAACTCAAGTCATGTTGTGTATTGGTGGGTTTTGCATTATAGATAATATCCCCACTTGGATAAAGGTCTTAATGCATTAAAATAGGGCACTAACAGAATTAAACATATAAGGAAGGTCTTACTATGGGGAAGGTATCAAGACTTGTCTGGAAGAGAGTGATATGTTAAGGGTTTAGCAGATTATTTAAAAATTTTTCGTTGTATAATCTCCAGAAAAGAAAGGGACCTTGATGTCAGATTCTCATCTCAGCTTTGAAATGAACTAATATTCCCTTGGACAAGTCTTAACTTGGCTGAATTTCAATGATCTATTAGGGATTTGTGATAGATGATATTTAAAAATCTCTTTTTTCTATGAAAATGGTATGGATTAAATTTTACAGATTGAAAGAGATCATGGGGTGATACTTAGAAGGTCGGGTCCAAATGAATTTCATTAGTGAGGCCAGGACTTCAAGAGGATGGAAAGCAGTTTTGTGGACAGCTGTAAGGGAAGCATGGACCAAATGGAGGCTTAGTAGGAAGGGTCTTGAAGTGAGACTTGACAGTGCCCTTTGCTTCAGATCTTCCTCTTTTGTTACCTTTAGCTTAATTCTACCCATTCTCAAAATCAAGAGCTATTTCAGTTAATCCCCCTTTTGTGGCTCAGGCAGCTCAGGTGCAGACTACGAGAACCATGGACCTGTGTTTTATACCTGCTGCTGTGGGTGAGAAAAAGAAGATATTTTGGTTACAGGAAATCACTTCTAATTGTTGAGACTTTATTATCTGTAGGGAAAATAGTTTATACATAGGCAACTAAATTGACTGCATTATTTCTTAGGTTTGGTTTTTGTTTATCTTAAAATTATCTTCTGCTATTGAAAGATTAGTGTTCATAAATGTTTGTTCATCGACATACTTATGAAAGAAGTCTTTGAAAGTTTTCTTTGAAAAGTCATGCCTTCTAGGTTGCATTGGGATTTATAAACTTATCAGGTATAGTTATTGGCATTTTGATCAGTTTAGAATCAAATTAATATGATGTATTTACAGGAAAGTTATCAGATGTTTTCACTATGGAGGTTACTGATCTGCTCTACCTCCCTCCCTTCCTCTCTCCCTCTTTTCCTTCTTCCTTCTTTCCTCTCTCAAATATTTACTAGCTTCTCCCTCTGTGTTAGGTGTTACCTCAACAAAGATATATTTAATTCAGTCTCTGCTCTTAAGTAGCTTACTGCCAAAGGGAAATTTGGGTGTGGAGGAAAGAAGGAAAAATTTATAAGTAAATAAAACTCAAATATAGGATTTTTGTTTTCAAAGAAGTTTAGTTTTAGAGAACAGTGCCATTAAAAACAGCTCACCTACTACTGAAGCGTTCTGAACTGGGGCACCACAGAGAGAACAAACCCAGAGATCAGTTCTAAGGCAGCAGTTTTCAGACTTGGGGTTTCATCATCCCTTTATACTTTTGAGAAACCCAAAAAGCTTTTACTTATGTGGGTTATATCCATTGGTATTTATTATATTACAAATGAAGATATAGATTTAAATATTCATATAATTCATTTGAGAATTAATAGTAACTCATTACCCATAAACATAAAATAATCTTTTTATGAAAACCACTTTTTAACAAAACAGGAATAATTTAATGACAGTTGCCTTATTTTACATTTTTTACGAATCTGTTTAGTACCTGACAATAATAACCCACTGAATTCTCTTAGCTGCTTAAGAAATTTATTGCTGTATCACACATCAGGTAGCCTCTGGAAGATTCTACCATTCGAGAGAAAATAAAAGCGAAAATAGTAACCATGTCTTAATATGGTTTGAAATTAATTTGGACCTCAGTGATTCCCCCTGAAAGTATCTTGGGGATATTTAGGGGGTCTACTTTCAGAATCACAATGAAAAATAATGTGTTATATCTAATGAATTAATGTCTTTTTATGCATCTGTAATAGCACTAATTATGTACCATCTTTGGAAAAACTGAGAAAGTAATGTGTTTAATCATTCAGATGATGAAATCTAGATGATGAGAAAAGCTACAAGACTATGTGATCTACAAAAGAAGATCTATTTTTCTTTTCTACCTGTTAACTGTCACAGGACCTGACACATAGTTGAATCTGAATTTCAATAATATGACATCTTAATATGACAAATGTCCTTTCATCAGTCACTATAGTCATAGGTAGACTATGGTGATAGTTACAAATGAAAGTTAAACATGTATTTGGAGTTGGTAGGAATAGATATTTCTGTCTGAATTAGTAGTAATTCATCAAGGAGATAGCAATGGAGTGGAACCGTAAAGGTAACTTTGGTAGTCAGTGTTGGAATTGGAAAGGTCAGTTCTCTAAGAGGGAACAGAATAAGTAAGGAACAGAGCAGGTTTGGAGTTCAGAGGTTTAGACTTGTGTGATCTCAAACCAGAGGAGATGGCAGAGATATGCTAGGAAAATAGATTGAAGTCAAATTGAGGAAGGCTGTGAATGACTGAAGAAGTTGGGTCTGTTTCTATAGATACTGATGTGCTACTGTTGTCTTTTAAGAAGATTTAAGAAAATGATCCATCAACAATATTGAGATTGGTTTAGAAAGGAAAGAGAATGGAGATTGGGTGAGCATTTAGATGGAAGGAGGGGAGAAATATGAATCCAGCTTGAAGAAATGCAGTAAGAAATGGTGGTGGCAGAGGATCCAGGAGGCTTTCAGGTTTTAGGCACTTGGGAGTGTGAAGCTGTAAAGGAGAATAAGGCTTTAGTTAGTAAAAGAGGCAAATGCTGAGTCCTGTGTGGTTTCATTGTTGACCCAGCCACAGTGTGATTAAGCAGTTGTACACAGTCCCTGGACTTTGTTTTCTCCATATGTAAAATGTAGAATTGGATTGCTTGCCTTTTTGTGTCATAAGAATCTGTGTAAGGATTAATGAGCACTTTGACAGAAAGGCGCTCTATTAATCTAAGCCATCAATAATAAAAATGAAAATGTTTGCCAGGTGCTTTTGCTCCTGTGTTGAAGGCTGCTATGTAAATATGAAGCACTGCCTGCAACGACTGTCATTGTTAATAATAGTAAAGTCATCATCACAAAATGCCTGCACAGCAAACTTGTTCTCTGTCAGCTCCAAAGTAGGAAAATGAAATCAGAGACTGAAGTCCATTCCATTTTATTTATTATGAATCTTGCTTATTGTAAACTATTTTCTTGGTAATTAGAGAAGTTATTTTAAGAGTATTTTAATTTCATTGTATCTCAGTATTTCCATCACTCTGTTCTGGGCAGGTTTTCCATTACTATGAGGGACCAGCATCCTGACTTTTCTCTGTACAAATGGCTGTGGGCAACATTTGATGTGTCCGCTAGCTGTATCTGTGTTCTTGTTTACCATAGCTACTTACATGAATTTAACACATAATTGTTTAATATGATGGCTAAGGAAGTAGACTCCAGATTTAAATCAAGGTTCTATTATTCCTATGAGATCCTGGTTGGAGCACACAATTGTTTAGATTTCTGTTTACTTGTCTGTAAAGTGGTAATAACAATGGTGCTGACCTATTAGGTTATTGTGAGGGTAATGGTTGTAAAACACAAAGCTTTAAATGTTCAGTAACTGCCAAGTTTTGTTAATTCTTTTGTCAAATTTATTACTGTTACCAACATTACTTTCCTAATCAGAATCTCGTTCTGTACATTGTTAACTCATTATTTGTCTATGAATAATTAATTTGTGACCACACATTTGATTATCAACCTTTACTTTACCTAGAATAACATCTTGGAGAATCCTCCAAATCTTCAATTTTATTCATCACCCCTTCTAATGTATTCCTATTGAACTTTGTTCCCCTGGTAAATCAAGTATTTAATTTTACTTTGAAGATGAGGAACCCACTAACTTGTTCTAACCACCCGTCTGGTATTATTTCCCATTGCAAATGCTATCTATCCTACCACAATCTTCCTATTGAAAAAATATTTACTGTCTTGCTTCTTGACCCTTGTACTTTATTCAGCTTATTCTCAAGTTCTATAAAAGTATATTTCTGTCCCTAATATCAATCATATCTCTCTGGATTTCTAAAGGTCTTTCCATATTTGCTCAGATCCTTTGTATCTGTTTGAAACTTATACCATATCCTTTGAAGACAGTGCTGATACTCAGCAGGTTTTTGAAACTACAAACTAACTCTGCTCACCAAACCAAGGTTTATTTTTCTGATATGCATAAATGCTTCAAGTCATTGGGATACTGTGGTTCTGCCCAGTGCCTAAGCAGTTGTTACAGTTGTTATTTATTACTCTTGATGAATGATGCTCATACAGGTTGGCCAAATGTATCATTAGAAGATTCTTCTCTTGTCCACCTTCTCTCTCTCTCCTATATTATGTCTAACTTCTATGAGACAGGAACCAAATGAAGGCAATGTTCTTACTTCCTATAAAGGTTGATGCACATTTTTTTATAGTGAATCTATTCACCTTTTAGAGAACAGAATGAAAATGACTATTGAAAATAACTGCTATTATAGGTGGGAAAATGATTGAGTAGTAAGGAAAATCAGAATGCATTAGCATTTAATCAGTTCTTTTATGATTCAAGTGTTGAGTATCTGTCTTAATCATACTGGTTTAGAAATTATTCGGAAGAACACACTAGGAAGGAGTTTCCTTTTAAAAAATTGTGATTCTTAATCTGATATTAGGTCACTAAGATTTAAATTTAGCACTTCAGCTTTGCTTATCTTTCAGTGTGGAGTACACTTAATATAAATGTATGCTAGTTGTGTGACTTTAACCACTGTCTAATGCGTGGTGTCAATTTTTTTCGTCTATAAAACGGGGACAATAAAAGCATCCATCTCAGAAGGTAGCTGTGAGAATTTCAATTAATTTTCACAAGAGATATATGAAATCTAAAGCTATTATATCTAAATGACTGGCACAGAGCAATGATTCAATATCTGCTAGCAATTATTGTTATCTTCTTGAAATAGCATGATAATTAAGAGTTTGATTCTGCAATCAGACTGCTATGCTTAAATCCTAATTCTATCACTTACTGTTTGGGTAATTCTGAACTTTTCCATAGCCTCTCTATGACTCTGTTTTAATTATAATTGAGATAATATTTGTTATAGGATTTACATAAAGAATAAATGGAAATAATTGGGCATGATTGCCATTGAATATCAACTTTTTTTTGTTGTCCTATGACATATGTTCTATTTAATAATTATAGTGATAAATGCTTTATAGAGGGCTCACTCTGATCAGTCAATATCCTAATTTATTATATGTTGTTATTTATTCTTCTCAATACCTCATTATTACATAGATACTATTGTGCCCATTTACAAATGATTAAATTGAGTTACAGAGTTGTCAAGCAACATATTCAAAGCCCCACAGTTAGTGAGGGTCAGAGTAGAATATATGTGCTAATGCAAGACACTTTATTGCCTCTTAGGAAAAGAAAGAAAAAAGTTGGAAATCATGTCTAGAGAATGCAATTTGACAGGCTAGTGATTAAGGATCTCATTGTGTGCTTCCTCTCTCAAACCTCAAATCTACTCATAGAGTCAAAGAAATAGTTAATGGTTAAAATGAAGATGAGTAAATAGAACTAAAGAAGAAGGGCAGGAAAGCCTATGCCATGGAAGAGAAACTTGAAGTCTTTCTGGTTGTGTATGGAAGTCAAACGTCTCGTCTTTTTGCCCAGCATAAAATCTTGCTGTCTTAGGGATGAGGTGAGAGCAGAGGTTACAAGAAGACTTTAGGTCTTTAACTTCTTCCCTTTTCTGCTGCTTATAGTCATTGCACCATTCTGTCTGTGACCCCAAGCAATCACACACACTGCCTATTTGTTAATTTATTTATTTTAAAATAAAAAGGAATTTTATACTGCTTCATATTCTCTATGACCCTGTGATAGTGGAGATGACTGTCCTATACTGCACTATTACAAAATAGCTCATGACTGCAGAGGGTGGTGCTGAAGGGCTTTGTTTTTGAAGTCATACAGCTCAGATCTAAATTTCTAATCTGACTTGGGCAGTTATTAGTGTTTTTAGGACATGGTTTCTTTGTCTATAAAATGGGCATTTACCATGCACCCCATAGTTTTGGAGATAGTTGAACATAAGACATTTTCATATAATTCTCTGGACCAGGGATTAAATTTTATTATTGCTATTGTATCACTAAAATTTTTGAAAAAGATAGGTTTCTTTTGGGTCACTACCAAGTGGTTTTCATTATTGAAAATAACAAAATAAAAGCCTTCAGTTCTTCTCAGAGCAAATGATCTGGGATGCTTTTCAATGAAATAAAAAGAATTAATTTCATTTTGTTCTCATTGGTGTGTATGTTCTGGCGAGAACCCCTCAGGATTGGAAGTTCAACTTGTGAAGAGGTTATAGGGATGAGAAGAGCAAACAAAAAATAATTTATAAAATAGTACTTTGATTTTTGCTAATTTAAGTGAGAATATATATATGAATGAACTTGGATAATTCTTAATTTTATGCAAATACAGTTTAAAAAATAATTTGCATAGGAATTCTGGGTAGAAATATTCTGAGAAGTATCTTATTAATCAAGAAAGGCAAGGAAATGAAGAATCTTGCTTAATATGTGAAGGAAAATACGGATTGGATTAGAAGAAATCAAAATTTGAATAATTTGCAAAATAGATAGATCTTGGGAAAACATATGTAATAAGGAAAAAATAACCAGTTTGGAATATCTAGGTGAATAAACGAGGCCTAGACTATCAGGTAAAAGATTCTAGATGATATTCAGTCAGTCTCGGCCTATCTTGTCTCAGTGCTTGATTCCAGCTTTTGATTCACATGGTGACACAGAGGATTAAAGAGTAGCATTTACTTTTATTATGTGGAGTGAGTGGCAGATTAATTATGTGTTCTACCCCAGCTCTTGATCCAGGACTTTATTAAGATTGTTCTGAGTTATCTGATCACAGTTCACTGCAGATGTCTTGTCTTCTTCAGGACCCAGAAGTCTTAACATTTTTCATTTCCTCATTCCCTTGCTGGTAAGAGGTATTTTCTTCTTTATGACTCTCAAAAACAAAGAGGTTTATTATATACCTTTTTTCTAGATATTCACTTATGTAAGTGTGGATAGAGAACTGGAGCAGTTTCTGAGGAGTCCATCTGATGTAGTTCAGATGACATTTGCCTTTCTTGGGTGATAAAACTGATTTTCAACCCGTCACTACTGTAGAAATTTTTTTTTCTAAATTTAATCTATGGCAAGATTTCCAGCTATATATAATTTAGCATGTGGTGGTAAAGGCAATCATGATATACCACAAGATACCGTACTGATTTCAATTAATCTAATTTTTTCATTCAACACATCTTTATTGAACACAGCTATGTGTCAGGTCCTGTTTTAGCTGTGGGGGTGTAAAAATGAAAACAATAGATTAAAAATGGTCTCTGACTTCAAGAGCTTATGATTGAAGGCAACAGAGCAAAATGAATAAAATGTTGTATTTAGATAGTGGAGATTGTCAAGAAAGCAGGAAAGTGAATTGGAGAGTGTGATGGAGAGTTAACAATTTTCAACAGGGTGACCAGGGAAGAACTCATGGAAGTGTCAGTGAGCAAAGACCTTATTTGATAAACACGTGCTCCCCGACACCTCATTCTGTATTCCATGTTTGCCCCGTTCAAAGTCACATACTTGATATAATTGGAAGCACTTTCTGAATAAATGCTCCATAATCTTATTTTTTCTGAATAAGATCCTCTATTCCAGAATCTGTGGGTAACCCTAATTGCTTAAGAGAACCTTCAAACAAGTTCTTAAAAATCATTCATAGGAGAAAATAAGTTTGTCAAGCTTAAGCGCATACATCTAATTATGTTTAAGATCAGGTAACAAGTAAGACCAACTTCTAGAGTTAGTCACTATGTTTTAGCCTTCCCGTGATACACACACTACTAATTTAAAAGAAGAGCAATTTAAAAACTTTTTGTAATCATTTGCCTCCTGGAAATTGATTCTGCCTTTGCTTAGAAATTATGTTTATAGAATAATTTTATGTTCTAGTTGTTTTTTAAAGGTTATTCTATGGCATTTCCTTGTTCATTTATTATTTGATCTTATTGTGATTTCAGCATGAAGATGGCTGTGAGAATAAATAAGAGAGAAAAAGTAAAAATATTAAATAAATTCAACTTAATTTTATCCTGCTATTTCTATATGAAACTACATTATTTGGCTGTCATTTAGTATCTTACGATCAATATACGATAGTATACTATCATTATAGACAGGTTTTAAATCAAAAAATCATTTTCACATAATGTTTCCACAACAATGATTTGTACATGTTTGATATTATAATATATACCTTTAACTTCAGAGAGCTTTGTGGTCTTTTGAATACAGTTCAGTGCCTAGCACAGTATGCCTCATATAACAAATTGTTCATATTTGTTGACTAACTCAAAACATACATCTGGACTTATCCCAGGCAATTTATGAATTACCTTTTACTACATTAAAGCTCTGGAAATGATACTGAAGGTGTAGGATGGATATATGTTATTGACTGTCAAAGCCCTCAGAAAAATCTAACAGGTGAATGCAAGTAAAAAAAATGAGCTATCTTTATCTCTTTCTCTTCACTCCTTCATCTTTTTTTTTCTATCTTTCTATATACTTTTTTCTTTTTAAGGAAAGGTACGGGTAGGAATGGATGCAGTCAGGCAGTTAGAGAGAGGAGAAAGAACCATTTTGATTTATTTTACCTAGTTGTTCATTCTGCGGTTATCCCCCAGCCCTGGGTGTTAAACCAGGGACCTGAGGATATGCACGTGAACTGCTCCATGGAGGACTAATCCACTATATGTCATGCAAAAGAAAAGATAATAAATTAAGCTTAAGAAATATGTATTAAGAAATACATTATAAAGAAGTTTGTATGTCATATTCATTATGTTATAGAAATGCTTTAAGCTAAGTGTTGGAGACGTAAGATTTGAGAAGTAAAAGAGTGCCTCCTTTGCTGAATGAAAGATGTTTTGAGAATTGTCTGACTGATAGTGAAGAGACAGAGAAACTATTGGAGAGACATAGTGATGTCCTGGCCTAACAGATCCAGAGGTGTAAGAGAAGGTTATGTGTTCAAAGGATAATTAGGAGGTGGGTGAAATCTGTCAGGCTTGTTTACATTCACAAGATAGTGAGAAATGACAGTCAGACCTGATTTCTGCTGTCTCATTTGGATGATAATGTGGGTGGTGACTGTAACTTTAGAGAAAGGGAACACTGGAGGAGGGAACAGACTTGGAAAGAAGATGAATTAGCTGTGGGCATTTTGAGTTTGGGATATCCAGTAGGAGATGCATATGTATATTTAAAGTTTCAGAAATAAGTGTGGGCTGGAGATTATGTATAAACTTTAGAAACAGATAGAAGACTACTGAGACTTAGTGGAATAGAGAAACAAACCTTGATGAACATCAGCAAAGAATGAGTGACCAGAGAAGTATAAGAAAATTATAATAAAAGTTGTAAAAGCTAGATGAACAATATGTGAGTTTCAGACAGATCAATGACTTATAGACCTCCACACAGCCAGTATATGGCAGAGTTGATTTAAATCTAGGCATTCTGGCTTTAGAGTTTGTGGGCCCTAGCTCTGTACTGTTCTGAAAAACTTTGGGATGTACTGTTTAGAAACTCAAGGTAGAGAGGGAGTTCTAGCAGTGTCACTGCGTGAAGATCAGGATGACAGGGGCCAAAATCTGTCCATTAGTCAAAATGACATTGGCCAGTATCAAAACTTGTTTATTGTTGTGGTGGCCTGAGAAGACAGATCTCACAATAGGATAGGATGAAGACCTACTAAGAGAGGAAGAAATGAAAATAGCAGGTGTATAAAATGCTGTCAAGAAATTTGGGGTAGGCATTTGGGGAATTCTAGATGATAGACTTGGAATAGGAAAGAGGTTTTGGAAACAACTTGATGTGAGAGAAAAATCAATTGGACAAACATTATTTTTTTCTAGACGTGTACCAGCATGGCCTAAAATAATCATAAAAAAACCCTATAAACATTAGACTTGACCATAAACTATGGAATTTGTTGCTTATTCAGTGCTTAGTTGACTATCATTACCTACCAATCAACAGCATTACATTTGAGCATATGGTCAGAAACATACTGATTTGACTTTTTTCTTAAGAACCTTGGGAACAAAGATATTATACATTGTCGCCAGACATCACTGGAGTGTTCTTACCCAGGACAAGCAACAATCATCTTCCAGTACATTTTATTCCATTTGCTCACTTCCTTCTATTTATTTCTCCAAAATTACACATGGTAATGATTGCTATGGGCAAGTTTTCCTAAAAATAATTTTCCCTTGTAACTTTAAATTAGGTTTAATTTTGACTCTCAGCTTTTATGTAGAAGGTCAATGACACTATCATCCCTGCTATCACTTCCAGATTATTAAGGAGTTCTTGGAAGGATTTGTGGAAAGTTACAGGCTGAGCTGCCCTATTTCTCTCCGGGAAGGTAGGGAACGGGAAACTGTCACAAATGCCACATTAGTGCTATGCTGTGTCAAATCACTAGAAGTACCTTACACAAATGTGGACTAGAATGTATTCTCTAAAAGTCTATATAATTTGTTGGGTGGCATTCTTTCCTTTTTTCCATTACAGAGAGGTAAGTTTACATAAAAAAAAAAAAACTGAATCACAAATGTGTGGTGGTGCCACAAATATATTTTTCCCTGTCTTATACCCACAACATGAATTCAATGAGTTTGTAAAGCTTTCTAGAACAATTAAAAATAATATTCTTGATGAGGAAGAACAACTTATAAAATGATGCATTTAAATGGAAATTGAATTTAATGTAGTTTTTATTAAAATTTATTACATTTATTTAAACGTAAAATGCATTTGAAGGCAACATTTTGTCTAATACTTAATGTTTTTGTATCTCTCATTTGTCTTTTTAAACATTCATAGTATATTTGTATATGATTTGAAGAAAAAATATATGTGCCATAGTAGACCTTTGCTGTTAAAGTTAAAACATAGATTTGAGAGGAAAATCTAGTTTTCAGTCACTTATGTGTCTCAATTAAGATAAAAAATACAGTTAGCAATTAAATGAATTTTTGTTATAGGCCCAGCAAAAGCAAAAGTAAAACAAGTTAAAAATCATTTTGATATACATTTTTCTCTCTCCTAAACAGGTCTAGTAGATGATTATACTTGTGGAATAAGTTGTCATGTTGTACATATCCTTACATTAACTTTAAAATGTATTTCAGAGGTTCATTTCATGATTGATTTGTTGCTCTTAATAGAAAGTGCTTGAGCCTTTCTCTGTTAAAAGAATTCAATGACTATGTGCTTGAGGAAATTCACTGTACATATTCTTTATTGAATGAAAATCAGGCAATGAAGCCAATAGAGAACATTTTTCTTTTCAGCTCAGTGACTGAGCATGAGAGTCAAAGAATGGTGCTCTCATTATGATCCTCTTACAATGCTTTTCTCCGGGTGATAAACAAAGGTGTACCCTCCCAACTTTGTTTTGATGAGACTGCTCCTTTATTTATAGACTGATAAAAGGGTGCAGAAGGAACTTTATAATCCTATTCAAACCTGAGCATGGTTATATAGAGAAATTTCTTATATTCAAAGGTAATCACCAGGTCTGACCTGTGTTCTGTCTTGCCTGTGTCTCACTAAGTAAAGATGTTCCTTCCCTGCTCAGTCTGCTCCTTGTCTTGTAGGGAATTATCTGCCCCCTTGGAAAAAGCTGTTTTTCTGATTTGTGCTCCTGTGAGAGCTTGAGAAAGGTTATAAAGTGTCTTTGATTTTAAGAACATTCCTGGCAGTTTAAGTCAACACTGTTCTTACTGCCTTCAACTCTCCTTTTCTAGCTCCCCCAAAAAGAGGAGTAGTTACCTCAGGTGTTTGAGACATATCGTGACCTGACCTGTACCCTGTGAGTCTGTATATTTATTGAAGGTCATTAATAACACAAATTAACTTTCTGTAGGAATTTATATTTTACTTTGCTATTTGTTTCATATTTGTTTCATCCATTCAACAAAGATTTATTGAATATTATGTGCCAGGAATTGTGCAATAATTCTAGGAGGGAAATGAATAGAATATTATTTCTACGTGACATCTATTAGTACTCAGAAGAAGCACAAACACATATACTTAGCATATTTTAATTAGCTTAAGATTTTGACAGTAAATTCAAAATGCTAACTCATCATCATGACTGTCAATTATCATGTAGAAATAAAAGTAAACTCCTCATCATTGGTTCCTATGACTTCTCTTAGTCTATGCGAGAATAGGAAAGGAAAATAAATAACAAAGATGAAATTTATCTTTAAAGACAGTTGCTTGTATCTCCTTTTCATTTTTTTGTGGCTAGTGTATAAATCCTATCAGTGTGAGGAATTCCTAATGCTGGTAGTTTCCTAAGGTCCTCATGAACACATATTGAACTCAAAGAAACTAAAAATTTGCACTATATTATTATTGTATTTATACCAATAGAAATATATGACACTGATTATTCTGACCAATATATTATAATACACCTTTTTCTGAATTATCATACATGGAGATATTCATTTTAAGAGATAAGGACACATACATACATACATTCACAGTCATTTACACATAAGTTTCTGTGTGTTCTTGCTGTTGGTCTACCATCCTAAACTTTTATGAATTAAGGATATAAAATTTGACTAAATTAAAATTCTACAAAAGAGATGTGTCTATCTTTAAGATATAATTGTTTTAATTGCTTAATTTCTTATGATACTTATAAATATGAGCATAGCTACAGTTGGAATAATAGAAGACGTTTAAAAAATATGACGGGTTTTTCCTCAAAGGTTGCTTTCTTTATTTAATTTCGTTTTGAGAAGGTAGAAGTGAGATGACCTATAAAGAATAGAGAATGATATTTTTCTGTAAAAGTAGGGTATAACAGGCAAATTTGTGACTGAGAAACTGCACAGTGGGGTAGCAGATGGCATTTTGGAAAATGAGGTATTAAGAGAAGAGAAGTCACACTATTGTAAGCCCACATTGGGGCCATTGCTGCTTGCCTGCACAGAGCTCAGGATGTGTCCTTGCCTACAGTTAGACAGCAGGGAATAAATATGATACAAAATGGTTTCCTTCCTTAATAAATGACTTCTTCTTTCCTTAAGTAAAATTGCAATATTGCAATGAAATTTTGGGTGTCTAGATCAAATGTGTTTAAAACATATCTATAATAGTAATAATATAGAAGATTAAACAACTAAAAACTATCCATTTAGCCAGCTGATTAAGATATGTTTAGAAACTTTTATTTTTGCAGAGCATGGTTTATTATAAATCAAGCTTATGACATTTTATAAACTTTAAAGTTGAGATATTAGAAAAATTAGCATTTAAAATGTATAGTAATGCTAAAGAACAAATTAAACATTATGTAGGATATTGAGGTCATGTTGTCCTTTGAAGAACTGTATTCTATGTAAAAGTAAAACTTGGAAATATTTCAACAGTTGAAAAAATAATACTATAATTAATTCAAGGAGAAGTGTCAAATACTACAAGTTAGACTTTCATAGGGTTTTACTGGTTAAAGCAACATGTTTGTTCTGCCTTATGAGAAAAAAATTAATGATTTTGGAACCTCAGGATGAGACAGATTTTTAAACTTTGGAACAATCTAATCTGTTTTAAAAATTATACAATATTAAAGTCTATATTTGGTAAACTTCACATGGAATATATATCCCATTGTATATATATACACCACATCTTCTTTATCCATTCATTTGATAATGAGCACTTAGATTATTTTCATTTCTTGACTGTTGTAAATAATGCTTCAATAAACATGGGGGTGCATATATCTCTTTGAATTAATGTTTTTTCTTTTTTTGATAAAGATCCACAAGTGAGATGACATAATAATATGAAATATCCATCATTCTTTGAGGAATATCCATGCTTTCCATGATCGTTGCATCAATTTATACTCAACCAGTAATATAAAAGGATTTTCTTTTTTTCAGCAACCTCTCCATCACTTGTTCCCATTTTTTTGGATAATAGCTATTTCCAAGAATGTGAGGTGATACCTCATTGTTGCTTTGATTTGCAATTCCCTAATAATGAGAGGAAGAGTATCATTTCGTGTGCTTGTTAGCTATGTATGTCTTCTTTGAAGAAACGTCTATTCAGATTTTCTGCTCATTCTTGACTGGATTGTTTGTTTTTCTTATTGCTGAGCTTCCTAAGTTCTTTATATATTTTGGATATTAAGTGTTTGTCAGATGTATGATGTGTAAATATCTTCTCCCAGGATATCTTTTTATTTTGCTGATGGCTTCTTTTGTTTGCAGAAGCTTTTCCGTTTGATGAAGCCTATTTGTTTATTTATTTATTTTTAGTTATTTGCCAATATAGTCAAGTCCCAAAAAACCTCTTTAAGGTCAATATCATGGAATGTAATACTTTTATTTTCTTCCAAGTATTTTATGGTTTCCATTCTTACATCCAAGTCTCTAATCCACTTTGAATCTATTTTTGCAAATGGTGTTAGAGACTGATCTATTTTCATTTTTACATGTGACTCAGTTTTCCCAACACCATTTGTTTAAAAGACTTTATTTCTGCCATCATATTCTCATGACAGCTTTGTCATAAATTAATTGATCATATTTGTGAGTTTTTTCTAGGCATTCAATTAAATTCCAATGATTTGTGCATTGTGTTTATTTCAGTACTATATAGTTTTGATCACAATTATTTTGTAATATAGATAAAAAATTTTGGCACATGATACCATGATTTTATTCTTTTTTTCATGATTGCTTTGGCTACTCAGGATCATTTGTGATTTCACACAAATTTAAAAACTTAAAATTTTTCAAGGAAATGGATTTCCTTAAAAAATGTCAGTGGAATTTTGGCGGGCATTACGTTAAATCTGTATATTGCTTTAGGTTGGATGATCATTTTAACAATGTTTATTCTTCCCAACCACGAACATGAAATATCTTTCCATCTCTGTCTCATCTTCTATTTCCATTTTTTAAGAGAGGAAGGGAGGATGGAAGGAAAGAGGAAAAGAAGGATGGGAGGAGGGAAGGAAGGAAGAAAGGAAAGAAGGAATGAATGGAAAGCAGGAAGAAGCATTTTTATTTATTTCATTGTTTGTGTGTTTATTTTTTCACCCTGGTCCTTGGTCTTGAACCTGAGTCCTTGGATTTTACATGGTCCACACCCCAGTCACCCTGTCACCTTATCCACAAAGGTATGATCCCTCCTACTTCTTTAACAATATCTTATAGTCTACGTTGCATATGTCTTTTACCTGCTTTGTTAAATTTATTCAAAAAACTTTTTTTGTTTATATTGTAAATGGGATTGTTTTCTTCATTCCTTCTCTTCTATCCTATTGTTTGCATAATAAAGTGCAACTAATTTTAATATATTAATTTTGTAGCCTACTACTTGATTGTACTTATTCAGTATTCTAATTTTTTTTTAGTGAAATCTTTAGGGTTTTCTATGTATATCATCTTGTCATCTGCAGGTAGAAATAGCTATTTTCCCTTTTCCAATTTGAATTTTTTCTTCTGTCTTCTTCTTGCCTAATTGCTCTGGCTAGGACCTCCAATACAATATTGAATAGCAGTAGTGAGAGTGAACTCCTATACCTTCTTCCTGATATTAGAAAACACTTTCAATTTTCCATCATTGTGTATGATGTTGACTGTGGTTTTGTCATATGCAGACTTTACTATTTTCAGATGTGTTCCTTTTAATCCCTTATTGACAAATAAATGAGTCCGATTCTTGTCAAATGCTTTCTCTGCATATATGGTGTGATCATATGATTTTTTTCCCCTTCCATTTGCTATGTGGTATATTACACCAATAGACTTGCATATGTTGCAACTCTGGGGTATTCTAGCAATTCTGGGATAAGTCTCCCTTTGTCATCATGGATGGCCTTTTTGATGATTGTTGAATTTTTAGTTGGATTTGATGTATGGTTGAATGTATTTTTGAGTGCATGTTCATCAGAAATATTGGTATGTAATTCCCTTTTTTGTCATAATTGCCTGTTTTTGGTATCAGTGTAATGGCTTCGTAGAAAGTATTTCGATGTATTCTCTGTTTTTAAATTTTTTTGAAGTTTGAGAAGTGTCTAATAATGTTTTCTATTTCTGAGGTATCTGTTGTATAGTCTCCCTTTTCATTGTAAAGATTAGAGTTTTCACTTTTTTTTGAGTGAATCTAGTCACTTTTGGGTATCTTTTTTTTGAGTGAACCTAGTTACATTTTGGGTATCTTTTCAAAGAATAAGCTTTTGTTTCATAGATTTTTTTAATTGCCTTTTTGATTTCTATTTCTTTTATTTCTTCTCAGATTTCATTTACTGCTTTTCTTTTAACTAACTTTCAGCATTGGCTGTTCTTTATTCTAATTACTTTAGTGTAGTTTAAATTGTTTGAGATTGTTCTTGGTTTCTGTAATAGGCTTGAATTGATAGAAATTTCCCTTAGTCTAGCTTTTGTTGTATCCCAAAGTTCTGATAGCTCATATCTTTATTTTCATTTGTCTCTAAGTACTTTTTAAATTTCTCCTTTGATATCCTCTTTTAGCCAAAATTTATTTAGATGCGTGTTGTTTAGCCTCCATATATTTTGGTATTTTTCAGCTTGTTTGGTGATTGATTTCTAGATTTATGCTTTTGTGACCAGAGAAGACACTTGGTATAATTTCAATTTTCATAAATTTGTTGACATTTGCTTTGTTTCTCAATGTATGGTCTATCTGGAGAACATTCCATGAGCACCTGAGAAAAGTGTTAATTTTATAGTGGTTAGACAAAATGTTCAATAAATGTCAATTATAAACTGCTGTTCTAATTTGTCATCTATGGTTATTGTTTACCCATTAATTTCACGCTTGGTTTATTTGTCCATTGTTGTAAGTTGGGTATGAAGTTTCCTACAATTATTGTATTGCCTTCAGTGTCTTTTAGTTTTTAATAATTGCTTTATACTCATTCATTTTGTGCATATAAATTAACATGTTTACTATCTTCTTGTTGAAGAGACCTCTTCATAATTATGCAATGTCTATCGCTGTCTTTCATTACCACTTTAGTTGAAAGTCTGTTTTATCTGATAAAAATATGGTTGTTCCTGCTTTTTTTAGATTATTTGATTGTAGAATTGTTTTCCCACTGTTGTCTTTGAGCCTGTTTATAGATGAGTTTTCTGTATGTAACAGCAAAGTGGATTTTGTTTTCCATTTGTTCAGCCACTCTATGTCTTTTGATTAGTAAGTTTAATCCATTGACATTGAGGGTGATTATTGATATGTAACTTTCATTTCCATTTTGCTATTTGTTTTCTCGGGGTTGTTGCAGACTCTTCTTTTAACTTTGTTCTTACGGTATTCTGTTCATGTGTTTTGATGCTGTATTGATTATCAGTTAAGTTGTATTTAATTATCATTTTAATTTTCTTTGTTTTTCTGTAGATTTACATTTTAAGGTTACACTGGGTTTACATATGAGATTCTATGTCTGTGTCTTTTTGAACTTGTAAACAAAGTCTTGAACTCATTCTAACAGCTGACATTTTTGCTCTCCTTCTCTCCCACATTCTGTATTTTTGGTTTCTTGCTGCTTCTAAATGGAATTTCATTTCATTTTAGAGAAATTCCTTTGTTATTTTTTTATAAGTCTAGTTTAGTTGTGAAGATTTCATTTAACTTTTGTTTTTCTCTAGAGCGCTTTATCACTCTTTCAATCCTAAATGATAATCTGGCAGGTTAGAGTACTCTGGACTGGAAATCCCTTTCTTTCAGATCTTTGAATATATCATGCCATTCCCTTTTGTTAGGTAAATTTTTTGCTGGGAAATCTGCAAATAGTTTTATGAAGGCCTCCTTGTTTGTAACTCTCTAGCTGCTTTTAACTTTCTCTATTTTTTTTTTTTGTCATTTTAATGACAATATGTCTTGATGTGTGTCTGCTTGGGTTTGTTTGGTTTAGAACTCTTTGTGCTTCCTGGATCTGGATGTCTGTTTCCTTTCTCAAATTAAGGAAATTCTCAGCTATTTTTTTTCAAATAAGCTTCTTCCTCTCTCTTTTCTCCTTCTGGGAATCCTAGCATGTCAATGTTGTTCCTTTGGTGTTATTCCATAAATTTTGTATACTTTATTAAATTATTTTTTCTCTTTTCTAGTAAGCTTGGATGCATTTTCCCACTATTATCTAGCTCTAGATTTGATTGGAGGCTTCTTCCAGTCTACTGTTGAGTCCTTCCATTTTGTTCTTTAGCTTAACTATTTTCTTCTTTAGCTTTATGAATTCTGTTTGGAACTGCTTCATATTTTCTCTACCTTGGTTGTGGTCCTATTTTTGTTCCTTCATTTTTCTCCTAATTTCATTGGGTAGCATTAAAATTGTTGCTTATCTTCTTTAGCTAGTTTACTTAATTCTGTTATGTTCAGCTTTTTTTGGTTCACCATTTCATATATATTTCTCTTTTCATTCTATTTGTTACTCTGTTTATTTGTGTGGATAAGATTTCTCTAATGTGATGGCCTTGTGTTACGGTATTGGTTGCAGAGTATAGGCCTGGGGTTACAGTATTGGTTGCAGAGTATAGGCCTGGGGTGTTGGCCCAGAATACTGAATTTTGTTGTTGCGTGACCTCAGCACCACTCAGAATTTTTGGAGCTCTAGAAATGGTACTGTGTTGAGATCAGATAGTCTAACTTACATCATTGGAGGTGGGATAATGCATGCATAGGTTTGTTCTAGAGTCAAAAGTATGAATATATAGGCAAAGGAGAGATACCCAGCAGGTGTGGGTCCAGGATACGAGCAGGCCACAGTTTCAACAGAAGTCACTGGTGAGTGGGAGTTAGGGGCAAGTCACAGCAAAGCGCATCCGTCCATTGAAAGCCTCAGTTTTCTGGTTGGGTAGTAGCCCTAGAAGGGAGAGATACAATGGAAATGAGAATTCTAAAAAGTTGTAGCAGATATACAAAGCTGTTTAGCAGCAGCTCCAGGTGGGTGTGAAACAGCTTTTTTTGATGGAGACTTTCTGATGATCCTCCCTGAGAGAGCTGGGAATGGAACACACTTTGCAAGAAATCACTTGGCTGTATATATATTAGATTACAGATCTGACTACCTGTTCCCACACCAGGTGGGTGATTACTTTCATGACAGTCTGGAGATCCCTAAATGTGAGCACAAACTGTCTTGCATAAGCGTGTTAATGGTGGAGGGGTGCAGGGTGTTTTACCCATGGGCTTTCCTACAATATAGCATCCTCCAGTGCTACAGCATGCAGATAAGAGATTGTCAGAGAGAAGGCCCCAACAGCAACTTTGTTTACAAGGAGTTTATTCCTTTTATTTCCCAATACTGATGTTTTTGGCCCAACAAATGAAGGTCATATAGTCAAGTTTGTGTATACTTTATCTATTAACTTTCCATGTTCTCTATCCCATGTTCATTGCTCTCTAGAGGCTTATTGTTCTCTGAAGAAAAGCCTCTATTTTCCATGTATGTGTTCACAGGTCTGCTCATAGCGGTGGGGGCATCCATTGAGGAAGCAAGCCTTTCAGTCTTGGGGATCGAGTTCATGTCACTAATCCTTCCTGACAGACTCCAGGGTCTCCATATTGGACAATGATTACACAGAGACTAATCAAAATTCTCCTGCTTTTTATGTACATGTGTGCCCCTTCCGTTTTTAGAAATTCTAGTCCCTGTTCTCTTCCAAATGTCATCATTGTTAATCGAGTGTATTATTGTGTGTGTCTTTGTCAAGCAGGTGAGGTCAAAATTTTAAGTTTGTCATATTGGAGCAGTTCTCTGCTCCATTCTTTATTAACAATTTTATCTTCTTAATGAATGTATTAGACTTTCAGTTCTGTTGTTATTGCTTGTCTTCCAATATTGAAAAGGGCTATCGATCAGCACTTGATAGATTTTTTTTTATCTATTTCATCTTAAAAATCTTGTATCAGCTTACCACAGGAGACTTCAGGGACATAGCACTCTAAAGAGAATTTGGATTATTAGTCAGTGGGTGGTAAATCACCCTTCTTTTTCAAGATTTAGAGGAGTTGTTATGAGAGGAAGGGAGACCTATGAGACATTCTCTCATCATGAGTCTTTTTGGTCTAGAGTGTCCTGTATCAAATCGTTAATATCTCTTTGCTGAACATCTGCAGTTACCTCCCTTTGTTTGCTTTTTCCACTCTTCCCCACAAAATACATCAGACACACTGATGTCAAAGTGAATTTTCCAAGAAAGATTGGACATATCTCCTGTCTCCTTACACACATACATGAGTTCTCTCATAATGTCTAAATTCTTGACCATAATAGACAAGTCATGTGACAGTCTTGCCAGTGTCTTTTTCTGTCCCTTGCGGTCTGAGACTAATTATATACTGAACAAGCCATGACCTTTCTTGTATTTTTTCTGAATGGAATATTATATGCCTGCTAATTTTTGTCTCTCTTTGGTAAGTCACATTCATTTTATCATGTTACTCTGTGAAAGCCTTTCTGGACATTTTCAACCCAGTAAGAACAATCTTTCATTGTCTTGGTCTCCATAGTGTATAACATACCTCTATTATAACTCAGCATCTTTTGTAGTTTTAAAAATTCTCCTTCTTTTGGGTGATAATTATCAATATATGGTTGTTTTCTTCTTATCAGTCCCCTATTTTGCTGCATGAACATTACAGAGGTATAACATACCTCTATTATAACTCAGCATCTTTTGTAGTTTTAAAAATTCTCCTTCTTTTGGGTGATAATTATCAATATATGGTTGTTTTCTTCTTATCAGTCCCCTATTTTGCTGCATGAACATTACAGACTGACAAATTCTGTTTAGGAATTTTGCCTTTTTAAGTCTTTGTGCTTTTTTCTTTACATATAATTTACCCATCTGATACAAGCTGCATTTATATTAGTAATTTATGTCATTGTAGCAGTGTTCAAACTAAGATATTAATTAAGGTGAAATAAAAAGTACAGACTTCTGTACCAAATATTTTTCCTAAAATGTTTTATATCAAAACTATCACGAAATAACAATGTATCAATATCATTTTTTAAATTCAGATATAATGAAATCTTTTCAGAATTTATTTTCATCTGTAGATCTAAGCACATGCATTTTTCGGAAGAAGCAGTCTAACACTTATGCGGTGTTTGACAAAATGTGAGAAGTTTCTAATATCACTCTCTTCTATAAGACTATTTAGTAACATTATTTGTTGCTGATATTAATTCAATAAATGAAATATGGGAAACAGTGTAGTATGGAGGTTGAGCAAACTGTCTTTATTGCTAAACTATTTGGGTTTAAATATTGGCTCCACTATTTACTACTTAAATAATGTTGAGAAGTTACTGTGACTGAATTTTTTTTAAATGGAGCTAATAGTAGTACTCTTCCTCATCATATTATTTTCTGAATTAAATTAGTTGCTTCATATAAAAGTTCCTGAATACCTTGTAAGAGAAATAAGTGTTGTTATTATTATTCCTAAGTTATTTCACTCTCGACATCTGTAATTTGTGAAAACTTGTTTATGTAATTATTCATGTAGAGTGACTTTTTGTGAGTATTTTCTAATTAGTTTGCAACTTTAGTTGGAAACTCAAATGTATACAAGAAAGTTGAATTAAAATTGCAATGGGAGGTAAGATAGAAATTAGACACTAAATTAAACTCTCAATTTCTTTTTGTAAAAGTCCTTGTGCAAGACAGCATGCAATCATAAGTCAATATTAAGACTGCAACGGCTAAGGTATTAGAGTTTGTGCATACTCTAGACTAAAAAATATATTGAAATGAACAGATTTCTTTATGCAGAACAACTTTTGGTGAGAGACAGGAGAGAGACAGAAGACATATTTTAGAGGGGTGTGTAATTTATAAGCAAGTGGAAACAATTCATAGACAGAGTTCCTGACAAAGGGACTAAGAAATGAGGGGAAATAGATTTATTTTTATTTTATTTATTTTGCAGCAAATGATGAGTTTACTAGGAGAAGCACAGAGAGACAGAGCTCTCTCTGTTGTCAGAAAGGGTCTTTTATACTGGGTGATGGTGTGAAAGGATGAGCTTTTAGGGAAGGTGATTTTACATGCTTTTATGTGTTGAAAGGAAATATCTTTCCTGCAAGCCCATCTCCAGTATGCCTGGATTTCGGTGGTACTATCCCACCTAGATGGTACTAGCATATCTGTGGTACTAGTTTATTGGCTTATCTGCATGGTACTGACTTATTTTTAGCATGCCTTGGGCTTAACTAATCTCCCACTGAGCTGTGCAATCCTATTGCCTTGTTTACAAGGACCCTTCCTTTTCTCTATACTGTCATCAATTCCCCCTGATCAAACAGGACCAATATTCCTTTCAGTGCTGAAGTCACTGAAAATGTCAGTTTTTCTGCATCTGATTTCTGGTGGACATAGGCATAAAGTTGTCCATACCTGGGGTCCAGCCTGTTATATCCCTAAAATTATAGTGGGAGCAGGGGTGTTGGGGATTGGCAGGATGATAGAATTCAGTGTATACAGAGTTCAGTGGATGTTGTCTTTTCTCAGGTGTTCATAGTCTCAACATAGCATTAATTGTAATTTAATTGACTCTAGAAATATGTTAATGATGTTCTTTATGATAAAATTTTGCAATCAACTTTATGATAAAGTTTCTTATGTTTATAGAGTTAGAATATATTATGCTATCTATAGTTATTATTTGGTTAATGCATGAGCAATATGAACAGAAGATAATTACCCAGAAGGAAAGATGAGTTTGAATAAATGGCACTACTAAAATTTTTTGCAGTTCTAATGCTTCTACCCAAATAAGTCCTTCTTTTTAGTACAAACATCTCCTCTTAGTAACTATCAAGTGTAGACTTTATACTAAGTACTATAAAGATGAATTTGAAAACAGGTGACTACTTGGGTTCTCATTTTAGTTCTAACATTTTCAAACTTAACAGTCTGCCATTTTGACCACACTGAATCTCCATTTCCTGTAAAATGGGGGTAATACTACACGGAGATAGTGTTACATGGACTGAGATAATGAATGAATGGTTCTAATGTCCATTACATAAAGAGATGAATAAAAATTGTTTATTATCTTTATATCTTATCAGATTGCTATTAAATTAGTCATATAGGCATGGCATGGTGGCTCAGATGTTAAGTCTGCAACTGTGGCATGGTTCATGTCAAGTTCAAGGACCTGCATTCATGACCCAGAGCTGGGAAGGGACAACCAAAATGAACAACTTAATTAATAAAAGATTCTTATTCCTCCTGTCCTTTCTTCCTGCATGCATGCTTGCTATCATTCCTACCTGCTTCCTTCCTAAAAAAATTTAACCATAACATGGTCCTTGTCTTGGACGCTCCTGTTAATATTGCTTTTGTGTTGTCTTTTGGGAACTTTCCACCTCAAACAATAAGAGACTCTATAATGTTTTCACGTTTACCAGTTAGAATTGGTCTATAGCAGATTCAGTATTCCTTCAATTCTGCATTTTGATTTTGGCAAAAAAATTACCCGTGTTGTTCTTTTACCTTTGTATCACTTGAATTCTTTAGAAGGGAGATCATTTCTTTTTAGATTAAATACACATTTTGATACAGAGTTTTTCTTAGTACATTTTCTTTAGTAATTCAATTCTATTAATTATTCTAAGATCAACTAATGAGTTACATGCATATTAAATAATAAGCTGCTGAATGCAGTAGTGAAATATCCTTGATAGACTCTTTTGGTAGGCACTGATGGCACAGAAACTATGACAGGGTACTTTTTATATAATTAGTTAAATTATTTCCAAAATATGATCACCTTATGTTTGGAATTCTGTTTTTATTTAGACTGTTGTAGGAGATATTACATATGTCTTGTGGTTAGTATTCTTAGACACTCAATATGATTTAGTGAGATTTACATGATTACATACATAAAACAGTTCAATGTATGGTGCAGAGTTAGCAAACACTATTCTAATTTATTTCAGATATGTGTGTTACCTGGCAGGCCCTGAATTTATAATAGAAATGAAATGTGAGACTCATGGAGAGATTGAGATATTACACACATATTGCTCCTGCAGGACAACAGAGAGCAAAGAGAACATTTACCAGCATTCCCTGTCCAGCTTGTGTGGTAGACATCAACTGTATTTCCTTTTATGACAAATATAGCTTTTCAAAGTGAACTAATTTGGTTTCTGAGATCTGAAAAGTAATAAATGTTTCTTTCCTAGCTTAAATATTTCAAATTTGGAGTGGCTTTTGTGAGCATCTATTTCACAGTTATTGTCTTTAAATTCCCCAGGAAAGATATTGGGGTTTCTATGGTTCCAATAGTAGATCTGTAATAAGATGCTGTGTAGCATAAAGGATAATCCTTTTCTGGTACAAATGCCTCAAAACAAACAACAAACCTTTACTAGTACTGCTGACATTTCAGAACAATGTAGTTAATCAAATAAACAATGTGGACTGGAACTTTATTTCTGCCACAGAAATGCTTTGCAGTTACTGATTCTTCTTAAGCTCTGCAAGGAGGTCATACTCGAGAAAAGGGTCTAAGATTTCTGTGTAGGCATCATTAAGGTTGGTTGACCTCCTCCATGCCAATTAATTTATATGAGAATTCATAACTTCACATCTCCTTTATTTGTACTGCCCTTTTCTCTGAGTTTCATAAATAGCATATCTGCAGAATGTGTGCTAGCTGACTAGATTAGGTTATAAAATATTTCATATATAAAGGATTCAGTCTCCTGAGAAATGAGAAGCTGATGTAGAAAAGAAATTCCAAGGATGAACTAACACAATGTTTTGCTATTTTTCTGAGCTGTAAACAAAATTGTCAGAAGTTTTTCATTATATGGTTTCTCATGACTCAAAACATTCTATAGTGCTGTTTAAACATATGTATTAATAAATGGATATACTTTAGTTACAGATCAAGACAGATGCTTTTATAGAATTATGAACATGATTTGCAGTAGCATTAAAGTTTATTAGATAATTCTCTATAAAGTTCCATATATAAAGAAGGAATATTTCAAATGAGAGCAGTGCATACCTATCTTAGAATTACAGATTTTATAGATGAAGACATTTATTAAATCAACCCATATAGATTCATTATTATTCCAAACTCTAAGTCACCAATGCTATTCTTTTTTTCTTTCTCAGAAATATCTTTTTATTTTTTTTAATTTATAATATTTGTTTAGGTAACTTTAATCTACACGATAGTGTAATCCAATATGTTCTGGTCCTTCATTCATCAAACACAAGACAACACAACACACCACCAAACCACCAAAAATACTCCACCACTGCCCATTGGGCTCCCACCCCCTTGTTCCCCTACTTCCCAGTTAGTAATCTCAGTTCTATTGCCAGTGTCCAAGGGTTGATTTTTGTTTTGTCTGTTTGCTTACTTTGTTTCTTATGTTCCACATATGAGTGAGATCATTTGGCACTTGTCTTTCTCCTTCTGATTTATTTTACTTAGCATAATAACCATATTGTCACATATTAGGTAGTTCCCATTTCTTGACTATTGTAAATAATGCTGTGATCAACATGGGAGGTCATATATATCTGCTGATTAGTGATTTTTCGGTAAATACTTAAAAGTGGAATAATGATATAGTATAGGATTCCATTGCCAAATGTTTGAGGAATAGCCATACTATTTTTTTAATGGTTTCTACAATTTATAGCTCCACAAACACTGTATAAGAGTTCCCTTTTCGCTGCATCACTTTCGCTTGCCAACACTTGTTTCCAGTCTCTTGGATAACAGCCAATCTCACAGATATAAGGTGATATCTCATCATTGCTTTGATTTGCATTTCCCTAATAACAAATAAGGAAGAACATCTTTTCATGTGTCTGTTGGCCATCTGTATATGTTCTTCACTGATGCCATTCTTTCTTGCAGTAAATGTGGATTTCTACTTGATTTGGCATTAGACTGTTTAAAACCTGTAATAAAAATTAAATATCGCTTCTGAAAATGCAAATCAAGTTAAAACTCTAAAGACTCTTAATAATATTTGGAAATGTAATGGACTACAGTTGTGATTACATTCCAATATGCAATGTGTAATGAAAACTTACCTCTGATCTTATAATTTCTGAACTTTGGATTGGGAGATAAATTTTTGAATTAAAATCTATCTTAATGGAACAATGTAAGATGTCTAGTTTGATATTTTCATTTTACATGCGTGGAAACCATAAATTTGAATAAGACAGGTAATGTGTCCAAGGTCATATAGCCACTTATTTGATATTAGAACAGACTTCATGCTTCCACAATCTCTTGCTGCTATCTAAATTTTCTACTTCTCACTGCTTTAATGAATTTCCTCTAAAGAGACAAATTTTCAAAACATCTGAGTATGCAGTAGAGACTAAGAAAGACTTGGGTATAGGTAGTCTATTTATTTGGAAGTCATTCCAGAGAGCAAGACTGAGGGAGCAGGAGAGATAGGGAAGGAAATCTTCACCATGGGCAACAAGAGTTGATTTGGTGAAGATGTTTGGAAAGGCAAACATTAGGTGTCCTAGGGTTATTTCCTTTGGGACCTGGTGTACGTACACTTGGCAGCAGTAGCTGCCATTTCTTAATTCCAGGGGAATTAACTCCTCCAGCATTTTCAAGCTGAGCTTACACAGGGACCAGTCTTTCTTGGAGTTGGAGGAGTCCTGGGCCATAATGTAGAAAGAATTATGGTGCCTGATTGAGTCAGGATGTTGTCAAAATAAGTCAAATATGGGTTTATTTGGACTGCCCACTAGAGCTGCTGCTGAAAAATCAGAGACAAATGGAAGGAAAAAGTACAGGGCGACTGCATCTATAGCAACATCAGAGTTTCTTATAATACTGTGTTATTGTGCTGCTTCCAGTTTTCCCCATGGAACAACTCAGTACTTTCCATACTTCGGTTGAATATACTTGCTGATTATTTTGTATGAATTTTTAAAAATTGAATTCATATAAATTGTGTCTTCGGTTTTTGCCAAGTGAGAAATACTACAAGTCTCTGAAACTTAAAATGATTTTAACTATTTTTCTCTGTAATTCCCATTCTGTTCTTTTTCCCTCCTGGCCCTTGCCCCACTTCTTTTTACCCTTTTCTGTTAATTTTCTCTAGCTAGTTTCAACTTATTTTCACCTTAAAGCTTCCGTCTTCTTTTCATTTTTCTGTTGCTTTGTTTTCATTTCTCAGATCCACTTCACCTATCCTCTTCTAACAAATACCCCATTATCTATCTCAAATTTTACTTACCTTGTTTCAATTACCTTATTGAAATACACCTAGTATTCTAGTCTTTTGAAACATTGAACTGCAGTGTGAGTGTTGATGGACCCTTAGCCTCAAAGACACTTTCTAACTCACTATCAGTAAATGTACATACTCCTACTTTCCACTTAGAGTTAAATGGAACTTTAGAGAGGATATAGTTCATTCCATATCAATTTTCACATGAGCAAGAGATAAAGCAGCATGCTCAGGTTTCACAACTAATAATGACAGAGCTGTGATCAACTCTCATGGATCTTTCCATACTTCTAGTCTAATATGTTATTAATCAAAATAAATATCTATATATTCCTTTTTTTTGGACTGGGGAATAGATCTGCATACTTACTTTACAAGAATTCTACAATGGGCATAGTAAAAATGACTCAATAATTACAGTTGAGAACAGAAGAAGCACTTCATACACTAATGCAAGGACATGAAAGAGAAGGTCATTTTATCATCTGTTCTTTTCCATTATACTACCCAATTATTTGGGTCTCCTTATGAAGTACTGAAGCATTAAAATCTATAGGTAATTTATGGTACATGGGGAAAAAGACTAAAGTCAAATATAAAAATTTCCCTGATTTTTTATTATTTCTGTTATTTGATTTCTCTGTGTACCCCAAATTAGAATACACCTTGAAAAAAATGTTAGGGATATATAAGTTCATTTGATTTCGCTCATTGGCTTGTTTGTTTACTCTGCAGTGATTAGTGATGTTTGATACGGTTAACTCTGAGTAGACTAAAGACTGTATTAAGTTGAAAAATGTGTCCTTCAATCTAAATTCATGTCTACCCGAAACCTGCTAATGTAACTTTATTTGAAGACAGGGTCTTTGCAGATATAATCAAGTTAAACTAAGTTCATATTGGATTTGGGTGAGCCCTAAATCCATTATGACTTGTGTCCTTATAAGAAGAAAATTAGAGTATTGAAACAAGGGAGATAACCATGGAAAGTCAGAGGTAGAGACTGGAGATGGTAACTCTGTAAGCCAAGAAATGCCAAGGTTTATCGGCTGCCCTCAGAAACTAGAATAGGCAAAAAATTAGCTCCAGCAGTGCCTTCAAAGGAAGATATTCATGCCAGCATTGTTACTTCTGAGGCCTGTCTAGTCTCAAGCACTCTGTTGTTTTAAGCAAAGCTTGTAGTTCTTCTTGGCAATCCAAAGGAACTAATATGGATGCTAATAGAGTGTGTCAAATAATTTTCGGGATTATTTATAGTATCCTTATCCAACCTGGGAGAGCTATGATATTAGTCAACACTACTTTCGAGTGCTTAGAAACTGTTCAGAAATATGTCAGAATGCAAAGAGGATACAAAAAGAGAGGACAGAGCTTTTACTCTCAAATAATTTATAGTTGATGGGGGAGATAAACACTACAAAGCAGAAAGCATAATTAATAGATAATATGTATTGACTAGAAGTGCTGTAAGATTTCAAAGATGGAAGACCTCATTGTGAGCTTCAAAGAAGATTTATAAAAATATAGCATTTGAAATTGGCAGTACTTCAGAAATTATGGAACAAAACTTGGCTTAGGAAAACAGCTCTATGAAAGAGTGTAGCATAGCAAGAGAATGGTGTGGGCACAGCTCATGGAAGGAGAAAAACTACTGAGCTATGTCATTTTGGATAGATCTCTTCTGGACCACACATTGGACTAGATCAGAGTTTGCCAACTGTCACACTTAGGTCTGAGTCCATGTTTAGTAAAGCTTGCACATTGTTTAGAAATTTTAAATATTAATTAGAAAGCTTTAGAGTCCAGGATTTTATTCGCTCATATAAGATGATAAGCATCAAGTGGGCATTTCTACCATGGTAACAATTGACTTTGGTAAAGGTCACTTAGATGGCCTGGGTGCTGTCTAGGGTTCCTAGACCTGACTCAGTTTCCTCATGTACCTCTCATAGCTGTTTAGTCCCTGAGAGCACTTGAATTTACAATTCTTGGACCAGTTGCCTGCTGCAACTGTTTTCTGAATCAATGACTATTTAAAAAATATTAATGAAAACATATTACCTTTTAATTTTTTGTGGTTTAATAAAAGTAAGATGTTTTACTTTTCTGTTTTCTTTTAATCAATGCAGAATAATTTCAAATTTATTTCTACTTTAAAATTGCAGTGAATTTCTCATTAACTTGTACTCTACAGTTGAGAACAGAAGAAGCACTTCATACACTAATGCTGTGTTGTGTATGTGTGTGTGTATGTATGTATGTGTATATGTGTGTGACAGAGGGAGACAGAGGGAGACGGACAGAGACACAAAATAATATCTCGTTTAATTTGCTGTAAGATTGCATAAGAAAAGGTAATTTGTGTGTTATCTTTAGTCACGTGACCATTTCAGATGAAAATTCATGTTAATATTTTCTCTTTCTGCTCTGAATAAAAAGCATTGATTTTAAGTGGTTGCCAGTTTTAATTTTGAGTAGAGAAAAATACATAAGTGCCAAGTTTTACCTCACTGCAAAAAATGTCTGTATATAGATGTTATTTTGGTGCAAGTGGTAAGCCACTTATGTATGGGTTGCTAAAGATCCAATATGCCAAATGTGCTTCCTTTCATTATCTCTTTTTCTTCTTTGTTTTGTGGTATGGTTTGTTTTTGTGATATGTGTTGCTTTTGGAGAAGTGAAAAATTCAGTTTAAAGACAGCTTTCAGAACATGTATTTTTTTTAATTTAATATTTATTGAGGTAACATTGATTTATTTCCCAAACCCTTCCCCTCTGGTAACCTCAGTTCTATTGTCAAAGTCAAAGAGTTGGTTTTCGTTTCCTTTTAGATCATTTCTTTTTATCTTTTTTAAGGGAAATGCACAGGAATGAAGGCCAGTAGGCAGGCAGGCAGAGACAGGAGGAAAAAACATTTTTTATTTATTTTATTTAGTTGTTCATCTTGGTTGCCCCCGACCCCTCTCCTGGGTTTTAAAACTGGGTCATTGATATGTTTATGAAGACCGTGGTTTTATCTGCTGTCACCAGGGTGTACTCAGATAGCTTAAGATATCACTCTAGCAATGGTATCCTTCTAAGGAAAATTATAGACAAGAATAGGTGTAGAGATTTATCTGCACAAAACAGAATTCTTAAATATGCAATTTTTACTATTTGGGGGAACAAACTAATAATTTATTTTGTTTTTTTTCTGTATATATCAGAATTTATTGCAGTAGTTTCAATAAGTATAAGTGAATAAATTTTAATGCAAATCTACATTTGAGACTACGTGACTTCCATACACTTAGTTTTTCTCGTTTGGTGTTTCTATCTCATGAAAATGTATAACCTTCTCAAAAGTATACAGTTTCTCTTATTTACCTTAGAATTCAACTCTGTGCATACACATAGTTAATCGGAAAGGATTCTTGTGCAACATACTTGGAAGGTAATTTGACAATAATGTATGTAGTAAGAACTCTAGAAATGCTTACACTACTGAGTTTAGTAAATTTATTTATAGAATGAGTTTTCTGTGCATAATCAAAAGCTGTATAAAAACGTTCATCACATGTAATTATAATCACAAAATAGCCCATGTAGAAACAAAGAGCACCCATGTCTTCCATCATACTTGGGACAGAAATTCTGAGCTATTGGGTTTCTTTATGCAAAAGGGGGAGATAGTAGTTGCCATTATTTTGTAAAGAAATGTAGTCATAGTCTTTAAAAGCTGGAGTTGTTCTTCACAAGATTAAGAAAGAGCCATTCTTGATAGCATTGTTGGAGATAGAAGCTATCAGATTCTGAGCAGTGATTATCTTCAAGTTGTGCCATAATACAAAATACGTAAAAACCATTATGCCGACATGGTGCAAAAACTGAGAATCAGAGAAGGTGGATAACCTTGGGTTATCTAAAAACTGGGGAATACTAAGAATGTAGGATTTTCAATGTGTAGTTTTTATCTACTTAGTATTATTTTATCTTTTAAAATTCTTCATTAATTTTGAACTATTTATGTTTCTCTTACCACATTTATATGATCCAAACTATTTAAGTGTGTTATGTTTGTTGTAGGAGATGTTTTTGAGGACAAGTATGCACATTCTTCATCATTGTGTGTTGTGTCAGTTTGTGTGGCTGTAGCTTAAAGCTGTGCAATCAGATAATGCCTAAGAGTTTAGCTCTCTCATGCTTTGTGTTTTGGGCCTGTATCTGAGCTTGGGCATTTCCAGGCAACCTATATAACCACTTGTCTTAAAAGTAATATTCTAACCTGTGCCACAGCAGGAGATATGGAATAAATAATTAAAAGTGCCTTCATGAAAAGCATTCCACAGCAGGAAAGGAATAAAGAATCTTCCTCAAGAAGAAAAACCACTAAATCACACAGAGAGAGATTAGGGAAAAAACAGCAAGAAAGAGAGAATCATCATCAATAGTGCCTCGAGGAAGTGATCAGAACTCAAATTTAGGAAGGTGAAAATATTTCAGTGCACTTTCAGGCTGCCAGCAATTTTAGCAATTTCTCCCTTGACATTATATACTAATATTTTACACATACTGGTATCATATTTATGTTGCTTGCTACTAATGGAGGAGACAATGTACTATGAACATTGATCAAAACCCCCACACTTCCAGTCCGTTAATCATTTATTGCTTGGTATATACATGAATGACCTGTATTTAGGAAATTTATTCTTTGTACTTTTCAATAAAACCCATAATGAAAGATATTACACATTTGTTTAGGATGTTACTAACACTCTAGCAGTTCAAAGGAAGACTGTGCAGGACCTAATCTTTAGGCTGCACATGGTATGGCACGTATCATTGCTGGTTTAGGTTATACTTGTTAAACAATTAGTATGTGGCAGGCACTGCTCTATCTCTTCACATCTTAACTTCTTGATTCTTCTTAACAGTGCAATGAGGAAGGTCCTGTTATCCTTATTTTATGATATTGTCACTGAGGAAGAGCAGGATTAGTAACTTGTCCAAGGCTACACACTTGGATGGTGTCAGAGCTGGGATTTGAACCAAGACCAACTGGCTCCAGAGCCAGTTTTAACCACTACAAGTGATTCCCAGGTCATCTTCAAGAAAGGACAAGTCCTAGTGGTTGATTTTCTGCTTATATCAGCATTGCTTGAAGCATTTCCTTTTGGCAATTGTCTTGCAGATTGGTGAGTGCTGGTGGTGGGTAGCTCAAGGCCTTTGCTCTTGGCTCCTGAATTTAAGCTCCCTTCACTTACTAAATTGATGCAATACATGTGCAGAGAGGTGTCAAGAGATCTACATGACAAAGTCCATTTCTTTTTTGTGTACTTGACTGTGATTTGCCTATATAGCACAGGTAGAGATATGGGCATTGAATAGTCAGTGGGGAATGTGGGACTGCATGTAAGCCTCAAGTATTTTTTATTTTAGTTACAAAGTAGAGTTTTTAAATAAGGAAGCAAGTTAAAAAATAAATAATGGAAGATTGAAATAGAGGCCTGTTCCAGTGCCAATAAGAATACTTTCCTGTAAGTCTTTACATTTGCAAGAATTTCCTTTTTTCATGTTAATGTGAGGATTATAAGAATTTTGAGCAATTTTACAAATAGAGAAACTTCTGTGTCTTAAGTTTTCAGCTATTAATGAATGTTATGATGATGATGCTGATACTTAATAACACCTGATTATGTGCCAGATACTGTTCTTAGGACTTCAGATTTGTTAACTCATTTATCATTGTACTTAATGTTTTTAGTGTTATGAAATGAAATTCACTGAATAAAAGTAAATATTGAAAGAGATAGCTTTAATAACATTCTCAATGGAATTCCAAGTAGCAAAATTATAAGGAAAAGTAAACACTTTTACTTTTCTTTAATAATATGCTTTCTCATCCTAGATAACTTCAAATATCTCCTTTCTCCTTGGCTAGCAGAGCAGGTGTTATTCTCCCAGTCTATCAAACCTAAGCTAAACGCATGTTCTAGAGATACTAAGTCACTGTTCTTTTATAAACATTTTTTTCATTTTTGTCTTTCAATAATCTTCAAGTCAAAATAACAATTCAGCAAACAAAGAAGACTGTCATCATTTTAAGAATATAAAATACTAATTTCAAATGTTTAATATTTTTGGAAGAATATGTAATGAGAAAATCAACTGATTTTGCCTTAGATAAGAAGCTCAATTTTATCTTTTTTAAAATCTTAAACCCTTAGTGGTTTCAAGTACAAAAAGAAGTCTAAAGAAAGCAAATAGATGAGACTATATTTAAATCCATACTTAACCTCTAATCTGAAATACAAGTTCTTCAACCTATTTTTTTTCCTCAAATCAATTTACTTCTTTTTTTATATTTTGCTATTAACAATATCATCAGTTCTCTAATGGAGAAGTGTTATAATCTGGATTGCTTTTGAATGATATTTCTCTTTTATTAATTGTGTTCATCTGGTGGTACATTTTACAGATTATACTTGGGAAATGCCTCTTGGCTCTCTCATTGCATGGTTGGAGCTCCAGTTCAGGTCTCATTCCTTCTTGCTTCTTGCATTGATTGGGAAAATGGTTACTTGGTTTCCTACCTCTCTTCTCTAGTCCATCTGATGCAAGAATCTCAGACTGCTACTTAAAGATATTTATATTTTCTTGCCTCGGAATTAACTAAATTTGGTAGCTAAAAATTGAAGGACTTTTGCAATGTGACACCATCCTACTATTTCTGTTTGACACCTATGTTCTTAATAAGTTTATGTTCCAACCAAACTAAACTCTTCATTTCCTAAACATGAATCACATGTTCCTATTTTCTGTCTTTGTACTCTTTTAAAGATACTTCCTAACCCTGGGAAAACCTCATTTTCTATCTCTATCTTGTGAAATCTTATTAGCCTGTGTATGTGTATTTCTATCACAACCAACTCACTTTCCCTTTTCTTATCTCTCTTGAATCTTCAGAACCCTCTGTATTTACCTTAAATTTTCTTGTCTTATAATCAATGTTATACTTTCTAACATTTTTCCAATTCTCTAGTCTCTACACTGAAACATTTATGTATGGATTCCTTTTATAGATATTAGGTCAGTTGAATGGAATTGGGGTTTCATCACTTTAGGTAGCTCTCAATTATATATCAGAAAGGATTGAAAATCTGCTTTCAGCCTTTTAAAAACTATGCAACATAAACTCATGAACTCCCTCAACCACCAGCTAGACTATGTAAGGACAACTTTATTTTCTAATTAATGAATCTGAATGTACCTTTTCTGGAACTGTAGCTTGATTTATCCCATTGTAAGTCACCTGAGGATTTTTTGTCCCTGGTAGTTATTCTTTATTTTCTCTTCTGGTCCTCCTGGGTGATATGTAATTTACAATTATAAGAACTACGTAAACTTAGACTATCATTAGACTCATTTAATGAATTATATACTGTAAGTTCACTTAATCACTTAGCAGTAACTAGAATTTAAAATAAGTCTCCTTCTTCTTCCTTGCCACATACACAAAGGCTGCATATATAGCTGAACACATATAGAGAACAATTATTACTGAAACATTGGTTCATGGTCTTCATGACAAAACTTCTATTTAATGAGTAAAATGTGTTTCAGAAAATGTTATGGGTAAACATTTATTTTTAATTGCTGAAATTTTTCTAAGATTAAACAGCAAATATGTGCCATGTTAACTCTTTCCCTAAGAATTTTTATTTTTCTTTAAATATTAGAGAAAATTATATATTATTTCACATATTTTGTTTTCCATAATGATTCTGGGTATACTCTATAATATTAGCTGTTTTAGGACTACATGTAATAGTAGACTTGGGATTTTTAAATTGATGCACCTAGTTAGTTTACAGCTTGATTAGAAAGCAGTTTGAGTGAATGTATTAGTGTATTCTAATGTTTTCAAAATCTAGTTTGAGGATCCTAGATATTTTTGAGATCCTTGCAGAGAATCTGCAGGGTCAAAAATCTTTGCGATAATACTATTTACCTTTATTCATACTCATTCCTTTAGAAATGTACAGTAAAGTATTACAGAGGCCATATGATATCACAACAGATTGAATACAAAAACAAATATGAAACTCTGTTGTCTTCTATTAAGTTGGATAATAGGTAGAGTTGCAAAAAGATACTATAATCACATTCTATTTTGGGAGGGAGAAATATATTTATTTTTATGAAAATATATTTTGTTAATATTTAATGGGTTAATTATAACTATTTAAGATAATACACATTTAAATATTTAACTTAAATTTTTAAAATGATTAATCTTATGAACACAATGGTCATAAGCAGGAGCTCTTTGGAGAGATGATGAACAACCAAGACCAACAAGTAAATAAAATAAATAAAATGCTTCTCTCTTTCTACCATCTGCTCTGCTCACCTGCAATCCTGCCTGTACCTTTCTTTAAAAAATAAAAGAATTTGGAATAAGGAAACAAAAATAGACTTAAAAAATGAATTAAATCAAATAGCAATAGACTAAGCAAAATAGAAAGAAAAATTGGTGGTTGCAGAAAGAGAAGAGAGAGAGCAGGGAGGTGCAAATGGGGTAAACAGCATTAATTTTATATCGAGAGAAAAACTGAAATAGAGGTGAGTTTACTGTATTATACACAGATATTGTTTTACTATTATGTATACCTTAAATCTATTTAATGCAATATAATGTACCTTCAATGAAATCAATTTGAAAAAGACATAATTTAACTTGACACTTAAAGCTTTAAAATTCTTCAATGGTTGCTGGTTTTTGGGGATAAACTCTAAACTCTTCTCTGCACAGCTTATGTGATTTTCACAATTTCACCCCAAGTCCTCACTGCAGTCTAATCTTCACTTCTTTCACAACTACACTGATGTCTTTTTCCATGGCCTCCTCTTAGGGACTTACTTTTCCTTATCTTTTTAAATCTGGAATTTTTTTTCCTCTCTCAGGAAAATATTGTTCAAGATTTGGAAATGTAAGAAAGGAATTACTTGGGAAATATTTAGAAGATCCTCTGGAAATTGTTGGTTGTATAGGGTTGTATAGGGTTAACTTGCTTTCAATGAACTAGACTATTCTGCAGCTTTGTTGAGGTATAAGTTAAGTTGTAGAAACTGAGAGCAAATGATTTTTATCCATAGCAATACAAATGATTTCTGGTCATAGTAATACAAATGAATTTTATATAGTAAGGGATATAAATCTTTACCAGTCAATTAAAATTTCTGATACATGTTCACTTATATATGAATAAGAGCGATGTTTTTAACTTTCTGAAAATTGTGTTTTAGTACCTGCCTTTCCCAAATAACAGGAAGAAAACTTCTGCTTACTTTTTAAGAGAGAGAGTGAAAATGCTATCTTCTCAATAAGGCCTTTTTTATTTGCTAAGCAAAATTACCTTTTTTTTTTTTTTTTTTTACTTCGTAACACTCCCATTTAATTTTCAATCTGTTTCTACTAATAGCAGTTAGTGAATTGTTTATCTATATATCTATCAATCTTTCTGTTTTCCCCACTAGACTAGCTCTTCACAAGCAGAAAACATATTTTGTTCACCTTTGTGTTACCTCCTTTGCCAAGCATATAGAACACAGTTTACATCTGTTTGGCAAAACTTTATTGATGTATGAAAGTAGAAGTCACAGAAGAGAGTGATGGACATGGTTTGACAATTGTTAATAAGGGGGAAATGCTGCTTAGAGAAAAAATAAAAATAAATTTTCGTCTTTTGGGGAAAGCATAATATAGCATGAAATTTTAAAAAACTTAAAGAAGCAGCTTAATGAAGCTAGAAGAGATATGGATTAAGGAAGCTGAGATTTTGAAGCTTGCAATATTACTCTTTTCCTGAAATGTTGTAGTACAGACATTTATCTTCTGTCGTGCTTTATACATCTATAAATTAGGGATAATAACTTATAATTATCAAGACAGGAATTTCAGTAATGGAATGCTTGAGTCAAAAGTAGACAGGAAGCAACCTTATTCATTTAGCTCACTTGGTTATAACTGGGATTATAGAAACTTAAAATAAATCTGAAAAAAAATTTACAGCTTGACATATATAACTATGATTTGAAGTAAAATTAAAAAATGGTTGAAATTCTCACCCTGAATTAAAAAGGTTCCTTTTCTTGTTGATTAGAATTATGCTTGCATCCTTATTATTTTAGTTTTTATTTTATTTATCGATTTTTTTAGAAATCAGTTTCTGGCAAAATGAAAAGCCATTAGAATGAGAGACAGACTCCTGTTTGGTCAAGTATTCTGTACAATTAAATTAATTGTGTTTGAATTCTTTAAGATTCACATGTTTTTACAAATGTTAGGATTTTTTTTTTTTTCTGAAGCAAAGAGTTATTTCTAAGTAATTACTCCAGGAATAATAGGTCACTTACAAAGAGGAGACTAAAACATCAGCAGTAAATTCTGAATTTATGTCCTGGCAGGTGAAAGAACTCAAACTATTTACTAACACAGCTCACTGCTGTTTCCATGACAACAGAGGCGGGTTACTGGCAGCCTGAAGTCGCTTTGCCACTTGACTTCAGCAGTGAACTCTGTGTGATGCTGCCAAATGTCTGGCTTCTGTGTTTCCTGTTCCAAGCAATTGTTTCTTATTCTGAATACTAATGACCATTCTACAAAGGCGGTGGTTCAGTTCTACTGAAGAGGGGCCTGGGTGTCATCTGTGGAAAAGCAGTGAGCGTTTTGCCTGCAGTGAATTAAAAAACAGTATGTTATTGGATTGCATATTCTCTAACTAGCTCTGCCAGTGATTTATTAATATTTCTACCTTGCCATTAGTAGATAGCTGGACACAAATGAGATATGGCAGCATATCTGTCATCATTGTGTCAATGTTTTTTCAGGAAGACTTGCTGACTTTGACTGGCTGGCCTTGCTCATGGAAATCCAAATGATTGTGTACATGTATGTCAGCAGAAAAACAAATTTGCAACCGAAATGCTTTTTGCTGTTTAAAATGCTCATCTATTGATTGCTCTGAAATGAAGAAAAGCAGCTGCTTGAAATGTCAATGAAATGGCTGAGAAATTTTAAATGAGAAGGAAAAAAAAATAAGAGCATTCGAACAGAGAAAAATACTAAGCAGTGTTTGCTCCTTTAAAATCAATAGTGCTATGACTTTGAAGCTCTGGTTATGTAGTGGCTATCAGTTTAGAGAACTGCAAACCTCTTTGCCCGAGTCACCTCCTATATCAGGAATTGGAAGATCAGTGTTGCTATTATTTGATTTCTCTCTAAAAGCATAAGTTCCTTGAGGGTAGACTGTTTTCATCATTGCATTTCTGACAGCCCACAATGACCCTGACACACAATGAGTGATCAATAAATATTTAGTGAATTAATAAAAATGCATTGAATTCCCTATAAGAAGTGATAGAGTTTAAGCTTGTCACATTTCCTGGAATAAGTCATTAGTCTCTTCTCTTCATTAAAGAGCATAATAGTCCTCTGTGATGACTACTCCGTGATGTGGAGCTTCCATTTCCATTTACTATGTCCAGGGCCCTCCAAGTGTCTGCTCCCAGGAAACATCACTCAGAGGTGATTTTTATCATTCATATATATATATATATATATAATACATATACTAATATATATTATATATAATAATGTTATATATTATGTATACTAATATATATATATATATATATATATAGGTGGATCCACCAATCTAGCTTTTTGTGGCATCATTTGCCATTTCCAACTCTTAAATTGCCCATCTCTCTACCTCATCAGAGTGAAAGTCCCAGTAGTTGCTTTAGGCCCACCAACTGCATTTGGTACTATCTGGAGTCATTTTTGATTGACACATTCTAACAGGGAGGTGGATAGGATTAATTGTCCTACTGGAAACTGGTAAGTCGAGGTCAGAAATGCTGCTAAGCATCCTTTAGTGCCAGACAACCCTCACAACAAAGACATACTTGGCAGAAAATGTCAGTACTGAAAAAAATCTCTTTCCTAGAATTTATTGTTCAAAATCCTGCGAATTACTTTCTACGATCTCCTTATCTTCTTTTATTCCATCACCCTTTCCCCTTTAGTTAGCTTGCTTTTTATACTTTTAACGTTTGCTTTCTTTACTTCAATGTATTGCCCTGGTGAGAGAGACTCCTTTTTCTACCAGTGTCTGAACTCAGGTAGATATTTTGTCGGTAGCTTCAAATTCCAGATGGTAAAAAAGCAAATATGTAAACTGAGTTCCAGGAGTGATCAATCTTGAATTTGCCATTGCTTTTAAAAGAGAGATATAATCATGAAAGCTCTACAAATGTACCACATGGAGTTCTGAATCTATTCTGTAAATAATATGTAGTATTATTATAAACTTTTTTTTTTACTGTAGAGAGGTTTTAAATTGGAAATTTGTGCATTATATCAAATTCTGGAAAGCAAATGTGGATCAATGATCATAATAATATTTTTTATTTAAAAAGAAAGATATGGACAGGGATGAAGGTGAGCAGACATGCAGGCAGGAAGGTAAGCAGGAAGAGAAGAAAAAGCAATTTTATTTAGTTGTTCATCTTTGTTGCTACACCTGGCCCCAGGATGTGAAACCCAGTCATTGGGATATGTGTTGACCACACCTGGCAGGAGGTGGTGGATTAACTGCTACTCCACCAAGCACTCCAATAATATCATTCTTAACATAAGCATTCTTTTGTCTTTAAAAACTTCATCTGGATGATATTATAAAAGTATTTTTAATAGAACATCTTTATGTTTGGATTTGGGGTTGAAATTTTGGATTCCTACATGAAAAAAATAACTGCACAGCACTGGATTGGCATTTTTAAAAGTTTAAGAAGGAAATATTGCTTGTTAATTGTTTAATTACTTAAGTGACTCTTATAGAAGGGAGAGAAGCATTTTATTTTTAAAATTCTTTACAAATATAGCTAAATAATCCCCATAATCCTCTTATAATAAAATAGTATTATTATGTCCCTTGAAAGATCTGAAAACTGTTTACCATGTAATATTCCAGTTTAACAAATTCATGAACAGTGATTAAGGGTAGCAGTTCTGCTCTCAAATACTATAATTAAATTCCCTTCCCAGATGTACTTTCTTTGTAAATAGTATAGCATAGTAATTTTTAGACTTTGCCTTTAGTGGGCTAGCCCTATTAGTTTAAAAGAAAAGAAATCTGGATGATAAATTTATAAGACACTGAGATAACTTGATATTATAAAATTAATAGCTACAGGTTGCCAAAACCAAGTTTATCATATCTTTTCTTTTTAGTTTTTATTAAAATACTTTTAAAAGCTCCTTTTCATGAGTAGTCACATACTTAAAGTTGTAAAATTAGCAAGTATTATTTTTACTTACAATATTTATTTTGAAAAATTAGTTTTCCTATTTTAGTTTAATCCCTGTTCACTGAACCACTAAGTTGATTAATTATAGAAACATAACGAGAAAGTCATATCTTACAAAAATCAAATAATTGATAAACTCTTTGTTTTCTTTCCTTAGACATAGAGGTTTAGAGGTTACGTTAGCAACAACTCTTGATATTGACTTTGTGGGGAGAGGGGAAGCTGAGAAATCTTTTCTACTTTGTCTATCATTATTTCCCCAAACCCATCTCTCATCTTTCCTATCTCTTCTCTCCATAGAGAACTAAATCAATCACTCTGCCCACCATCTGCTTTAAGTTTGTGAAGACTCAGTATAAGGAGAAGAAAAGAAAAAAAATAGAGAAAAGATGATGGATGGTAAATATTATATTTGATCAAGTCCTTGAGTGCTCAGGAAGAGATAGCCAGTTAAATGCTTGAATTAGCTGTCAGCTTACACTACTGGGCTGATAAAAGGCTTGTCTGTGATCACCACTAGATTGTAGTAGGCAGTCAGTAACTGTTAGGCATCTTCTGTGTGTTTGGCACTAGGACAGAGTGAGACATGTTTCCGCCCTCATGAAAGTTTCAGGGCAGAAGACAAAAAAGGATCTTAGTTCAGTGCTCCGGGTATTTAGTGTCTGCAAAGAGTAAAGCCCCCATCAGAGAAGGGCCGGCTTCAGGAGTTTACTACAGTTCAGCTCTCCAGTCTTTCTAATAGATAGAGGAGAGTCCCAGTGGTGGTTAACCTGAAAGTGGCTTGGTTTATTTAAAATTATAGACATTTTCTTTTCTTCTGTTTCTTTTTCCCTTTTGTTTTTTACCTCTTTTTCAAAGAGTGCCATCTTTTCACTCATTTGCCTCATTTTAGCTGGTACGCACCATCTTTAAACTTTCCCTCTTCCGTGCTGAGTTGTATCTCTGGGAGGGGAGCTTCGACATGCATGTGGTACCCAGGGTTTTCACTTCTGGTGACCCAGTTTTTGCAGCTTTCACACAGAGAACACAGTTTGAATGGCTGGTTCTGGAGGCCAGTGGTAGGGGGGCTTGCATTCCTGGGTCAAATGTAAGTGTCACAATCTAAAGGCAGTTTTTGGCAGATTATTGGTCCCAGAGCTCTACAGAGATAGTAGATTAAAACACATCCCAGTTTTTCAGGAAAGAGAACTATCTGGTTCTCAGAAGGGGCAGGCTATCAATATGGGACATCTTCAGAAGCCTATGGAGGTGCTCTCAGGAAATAGGTCAATGGATTCAATCTTTGATCTCCCTGATATTGTTTGTCAGTATACCCCAGAAAGGAATTTAGACCTTGGCTAATGCCCTGAGTCTTGCAACTGCTTCTAGGGAACATATTTACATCATCCTGCTCTCATGGCCAGTGGGGTTTACACCCTTGAGTCCTGTAGGATGAATGTAGCCAACAGAGAAAAGTTCTTAAACAGCTACCATCATCAGGGCACATCAAGAGACAACAGACCCAGGAGCTCAGTCTTCCTGTGAAAGATACTTATTAGTTTATCATCATTGCTGCACCCTGAGGAGCAGGCTTCTAATTAAACACACATCTCAGGGATAGCTATAAACTTTTCCAGAGACCTTGGAGGCCAAGTTCTATCTTCACTTTTTCTCCTTTCCACACTCTTGGAGGAGAGCTCTTACAAGTGTCTGGTGCCCCAGTTTTTATGATTGCTGTCCTGGTTTTTGTGGATGCTTCTCAGGGTGTGCTCTTTAATCACCTAGTTTTGGATGCCAGGGGCATTTGCATTCCTGGATTCCAGGGGACAATAATCAGAGAGATAATTCTTGTCAGGCTATCACCCCTAAGGTACTGTACAAACTGAAGATTAAAACACACTCCCAGTATTTCTGTGAAGAAGCCTATTGGTTCGTCCTGGAGCTCTGGCCTTAGGGTAAGGTTTTAGATTTCGTGTATATCTAAAAGTCTATGGAGATGCATTTAGGGAATATAGGCTAGGGGATAATATGTTTGTTCTCCCTCTGTTTTGCTACAGCTCACAGATGTTTCCAGAAAAGGTTGAACATCATCTGGACTAGGTTTTTATGGTTACCATCCAGGAACACCTCCAGATTTCATGACTTTGGTGACCAGTAACTTATTCTTGGGATCCTACAACACTGTATAATTTGCATACTTTAAAAGCTGTTCTTTAAAGGCCTGTTATCCAATCAGTTTGAATCTAGGTGCTGACTGAGAGCCTCCCATTTGGAGAATTGACAGGCCTCAGTACACCCTCAACTACTGAGGCTACAAAAAATAAAATAGACTGCTTGGGAAATCACAGATATTTGAGAGATAACCATAAGCTAGGGCAAGGTTGAATCAAGGTTTAGCTCCTACATGAGGTCACTCCATCAAGACTGGGAAAGGTGATTGTTTTATATTCATAGAAACCTACACAGACAATTAAGGAATGTGAAAAAACAAGAGAAATAGGTTTCAAATGAAAACACAAGATACAAACTCAGACAAACAATTAATGAAATGGAAATAAGAAATTCCCCTGATAAAAGACTGGAAATAGCAATCATCAAGGTGTTTGCTAAACTCAGGAAAAGAACAGATGAAACAGTGAGAACTCCAGCAAAGAAGTAGATAATATATGAAAGAATCAGAGTCACAGAGTAGAATAATAGAATAACTAAAGTAAAATATATGCCACAGGATTCTACAGAAGACTAGATGAAACAGAAGAAAGGATCATGGGGCTCAAAGGCAAGGCTGTGGAGCTCAATCAGAGAGCGAAAAGGAAAACAGACAGAGAAAAAGTGAAAATAGCTTAAGGAACTGATGAGACAGTTTTAGGTAGACTAACATTCCCACTATTGGAGTCTCCCAAAAGGACAAGAGAGAAAGGGGCAGAAAACTTATTTGAAGAAATAATGATATAAAACTTCCTTAACCTGAGAATGAAATAGATCTAAAAAGCTTCAAATAAGAAGTCAAGTCAAAGAGATGCATTTTAATTAAAGTGTAAAAACTTGAAGACAAGAAGAGAAGGTTAAAAATTAACAAAATTACAAAAACAAATACAAAAATGAAAGAGCTTGTTACATACAGGGAACTTCAAAGGCTCTCAGCAGATTATTTTAGCACAGACTTTGTAGGCCAAAAAAGTTAGTAGCAGGACATATTCAAAGGGCAGAAGACAAAATAAGAGAAGAAAGTAAGAGGAAAAATAAAACATCCAGAAAGTAATGAACCAAGTAGCAGTAAATTGGTAGCTACTGATAGTTACTGTAAGTACAAATGCACTAAATTTTCCAGTGGAAAGATTCGCATTGGCTGAATGTGTACAATTAAGATACAATAATATGCTGCCTGCAGGAGACTCATTTCAGACATAAAGACACACAGACTAAAGTGAAGGAATTGAAGAGGATATTCCATGTAAATTGAAACCAAAAGAGCAAGGATTAGAAATATTTGCATCAGACAAAATAAATTTTAAAGCGAAGACTGTAATAAAAGACAAAGAATGTCATTATATAACAAGGGAGTGAAACCATAAAGAGGTTATAACACAAATATAATCATGTGCCTAGTATTGAAGAGCAAAAACATATAATGCAAATTTTAACAGACTTCAGGGAGAAATAGACAGCAATACAATAATAGGATTTTTTACCATACTTACATCAATGGATAGATCATCTAGACAGAACACTAATATTAAAAAATCAGCCTTAAATGACATGTTAGAACAGATGGATTTTGTAGATAGATATAGAATATTCTATCTAAAAGAAACAAAGGCATGCCCTGATGGAGTAGTGGTTAGGTGAATTAGCTCTGAAGGTGGACAGGCCACATACCCCTGGACTCGAGTTCTGGGTCCAGGGTGAAGCAACCATTGTGAAAAACTAAATAAAAATAAATTAAAAATGCTTCTTCCTCCTCTTTCATCCTGTCTGCCAGCATATTTGCCTTCATTTCTGCTTGTAACTTTACTTTTTTAAAAAGGCAATAGACATGCATTCTTCTAAGTGCACATGGAGCATTCTCCAGGATAGATCACATGTTAGCCCTCAAGTAAGTCTTAATAAATTGAATGAGTTTGAAAAACAATCAAGTATATTTTCCAAGTATAAACATATAAAATGAGAAATCAGTTATAAGAGGAAAACTGGAAAATTCACAATTGTGTGGCGATTAAACATGTTACTGGACAAGCAATACAAATGAGAATGGAATACAACATATGAAAGCTTCTGTGGTGCATCAAAAGAGGGAGGAAACAGTAAATTAAATTAGAAATCAAAAAGGGAATGTTGAAACTGATACCGCAGAAAGATAAAGGATCATAAAAGAATACAATGGATGATAATACTCAATAAACTGGACAATCTAGAAGAAATAGGTAAATTCCTAAAAAGAGACAAACTAACAAAACAATTTCATGAAGAAAGAAAATCTGAACAGATTGATTACTATAAGAAGACTGAATAAGTAATCAACAACTTCCCAACGAGCAAAAGTTTAGAACTAGATATCTTCACTAGTGAAGTCTACTTAACATTCAAAGAGGAATTAATATCCAATCCTTCTCAAAATCTTCCAAAATATAGACAATGCTTCTAAAGACATTTTACCAAAATACCAGCATTATCCTGATACCAAAAACTGGACAAGGACACCATAAGAAAAGAAAATTACAAGTCAATATCTGTCATCAATAGAGATGCAAAAATTCTCAAGAAAATATTAGCAAAACAAATCCAACAATACATTATAAATATCATACACCATGGTTAAGTGGGTATAGAAGGAACATAATGAAAATTATATAAAACAAATCCACAGTTAATACTATACTCAGTGGTGCCAATCTGAAAACTTTTTTCTAAGATTAGAAACAGGACAAGGATGCTCAGTTTCACCACTTTTATTCAACATAGTATTAGAAGTCTTAGAATAATAAGGCAAGAAAAAGGACATATAAATTGAAAATAAAAAGTAAAACTGTCAGTTTTTAGATGATTAATTATAGAAACTAAAACTCTAAAGACCATGAAAACAGCTATTGAAACTAATAAATTTAATATTACAAGATACGAAATCAATATGCAAAAATCAGATGCATTTCTATGCACTAATAAACTATCAGAAAAATTAAGAGACAATTCCATTTTACAATTGCATCAAAATATTCAAACTATTGAAGAATAAATTTAATCAAGGAAGTGAAAGACCTGTATCCTAAAAAACAGGCATTGATAAAATAATTGGAAAAGACACAAAAAATTAGAGATGTTCATGGAACAAAAACATTTATATTGTTAAAAATCCATACAACACATAGCAATCTAAAGATTCAATATAATCTCTACCAAATTTCCAATGGCATTTTCCACAAAAATAGAAAAAAATTCTAAATTTTGTAAAGGGATTCTGAATAGCCAAAGCAATCTTGGGAAAGAACAAAGTTGAAGGCATTAAGCTTCCTGTTTTAAGCTATATTACTAAATTATAAAAACAATAAAGTATTGACATGAAACAGACACATAGATCAATGGAACAAAGAACCCAGAAATAGAACTAGCTATATATGGTCAACTTACAAAACAAGAGTCAAGAATATAAAATGCAGAAGAACAGTTGCTTCAATAAGCGGTGCTGGGCAAACAGGGCAGTCCCATGTAAAAAAAAAAAAACCGAAACACTATCTTATACCACGCACAAATTAACAAAATGGATTAAAGACTTGAATGTAAATTCTGAAACCATTGAACTCCTAGACAAAAATCAGAGACCTCAAGTTCCTAGACATCCGTCTTGTTGAAAATTTTTTGGATCTGACATCAAAAGGAAAGGAAACAAAAGTGAAAATAAACTAAAAAGCTTCTTTATAGTGGAGGAAACCACCAATAAAAGAAAAAGGTAACTGAATAGGAAGATAAGAAGAGTAAGATAACACAGGTTTAAATGAGTTGGGCAGAGGGCCTCACTGAGAACATTTGCGCACAGACCTCAGGAACTGAGAGAGCAAATTAGACTGATCTTTGGGGATATGTGCTACAGGCCCAGGGAGTAGCTTATTTAAAGGCCTTGAAGCAGGAGGCAAGAGCTGGAGAGAGGAAGGTAAAAATATCTCAGGGGCTTCATGGGATAGGGAAGTCTTTGACTTTTGTTCTTTGAAATTTCTTATTTCAGACATTTTAGTTTTTATAATCAACAGTTCCATTAGGGTCTTTCACCCTCCCTTTTCCTCCTCATCATGCACATATCTTCTCTACATTCTTGAGCACATATACAAAATTTATAAAATCTGCCTTAAGAGCCTTATCTGCTAATTCTTTCCTTTCTGTCATTCCTGGGTTTGTCTCTATTGACTATTTTTTTCCTCCTGCTTAGAGTCATATTGTTCTGTTGTTCAGTATACCTGGTAATTTTTAATTGGATACAGAATATTTTGAACATTATGTGCTTTATTCTTTGATAATGTAGATGTGAAAATCAGAGAACTGAGTGTTAGCTTTGTGCTAGCACAGAATTAAACTATTTAGATCACTTTGACCTTTTCAAATCCTGCTTTCAGTCCTCAGTTTGACTAGTTGACAACACCCTGTACTCCAAGGCCCATCTAGCTGCACAGCTCTGGGGATGCCCTCCTGAGGATGCTTGCTACCCAAGTCCTAGGGATTACCTGTCTTTTCCACTCTGGCTGGTAAGAAGACAAATTATTCCCAGTCTGGTTTGAGCTGTGAGAAACGCCTCAGGAGTTTTCTTTTCATAGCATTCTGGGATGTGTACCATGGAGCATGCTGATTCAGTCCTTGGTCAAAATCTGAGTCTTCAGATTTCAGCTCTTTCTCTGCAGCTTTTTCCTCTCTGGCACTCTGCCCCATGAAATCTAGCTGTCACTGCCTCCTTCAACATTCATCTCTCACTTGCACCAGACTATGAGATGGCTGTGCTACCTTAGACTTCTTCCCTGTGGCTTTCCAGCCACCTCCAAAGTGTAAAGATCATTTGTTTTTCTTCTCTTATATGTCACAGGCTTGTTCTGCTATCCAATGTCACAAATAGTTATTTTCAGACATAAATCTTTTCTTCAAAAAAAAAAAAAAAAAAAAGAATACACTTCTTTTGGCTGTTAATCCCTCATGGAGGAGAAATAGAAGTCTTAGTAGAACTTCTGATGGCCAAACATATGGATTACTTAAAACTTTTTCAGGAACCTGTCTGTTTATATTCAAACTAGCCCACACTGAAAAACTTATTTGTAATGGGGTTATAGTTTATGCACACCTCCTTTGGACTGGGCTACTTCAAAGTAAGCTGGAGGCAAGGATTTATACACATTGTAGTCATTTGGGTGTGATTCCAGAAACCTGAGTGGAAGAGTGGGGAAGTGAGAGAGGGAAGGGAAAGAGGATAAACAGTGTATTATCAAACTTACTCTTCAGATATTCCAAAAGCACCTAGCTTGCAGAGGAGCTTAGGAAGGTAGAATAGAGCACATGAGGAGCAGGATATGTATCAACTTCTCATCCATCATTTGCTGAGAGCTGCTTCCGTGGATGTTGACTCTGTACTTGCACTTGTCCTACATACAGAGTGAACAGATTCCGTGTGTCCCGGAGAGCTCCAGTGTTCATAGTAAATTGTCTTCATCATGTAGCGATGAAAGCCAATGGTATATATTAAGCTGGAGTACTAGAAATGTTAGCGACACCAAACAAAAGATGTAAATTATAGTCATTCTAAAGCAGAAGTGCTTTGATTCCAATGCAACAGACCAAATCGATCTTTTCTTCCTTTCATAATAATTATGGATAATTCTCTAAGTTTTTGTTTTTCAAAAATTCAGTGAATATCTAACCTGTTTAAGACTCACAAAGAATGAATAATTCTGTACCTTTTATATTTCCTGAAAGTTACCTTTGGTAATGTCATTTGGGCACATTAATTTTTTTATAAAAACATATTCACATTCTTTATTTCCTTCTTAAACACAGGACATGAAATAGAGTTTGTTGAAGACTCAGCAATTTTATTGAATGTGCTGCACTAAAACTAGAGACATAGATGCATCTGAGATCTGGCGAGAAGGACATTTAGGAGAGACCACTACCTTGCTGTGGTGTATTTGTTGACAAGACATCTAATGCCAACTTAGTTTTATGCATTCTACCTTTCTCATGAACAGAGGGGTGTAGAGCAATATCTGGGACAGGTAAACAATAGTGAATTGTGCAAAAATAGCATCGAGAGCACAGATTACACAGCTTTCTCTAAAGTGGTTTCATTGCACCTCTCACCCTGCAGATCATCTCCTTCACTAATGCTGTGTCTAACCTTTGGTTTGTCAGCACTGTTGAAAAAACATTGATTATTTCTACATCACCAACACAGTTGATGCCAGGAACATCCTCATTCATTTACACAAAAAATTTTTCCCACGTTATATTGTCTGTCGACAAGAGTGAAATGAGGTTCGTGCTTCAGCATTTTAAGAAACTCGACTAGAGAGGTGGAAAAGGATTACATTTTCTTCATACTCATTGAGGTTATTATCTTATTACAGTTTTTGAGCATCACTCAGTTGTACACATTTCTGCACATCCCTCTTAACTTTTTAATAGAAATATAATACTGGAGCACACTTCAGTGGCTCGAGAAGCTGAGATGGCTGGGGTATGGACCATGTAAAGCCCAAGCATCTAGGTTCATGACCTGGGGAAGGAGGGAAAAGCAGAATAAACTAAATGAAAATTCTTCTTCTTTTCTCCATCCTTCATCCCTTCTCAATTTCCCTCCTTCCTCCTCCTTCCCTCCCTCCTTCCCTTCCTCCCTTCCTGTCAAAAAAAAAAAGAAATAGAATATCAGACACCATTAAAATGATTATAACTTTATTAGCTGAATATTGAAAAGTTGCAAGGTTTTTGATTAATTGGTCAACTTGCTAACAAATACTCTTTAAAATCAGCAACATGGTAAAATATTAAGAAGTAAGTTATCTCTCCATGGGTGCAATTAGAGAAATAATCCTGTAGTTCAGGAAGATGTGTAAAAAGGTCTGATGTAATTGTCAGTTTTCCTTAGGGAACCATGATTGCCTGAAGTTTTCTTTCACTATAAGTACAAACATTTATAAAATTATTAAGAATTTAGTATTATAACTATCCATCTTTTAATTTACATTTGAATCTCCAATATTTTATTTTATAGGAATTTGTAGCATTAGTACTTGTGAAATGAATTAGTTTCTTCTTATCCAGTTTTAAACCAAAGGCACTTAGTTCCTTGCAATCCTTTCAGTTTGGAAGTTGGCAAATACTAAGTAATATAATAGCATCTAGAAGATAGCAACACATAGAAAATAGATTCTCTGAAAACCTTAAATTTATGCTGAAATGTTTACAAGTTTTCCCATTCCATTATCTAGCCTTCCAGTGCCATGTCTCAGTTTGAAATGCCAAAGCTAAATTTATTTCTTAAAATAGAAAATGTTTAGCTCAGTTGATCATCTTTTCTCAAATCAAACCTTGTACATTTTCTGTAACCACTTGAGCCAACCCTAGGTGTTCTTGGATGTTTTCATGAAAAACCATTCATCAGAACTTAGAATTGTTGTTCTAGTATAGGCTTCTATGACATGTTATGTGTAGTTGGTGTGGGTACATAGAATTGGCCAATTCAGGATTTATGAAGCTTGTCAGTAGCTTTTAATTCACACAGGTAGATTATAAACATTCATAGATTTAATTCTGTAAAGAAAGGGGTGCCTCTTTTGTTTATTGTAACCTTTGGTGTTTAATGTGGTACTGCAATGCCAATATATATTTAAAAAAAAAGGCTTAAGTAGCACATTTTTTTTTCTGATGTTGGATCAAATTTCATTTGTAATGCATAGGTGAAATCTGACTCAATTCTCCAACTGTCCGGGCCCCTTCCTCACTAATATTAAGCCTTTCGTGTTCTTACCTATGCCTACACTGTACTATACTATAGTATACTAAAACTATACCATACTACAGTTTTCTTAGTTACCTCTGGACTGAAATTTCCTTCAGAGAGTTGACCCTGCCTTATATTTTCCTCCATCATCAATCTCTACACAAATAGTGTACATACTATTTGGTAGACTTTTAACCAGCTAGTCGTTCAACATTTTAAAATTGCACTTAACTGTCTCATCCTTTTACATATTTACTTTCCAGTAGAGGAAGATAGGTCTATATCCAAAGGTTAAAAGAAAAGAAAGGGAAAAGACCAAACTTTGTAAAACTCTTAGATCTTGATGTAGTGATGGATTTGTTCATCCAGTCACTCGATTAATTGAGCGCTGAGTGTTGACTGGATGACCAACACTATTCTAGGTGTTGAGGACACAGCAATGAAAACAGGATTTATGTATTTATTCTAATAAGGGAAATAGACAATAAGTAAAACATTTAGTCTGTTACATGTTTACAATGTGCTAAGGAGAAGACATCAAGCTGGGAACAGGGTACAAGTAATGGAGGCAGTGAGTCAACATTTTTGCTAGGGCAGCTATTGCAAATATCACCAAGAAGGAAACATTTGAGTAAAGACCTGAAGACAGAGATTTCCAGTTATGTGAATGTATGTAATAGCATTTCAGGAAGGACTAGTATATTAAATCCAGTGATCAGTCCTTAGTTTTTGGATCACTCTGCCACCAGAGTGCCACTTTCCTAGATTTCTTTCTGTTTTACTGATGCTAATTTGCTACTTTTTCTTTCTCATTATTTCAAGCTATTCGAGTTGAGCACAAGCATCATATTATTTTTTCTTCTCTCTTCATTTTCTATATCAGCTCATTCAATCTTTCAGCCAAATACACAGAAATGTACCAAAGCTTATATTTCCGAATCTGACTTCCCTGACCACTTTATTCACATCTGTGATCTAATTATTTACTTGACATCTCATTTCCTCTCTTCCCAAGATTTATCAGAATCAAACTTTTGACTCTCAAATCTATGTTCAACATTTATTTTATCTTATTCTTTGACATCTCAGTAAAGAGCATCATTGTTCATGATAGTTGTTTACCTTCAAACTTCCACAAGCTCTTTCTTTTTCTCATATCTAACAGAAAATCTATTAGCAACTCCTACTGGATCTAATTTCAAATTGTTTGTCTCAAATGAACATTTCAATCCAAATCAATAGGTACTTCTTACTCCAAACAACTATCATTTTTTTCTAGGAATGTAAAAATCAAGAACAATGTAGTAATTGACATGTATTAAACGTTATAATAATATTATGGTATAATGATACTCTTGGAATATAAGACTATCACTTATTCTTGCATTCATTTATATAACTATAAGAATATATATTCTTATATATTGCTAATATTATATATGAATATAAAGCAAGATATTCTAGTGATTTATATAACTGTTATAGATATAGAAATATAATTGGTATTGTTTTACATTAATATAACCCATGATAAAATGACAGACACATATCTATAAATATAAAAATTATTTCCCTTTTTTTCTCCATTTCAACTCGTGTTCTCTCTGCCTCTGCCTCTTTATCCTTTGTTTTTCAATAGCATCTAGAATGATCTTATAAAAATTAAAATATGTTCTTGTCATTCTTCTGCTCAAAAATCTTCACTGATTTTTCCTGCTCCCAGAATCAAATATTGCCTTTTTGCCATGTCCAACAGGCCCCACCTGACATAATTCTTAGCTACCTCTCCCACTGTATCTCTGTAACTCTCCCTGTCACTTTCCATTTCCACACTGTATCTCTGTAACTCTCCCTGTCACTTTCCATTTCCACACCAAGCAGGGCTTAATCTGTCTCAGGCCATTTTCTGTAGATGCTCTTTCTCCCTGGAATACTTTTCTTGAATATCCTTTACTTCATTAACACTTGCCTAAATGCCACATGAATATGGAGGCTATCCCTGACTGCTCTATCTAAAATAGAATCCTCCACCAGACTAGATTCCCTTATCCTATTTTATTTTTCTTAATAACCTTCATCATTATATGACATTATAGTACATATTTATTTGATTTTATTTCCCTCCTGCTGCCCCACTAGAACAGGTTTTTTATTTTTAACTTTCATTTTCACTGCTGTCTAACATAGTACTTAGAATGGTGCCTGACTCATATCAGGTGCTTGGTAAATATGTGTACAGTGAGTGAGTCAAGGTCATTCTTTGAACTTCTGTGAACTTTTGCTTATAGTCTTATCATATATAGCACTAAAGTGGTATTTTAATTGGAAATATTTTTTCTCATTCATTTGACTGTGAGAACCTGGAAAGAAAAAAACATTATTATTTATCTCTGATTTGTAAGTGGTCAGGAAAGGGCTGGAAATATAGGAGTGCTTCATAAAAGTATATTGAGTTAATAAACAAATTAATGATAAATTCATCTTATTCTTTCTTAAAGAAGCAATTCAGAATATCTCTGGTGTTTCCCTAAAGCATTAAGCTAATAAAGATACTTGCCATTGTTATAATCAACTATCTTGCACTGAATAGAAAGAAGCCCATCTTTGGTTTAGAAAATACTTAAGTGATGTTTTGAAGCCACATGAAATATTAAACTATTTCTTAATAGTCAGAAAACATGCAATTTCCCACATGATAAAAAATACAGAGTTTAAGACAAATGCAGAGATTCAAATCTTAGATTTTGTAGTTTGACATTAGTGATCATCTAATGCAGTGTTTTTCGTTTGTTTGTTTTTGCCACCCCCAGTCTGGCATGCCAGGTTTTAGCTACAGAAGAGGGCCCAGTGACTTATACATGAAAAGGTTGAAGACCAGAGTTTAGTAAGTGACAAACTATACAGTTGGGATGCATGGATGACAGGCTAGTTCTTTCTGCACCATTCTTTCTTACGTTCTCATTCATCTCAGTGATCATACCTCTGAGTATAACCTCATAGGCCTGTACTATCTTACTGCTCTTACTTATTGTGTCTTCTAATGGATTTTTGTTTGTTTGAACAGCATATTTTATTTGCTTTTGACTAAATCCAGCTATCTAATTAAAACAGCATTTCACTCTTAATGTATATCAGATTGAAATTAGTTTTGGAATGTTATTATCAAATAATGTGTCAGATAATATATTGAATATGTGGTCAAATTCATTTTATTATGATTTATTTCCCTTCTTCTCCTTTTCCTCCCCCTTCCCTTCCCTTATCCCAGGTCAGGAACCTAGTCCTTGGCCTTTATGTGGATTAGGCTGAAGACTTAAACAGAGTCACAAAGGCTCACTGTGGCTAAATTCTTAATCTTGCTGTGTTGATGCTTGTGAAGCTCTTCACAGTGTTATACTGCTAACTTTCCATTTATATAGAATACTAGTTTTTATTTGATATTTCTTTTATTTAATTTTTATTGAAATAATGCTACATTTAACATTATGTATGTTTTGATGTGGATCTTTATAAATCAACATCTATATATACTGCATTAAGTTCACCACAAGTAAAATTCTGTCACCATATAATTGACCCCCTTTACCCATTTACCCACCCCAACCCCAAATGAGTTATATAGCTTTATGCAATAGTGTGTAGTTTATGGATTAATGGGAATATTTTTAATGTAAACATTTAAACAATGAAAATTGCAGTATGCCTAGAACATTTAGTGACAATAAAAATAACTTTACACTTGAGATTTCTAAAGATAACTGATGCTTAAAAATACAGAATAAGCTATTACTTTTGACTCTTAAAAGGATAGCAGTTGTGTTTCCTATCTTGTGATAACTAGTCTGAAGATTACCGCATTCTCAAAAGGACAAGAATATATTTGGATTGCATGTAAAGCTTATATGACCCATGATGGCTAAAAAAATAAATGACAAGAAGCAAAAACTAAAAAGTTTATGGATAAGATGCTTTGACAGAAATCGTTCATTATTAAGAGATACTTAGAAAATTGAAAATGAAAACCTCCTTAATACAATTATATTTAACAACACAATTTCTATTTAAATATTACAAGCAGAGATAATGCTTTAATAAAGTTTTTGTTGACTTATTACAAAGGGTAAATAATAGATTTATTGGTGGTCTATGATTCTAGAAAATCAATTTTGCTATTTTAGGTTTTTATTTAATCCTTTTTCCTCATCTTGCTGGGTAAGTACTCCTTATTAATTAGTTTTATAACACCTGGAGCAAACCATACTACTTTTCTCATTCAATTGAAATGATGTTTACACTTTAATATGAAACTTAAGATTCATAAAGATTTCATTCTCTATCCAATATAGGATCTAGTATGCTCTCTATATATCAGTTTCCAAATTCTGTTGGTTTTGCCTTAAATTTTCTCTCTCTTTAGCCTTTGCTGACACTGAGAAGTATCATAAGGTAACAGGGTTACTCTGCATAAGGTTATTCCTAGAATAAACCATTATTTTAAGATGATTTAGTGGAAACTAACTAAGGTGGTCAGCTAGAAAGGTTCAAGCTATTGACATGATGTTCTCCCTCCCCTCCCCTCCCCATTCCTAAGGTACCTGAGGAATTCCACACCATCATCCTTCAGTACATGCTACTTATTAATCATCTGATCTTAGCAAGGTTCTTCACATTCCTCTACCTTAGTTTCCTCATATGTAAAATGGGGATAATAATAAACTTACCTCGTGGTTGCTATGAAAATGAAATTAAATACATTAATATACATATACATGTAGTTATAATAATTATTGTTATCTCTTATTAAGTAACATTGATTTTCTAGGTAATGACAGAAGAGGTAAATGGCAGAATCTCTAGAGGAATATTGTTCTAATAATGTTCTAAGACTGCTTTCCCAAAACTCTTGTTGAGAGACCCTGTTCTAGGTTGGAAAGAAAATACTGTCCAAGGTACCTGACAAGTCAGATTCAAATTCAAACAATAGGAAGCATTTAAGTTATAATCTATTGCTTTATAGATGAAGGGATGCCAACTGACAGCTGGCAATCACTTTTTTTAAAAGTAGATATAACTATACTCCTGACAGGCTTTTCTGGAATCTATGAATGAAATGACAAGAAACTTATACAACCACTCTCTTCAAATAAATAAATATCCTTGAGTTTTAAGTAAGGAATTGGAAAGAAAGCTAAGAAGTACTTTAAGAAAATGCAAATTTTGGTAAAGAACATCCTTTAAAAGTAAGAATCCCCAATTTTCATTAAAATAGCATTTACTGCCTTTTTAACAATGCATTCATCCCTACTTCCATCTTAAACATTTAGAGAGCAGAGGAAAACACAAAAAGTTACAAAAAGAACAAAACAAGAATTGACATTGACTTGCAAGATTCCATGAGACTTTCCCTACATTTCAAGGTTATAGAAAGTAGTCTGAACAAAACAACAGTCTCCACTGCAAGAAAGAGAAGTCTTGCTCTCCTGAAAGTAGGTATGAAGACGTTTTGTTTCTTTTTCATTTCATACTGTTGTCAGAAATAAAAATCTACCAACTCAAATTCTGGTTTATAATCTTCCTACTCAATGTATAGTAACTACATTTTGAAGCAGTCAAATACCATCTGTTATCAGTGTATAGTTTTCTATACCCACATGGAGGTTGACACTGTAGAGACTCAATCACTGAGGACAATAGCAGCAATGCAGGTGATGATCATCATCACTGTTAATTTTCACCAAGCTCTTCCTATGAGCAGGTTGCTGTTCAGGGGACTTTACACTGTAGATCTTTGTTTAAGCCTCAGAATAACATGCAAAGCAAACAGTATTATAACTACTATCTAGGTGAGGAAGTGGAGGCACAAAACAACATGGAAGGTAGACTGGAGAAGCAGTGCCAAAACACGGAGGGAGTGGGCAATGAAAGGAGTGCAGAGGATAGGTACAGGAACCAGAGACCGTAACTCTAACCAACCATGAAGTGGAAGTCATTCACAGGAGTAAATGGGAACAACTGAAGTGAAAACAGTAATCTTATTGAATTGTTAAATGCCTGAACAAGTTCTGCTCTCTACTAAGAAAGGACAGGCAGCTGAGGAAAGTCACTAGAGGCAAACTTCCTATATTTACACTACATACTTGCTCTACCACAAGCTGGGTGACCTTGGCTATGTTGCTTACTTTATCCTTCTCAATTAGTGTCTTCATTAATAAAATGGAGATGGTAGTGATGTTATGTTCCTCATAAGGTATTTATGAGGACTGAGTATTATATGTAAAATAGTACACAAAGCTGTGTCCAACGCAGAGTAAGTATCCAGTAAGTGATGGCTATTGTTATTATTGTTATTACTACTACTATTACTATATGGGTGTAATAAAGAAGTATAATTCAAGGTGAAATAAGGCAGGGAGATTTTAATTAACTGGATTTTCTTATTGAATTTCTACTCATAGCCTTTAATATGCTTAGACTGCAAAACTTCAGCAGGGAGATTTCCAGATCGTTCCACTATAGAACTCCCTTCCACCTTTTTTGGTTGTTGTTATTACAAAATTAAATAATGTGCCATGCAGTATTGATGTTCTACTGACCACAGTCTTCTAAATGTCCTTTACTGCACATACCTGTATACAAGACAAGAAAAATAGTTGTGAAAATATCTTTCATTGATGAATGGCACTACAAACAGGGCTTTTTAGCTTTATAAGCACCATGAATGCTTTTTATTCATTATACAAACCCGCATATCTAGGCCTCATACCTTATGATCACCCACCCTTGTTATTATCATCACCCTAACTTTTATTTATTTATTTAAAAGGTTTATTGAAGGAGCAATGCATTATACTATTATATAGGTTTGAGGTATGCAGCATCATAAATCAACATCTATATATCACACATTAAGCTCACCACCAACAGTCTAGTTCTACACTGCATTATATAATTGACCCCTTTTACCTAACTTGATTACTTTCCACTTTTCCTCTGTTAACAACTAATTTGATCTTATAGACTGAAAGCCTATTTTTTATTTTGTTTTTCTGTTTGCTTGGTTTTTCTATAACCACTTATGAATGAAGTCATATGTTGTTTGTCTTCCTCCTTCTGACTTATTTCACTAAGAAAAATTCCTCTAGACTCATTCATGCTGTTGCAAAGTGCAGGATTTCATCTTTTTTAATTCTTTTAATAGCTGAGTAGTATTCCAGTGTGTATTTTATCTTCTTTACCTATTTATCTATCATTTGGTAATTAGATTACTTCTGTTATCCATTTTAATGGTGTTTATTTTAAAAATACAAAAATACTAATTTGGAGCTATTGATGTACCCCCAATTTATTGCAGCATTTTCACAACTGACAAGCATTGGAAGCAATATTATCACCTTTAGTCTGAAATTTTAAACTGAAAGTTTTTCAACACTTTTATGCATAATATGGTAAAAAATAGAGTTAAATCTGGTGTAGCTTCAGCCTTCTGGGAGATGTATTTTACTTTATAATGAATCCTTCGATGTGTTTGTGGCTCACTATCTGCCATCATGTCATAGGGCGGTCTTCTCTTTATGTTGGAATTACATTTTCTCTTTCACTCTACTTTGGTATGAATTAACATAAAAAACCACATTATTCAAAATTTTTATTTTGTTTCTTCTCTTAGCACTACAAGTAGATTATATTGATCAGTTTTTATTTAATTTAACCTTTCTTTATCAAATGGCACATCCTATATAACTTGCTAGAACAGGAATGATCTTATTTAGAGAGAAATAAACTAACCTCTAAGGAATGATTCCCTTTATAGCCCATTACTACTAATCTAGGTTAAAGAACTTAGAAATAAAGTATCCTGTAAGTCAATGAGTTTTCTTTAGTATAAAAGAGTGAAATACTTTTATTACTGAATAAGTATTAGATTAGACCAAGTTGCATCTCAAAGCAATCTACTAAGGACATTGCAGAGGTAGATAGATATTTCACCCTTTTAGAGATCTAGGCATATATAATACCTAACATTCAGGTTAATTGTGTTTATCAAAATCTTATATAAACTTTCTTGTGTCTTTATGACATGCAGGAAGTTATATCAGAAAGTCAGTGTCTACGTTTAAACTGCCACAGAGATGGAAACATCATACCATCCATCTTCTTAGGAGTTCACTTTTCAAAGAAATGTCCTCTAAGAAATACATTCCTAAGATGCAACGCTAGCATTAGGCTTATAAAACTTTTAAAAAGATTTATGTACTTCTAAAAAGACAGAGAAATCATTTAAAATGTCAAGTTTTCCGAGGAAAAACTAAAGTGGTGGGGATAATTCCTCCCTCTTGGTATTAGGGAAAATTTAAAATAAGTTGTTTTAGATTTGTCTTTACTTGTTCATTTCCCATTTTGTTTGTCCAATTGTATAGCTGCTCTATTAGTGATTTTAGTGATCTCCATTGCTGTATCTACTTTTTCTGAGTAGTTTGCAGTTTTATAAATAGCCAGCAAGTTCACAGTAAAGTAGCAAACCAAATAGAATGGTTAGAATTACAACAGGATAATAAAAATGCAATTATTAATTTTGAGTGAATATTTCTATTTTATTTTTGATTACTTTTTTCAGGTTTTACCTACTTTTATTAGCTAAAGCATAAATCTTTAGAAGTTTTCCTGGAATAATGTACAAGCACTGTATTGCTTCTGCAACACATTCCTCTTACTTTGGTCACAGATCCCTGAGATAGAGAATGTTGCATAAAAAGGGATTTAGAGTTAAAGTATGCAGTACTAACTCTTAATGTGGTGAAGAGTGAATGCGGAAACTACAGTAGGTTATGATTAGAATCACACCAAATAATAATAAATCTAATAATTCTCTACTACGAGTTGATTTGTTTCATGTAAGCTGATTCTATCTATAGGTGACCTGATCAATGTTTCCAAAAGTGCAGAATTCCATGCATAATTGTATTTTTTTGTTCACTCTCTTTCTGAGAGAATGTCTTTAAATTTCTCGCATGAATGGTATGATTTCTGATTAGGATTCTTGATTAATTAAAAAAACATGGTGAAGATTTTTGCTCATGCCTTAATAAGTAACTAAAGTATTCTTTTGTAGTTTCTAACAAAATGTTACCCAATACAATCCTAAGGAGTAGTTTAACTGTGTCATCTTATAATCTAAATTTTTTTTCATGTGAAAGCCAGTGAATATATACTGTTTTCATCAATCACATAAGTAACATTGCATTTTCATGGTAATCTTGACCCTTCAGTAATTATTTCACTTTCCTAAATAATTTTTTCAACATGCAAAACACAAAGATATCTTTCTCTGATATTATAGTCATATTTTGAAGCACTCATTCAAAAGTACAGATTGAACTTCAGTGTTTAATGTTTAGTGAGTTGTCTTGAGAATAAATCCAAATTATGGGTGATTTTTCACATTAGTACAATCAATAGTTACACAGTTACAGCCATCAGTTGAATTTGTGTGAATAATAGGCATCTACATTTGTTTACTATCTATAGACTGGAGAGAGCTGTTTTGTGGGCATTTGGGACATGGCTGGAAGACTGCTTTTCTTTCTCAGTGAGTCTATATTCCAGGGTATTTCATTTCACTTTAACTTATTGTCTCAAACACCAACTCAACACGCTTTACTATTTTTCAGTCAAAATGTGAGCTGGCTCATTGAATAACAATATCAATAATGTATTTGTGGTGGGCTGCAAATATTAGAACTCAACATTTATTAGCTTGAGCAGTAAAAGGATTTCATATGAAATGATGGCTAATATTGCAACAGGAACAAGGAAGACGCAGGTTTGGAAGATTACCAGGAAACAGGAAAGCCAGGCATTGAGAGCACAATCTGATATCCACTTGGGGAGAGTTTGACTGGAATGCTGGGACTGGGGACTTCTGACTGCTTGATGCAGCTAATGCTTTCCTTCACATATTATCTTAACAGGAGTGCAAGTTCTAGTTAAAAATGTCTGATTGATTTGGCTATCTCCACAATGTCAGCTTTATTATAAAAAGACGTAAATGGAGGGAAACAGCTACCTCATTTGATATCTGGAACGGGAGATGTTACTCTACCTCCAAACTATTTTGATATTTACATCAAATGGTGTTCACGTACATGCACTGTCCTAAGTGCTTTGCATGTATTTAGTTATTCTTAAAACAGCTCAGTGTAGCAGGTATTATTCTTGTCATTTGTATGATTAAAAACACTGGGCACAGAAAGCAAATTATTTGTCCCAAATCACACAGTAAATGATAGGAATGGAATCTGAAAACTAGGTACTCAGGTTACAGAATGGGAACTCTTTACATTGTTCAGTCTTGCCAAAGAAAAATATTTGCAGTTTAGTATTAAAAGAGCAAGAGAAAGAAAATAGAAAATGACAAATCAACAAACAGTAAATAAATAAACAAATTCCTGTTTTGTTTGATAACTTATTCAATTAGTTTTGCTCTCTTGATTGTAAATTTGTGTATTTTTTAAATTGTCATTTGATATATCATTAGATTTACAGAAGATTAGCAAAGATTGCAGTTTCCAGTCTTTACTCAGCTCCCCTTAGTTTAACCCTTTGCACGGACATGATACAATGAGAAAAACAAAGAAATTAGTAGTGATGCATCACTGTTAACAAACTACAGACTTCCCACTAATGTCCTTTCTCAGTTCCAAGATCCAATCCAGAAAACCTATTTGTATTTATTTATCATGTCTCTTTATCACCTCCAATCTGGACTAATTCTTTTTCTTTCTCTCTTGTGATTAGGTACTTTGTATAAATACTGGTTAAATATTTTGTAGAATATTATTTAATTTGATTCTAATAAGATTAAGGTTATACATCTAGAATAAAAGCTCTTTTTAATATGTTCTATCTAGAGTATGTAATACCAATATGCCATATTACTATTGATATTATTGATCACTTGGTTAATGTGGTTATGTTCTTTTTTAATCATAACTTTTCTTTACATTTATAATTTGTTAATTTAATGTTTCAAATATTTATCAAATTTCATTTTTGTTAGCAGGTTTTGTTACAGATTTCTGTACCACACGTCATTTGCTCTTGTCTTTCAGAGACTAAGTTTCTGTGATTTAGAACATAATATTTTCCTTAAACCATATATAGCTAGAGGCTTTACCTGCTATGTAATAAACTAAGTGATAGATGAGCAGTCCACTCTCCTTAATTTGCAGTAGACTCCATAGTCAAAGGCAGTTCTTATTCTGATACAAAATGTAGTACCACACCAGGGAGTTAGTGAATTACAGTCAGCTCTGCCTATTTAAGGAGTATCCAGGCCATTTCTTTTGCTGTCCTTGAAAGCTACATTTGTTAGTAAGACTCCAGGCCAGTTAGGCTAAAAGCTTAGGTTTTATGATACCATACACAACTCATTTAAAATAACTTTCCATATGGAAAAGAGTACCTCTGTCTTTTGTTGTAAGTAAAACATGTGCCCAAATGCTGAAGTATTCACATTGTTGTTAAGGAAAATAACTTTGTAATTATCCCTGTATAAGCCCTTGATCTTTTAAAATTTGTTTTATACTCATAACCTGTTTAAAAACTATCATGATTTTATACTTTTGTGTTTCATATATAGATAGATGGATATTTCTTTTTTCTCATATACTAGAGAACCAATCTCAAGAGTAGTATTACATGATATCTGTGTGTGTTTGTTTTCTTTTCAAAATAAATAGTAACATCTACTCTAGGTCTCCAAGAGTGAGTGAAAATGTTTAATGTTTGATAAACCATTTGTTACAAAAGTTAAATTTAGATGAGTGACAGTGGAGTTGTGGTTAAGGGTAGGAAAAAACCAAAACTACATACTCGACATGAGGTTTTTACTATTCTATGGTTCTAGCAAGGTTCTTATATTTACCAACTGAGAATGTGGTAATGATGGCTACTTGTCATCCTCCATACTTGTGTACTTTGTCTTTGCAAAAAGAACTTTGCTGTTAAAAAGTTACCTTCTGCTTAGCCATTTAGTCATGTAATTTTCATCTCAAAGCTTAAGGTATTTAAAAAGCTCTTTAGTAAAACCATGGCTTTTAAGTTTGCTCTATGATTGTTTTTAAATAATTTTGCAATTTTATTTGTTTGTTACTTTGAGAGCTAGTATAGAATCCTGGAAATCTGGTTTTTAATCTTTAATATATAAGAAAACATGTAAGAGAAAAAGATAACTCAGTTTACTTCCCAGGATGTGCCACAATGATAGGCCTGACAGGCTTGAAAAGCATTCTTTTCTTTTTCTTGTTTATATATATATATATATATATATATATATATATATATATATATATATATATATATATTTATTTTTAGATGGGTTTAGGGAAGTGGGAAAAGCCATTTGGCAGACAGAAAATTGAATATTTTTATAAGTTCTTTTTAATTTCTGAATGATTAAAGAGCCCCCACTCAGAATGAGCAGGAATTCCTAACAGTTCATTAGAGCTGGCTTGTATCAGCTCATAAGAACCAATGATTGAATCCCAAGTTTTCTCTCTTGGCTATTATACATAGGCATTATTCAACTGTAAAATCTCATAAATAGGAACTATTAAAAACAAAGATAATAAAAAGTCAAGCCTCATAATTTCCTAATTTTTGGATTATTCTTTGGATTATTATTGTTTTATTTGTACTTTTGCAGTTATTTATGTCTTTTGTATCTCTATTATTGAAATACTCTTTAATAATGTGCCACTGGGCCTGGCTTCCCAGGTCTGTGTACAGGGAGTTCATGTTGGTAGTTAGATACACTTATGATTACATTATGTATATCTATTTTCTTTAAGAAAATAAAATTAATATGATGGAAGAACATGTGATGTAAAATCACTGTTCAGTTATCATTGTTGACTTTCTATCAGTTAAATATATTGCATTCATAGCTCTCATGGTATTTGAATTTGCTGCTCTGTTCCCTCTGTCTGAAATGTTTTCCTCCAATACACACTTGTTATCTTTCTTCCCATTAAAATATCATCGTTTCAGAGAGACCTCACTCAATTATCCTATATAAAAAAACCCACCCTGTCTTGCGCACTTCCTGATCTGGCACATTTGTCATGGTGTCAACTTCTCTTCATTTTCATTGTAGCACTTATTACTCTCTGAAAATATTTATTTATATGTCTATTGCTTTTCTTCCTTATTTTAAGTTCCCTGAGGAAATGATTATTCTATGATCTTTTTATTTCTGATTTTTCTCCTTTTAGAATAAGCAGTTTTATTACCTTATTTATTTATGATATAGACAGTTTCACATGGCAATCCAAAGTTATTTACAACTTATTCTGAAAAGTTTTACATAATATGTATCTGATTTTTCAGTACCTAAAACAAAGATAGGCATACATTAGAAGAGTATATTTTTATTTAAAGAAAAATTTAATATTTGAGTAAACTATATCAGTGAAAAACATATAAATTAAACTGGGGTGGGAGATAGTTAAAGTAAAATGAAGTTAATCTAAGTACTACCACTTGCAGAAAAACCTATACTGAAATGCTGAGATAACCTAGTCCAAACAACAAATTTGTATTTTTTTGATGTCATTTATGAAAATGACAAGACATTTAACTTTTGCTAAGTTTCTTGGGGGATAGAATTTGGGATAGACCATGTCAAATTCTAGTTAGAGATGGGATTTGTACATTATATTAATTATAGAGTACTCATCTGTGGAAATAATGCTTCTAAAGCAACATTAATGAAGGAGAAGGTTTTATTTTAAGGAACAACAGCACACTGAGATTTTTCATGGCATTTCTCCAGCTATAGAAACTAGCTGTCAAGAATTACTTTCTTTCCCAGAAGACTTTTGTAAGGTGGAAACTGAGGCTGCAGTTCTATTCCAAGCTAAAACATACAATATGAGCAAATAAAATGAAAAAGAGCATTTTCAGTGAATTTAATGAGAGTAGCTGCTTCTAGTATTTAAAAGCCTAGTCAAGTATATTGCTGACTTTTTAAAAGTATGATCTGGGATGGATAGATTATCTGTAATCCATAAAGTACTGGAATGTATGGCTCATAAAATGAGCAGTAAAGTGAAGCAAGGCTATTGCTTAAAAGGAGCAGTGTGAGGATTAGCAAGAATTTTATAAAAAACACTTGCTGTTTTTAGTTTATCCATTTATTACACAAATATTCTTTAGGCACTAATGTGTCTGGCATTAGTTTAAGAAAACAATGAAATAAATACATTTTAAATTCTCAGTCTAATGGAAGAATAAAAAAAAAACAAGCAAATAGGTTATTGTAAGACAGTGCAGTATATGTTATGATGCATGAGTTCAAGGTCTTCTATGAGAACATAAAATACACAGCTAGTCCATATTTGTGAAGTCTGAAAAGTTGATCACATGATCATTATTAACCTTGAAGATTAAAACATCTCAGAGTGGTATAGGAAGAATGGATTGAAAAAATGGTTTGTGAACAAGTGTTTAAAATGGGATCTTCAGAGAGCCAAACTCTGATTTATGGGTATTGCTCAATTCTATGATATAGATATTTTTACTATGCTTATTTTAATGATACCGATATGATGTTGCTGAAGGTGAAGCTGAGAAGAGATGGACACTGTTTGTTCTAGTGAGTTGATATGAGCACATGTTTGGTTAGAGAGAACAGAGTGGAATCTTCTAGAGGTAAGTTAGAGGCCACTCTGATAGATCAGGGAAGAGATGATGTGGCCAAACAATGTTGGTGATATTTGAACAGTTTGCAGAAATATATAAGGAATGAAGAAGCTGTTCAGAGTAGTGCTTAAGAGTTAAGACCATCGACTTGGAGTCAGATTCTGAGTTCAAATTCTGTGCCACTGCTTAACTAAAGTTGTGATACTGGTCTGTCTCATAGCCTCTCTGAGTTTCAATGTCTCATTTCTAAATTGGTGGTAATGATAGTAGCAGATACTTAGGGTTATTGAGAGAAGTCAAAGCATCAATACACATGAAGTGATTCATCAGTAGATGTCTTCAATCACTAAATATCTTTAGAATACAGAGGCGATATTGATGATTAATGATTGGTATAGTGGTGGGTGGGCAAGAAAGGAAACAAAGTAGTGAAGATTGACTTGTGTTTTACTAGTCTGTACAAACAGAGAAGTAATTTTCCTCATCTCCCCAGTGGACTAGTAAAGATGGAAGCAGAATTGGCTACATGAATAGGAAGTGAGAAAGTACAGATGGAGATACCTTTAGTATTAAGGATTTATAAACCTGGATTCATTTAAGATCAGCTAAAGACTTTAAAAGTATAAATTCTATACCAATGGGCTTACTAGATTGATATCTCTCAAGGTAAAATGTATGTATATCTATTTTTTAAGCATCCCCAAAGTGATTCTGATGAAGTTAGTTCACAGAACAGCAAGTCTGTCCACTTTTTAGAGGACTTTTTTGAGGATTTGAGTTGATGAAGGGGCCTATAGAAGATAATAGCTGGAGGGAACAGGAGAACAGAAATGAGAGATATCTGAACTCTGTGAATTAGCATAGGAAAGAGGCAGCATATAGGGAGTATTCGAAGTAAAGGAGAAAGAGAATAAATGATAGAGAAAAGGCTCCTGGAAAATAGAATAGGTTCAAGATGAATGGAGGAAATATAGATCCTCCACTAAGCAAAAGAAATGAGAGAATGGGTGTGGAACCAGGTAGTGTGTGTGTGTGTGTGTGTGTGTGCTAGGATTAAGGCTAGAAGTATGATCTGTGGAAATGATTTGAAAACTTTGTATCTGCTGGTTTGGTGGAGACTGCTAATTGTCCTTTGGTGGTAAATTTTCTTTTATTATTATTATTAGTACAAGCCCCCAAATTTTAATTAGGTACATGGCCTTCCATGCATCTAAGTGTGGATATATGACTATGCTTAGGTCATTGAAATGTGAATGGAGTTAAGATGTATACATTACCTGGGAAACATACAGTGTCTTGCCTGGGTTTACCCTTGCCCCTTCCACCCAATGACTTAAATGTCAGCTAGTTCAAGACATATAGATGACAATCACATGCTTTCATCATGTGAAGACATGAGCCAACCTCTCAGTTTGGGTTCCTGGCATCCTCCTGAGCATAACCTAGAATGCTTCTCTATCTACCTTTCCATTGTTATGTTAGAAGCAAATTGATATTTATTTTATTTAAACACTGGGTTTTAGTGTCTCTTTGTTATAGAAGCTTAAATTATATCATTTAAAGACAGTGTATATTTTCCATGAATGAGGAGATGACATTCTTTTCTGAGCATAAGATTGGTAGAAAAAGGCATAGGATTTGAAAAGGGTAAACCTAACATGAAATAGTTAGTGGGTGAGGATGAGATAGCAGAGATAATTAGCAGGGAAATATAGGAATATTTTCTGGTAAATCTTAAGGAACCAAGAATACCATTGATTCAGGGAATAAAAACATAACATAAATCCGAACTAAAATAAACTCAAATAGGGAAACGAATCCTGACAAATAATTTTAATAAAGGTTACAAAAATTTTACCAGAAATATTCTCAAACTTATAGTTAAAAAGCATTACATGAAAATAAAGATAGAAAGCATATTTTCAATGTTACAATGTTTATTGAACAATGTATACACTCATAATTTATATAAACCTTGTTTGACATTGAAGAGGTCAAATAGGCATTCAAACTAGATATATTTAATCACCAAATCAAATATGAATAAAGTACTATGAATGTTGAAATTAGATAAGATGGAAATGCTTTAATTTTATCATGGGAAATTTCCTGAACAAGATGATGAGTTTTCAATTAAAGCTCAAATTTCACATTTCTTTACACCTTAGAAACTACAGCATATCTGATTGATTCTGTGCTTTTTTGGTTGTATATCTTTACTTGAGGAAGTAAAATCATATTTGACTTTGGATCTGGGCGGACGTACCATTATAGTGGTCATTTATAGGAAAGTGGTGGAGCTTTCGCTAGTATTTATTGTCTTTTGGGTCTTCCACATTTATTGAAATGAAATGTTACTTGTGATGTTCCTGACATGGACCATGTAGAATTAAGCGGGATCAGTGATTAGAAGTAGACTAGGCTTATTTCATTGTCATAGATTTCACATTAATCATATCTGAAAAATTATGTAGATCGTTTTAAGTTTTCACTTTCTTTATATTCTAGCAAAGAAACATTCAGTGGCCCTAACTTTTACACAAAATTAACTAAGTCCAGATTCTCTAAGGAGATAAGGGTTTTCATATATTTTGCTTATTTATCTGGTGATGCAATATGTTCTTCTTTAAAAATTCATTGTGATAATTATATATCTATCTTGTGAAAAAAACCATGCATATTCACCCAGTGACTGATCAAAATTATTATGATAGGTTCAATTTTCTTTTTTTTAATGAAGATCCTTTGTTTTCATAAAATGAAAATGATTTCTAATGCAAGTGAAATCATTGTGATGAATAAGGTGTGTTTGTACATGTGCAATCTTGAAGAGGCTTGGTATTCACTGGGAAAATATTTTAATTTGGGAGACAGAGCCCTAAAACAAATTCCTTATTATCCTCGATTTAGCTGAAAATAATTGCTTAACCTCAGTCTTTCTGGCAAGTTTGATTGATGGATAACTACTAGCAGGAGATACATGTGAATGCAGAGTACCTTAAAATATCTTGAGACTTTTTGAAGTGAGGTGATAGGTATGTAACAGGGAGACAAAAAATATTAATGTGTGAACAGACGTTTTTTTTCTCTGTTCCTTGCTAAGCAATTATTATGCAGATTGGCATAATCTTCAGAGGGTGAACAATAGAATTAAGTATGGGTACTTGCAGTAAGACATTGTTTTGAGAAAAAAGAATAGCCAGAGATAAAAAGGAAGAGTGAAAGGCAAATTCCATCAAGAGAAAAAGATAAGGAGGGAGGTTTAGTGCAGAATGTTGAAAGAGAGGGAGAGAATTGAGGGGTAGAAAAAATTAGAAATCAAATGAGATTTGATTTTTAAATAGGAATGAGAAAATGAGATTTTAAAGAAATAGGTTATAGATTGCATCTTTCAAAATATTTTCAAATGAATATGGTTTTGTAAATTAAAGAAATAATGATCTTATGTTATTTAAAATATTGTTCAAGAGGTACAAATAGGAAATAATTACTTTCAGTTGCTTTTATTTGTTGCATTTTATTTCTGTGAATACAACACATGGTACCAGGTATTCAAGTTTTATGAAAAAAATCACACACAAAAAAAATGATAACTTAGCTCCCTATTTTGAAATACCTTGGATTAGTGCTGAACCAAAGTCAAATAAGATGAAGGCATATACTTCCATATGATATTAATATTGAATGCCTAGAGAGTTAGCTTGACAATAAGTCAAATTCACTTGTCATCATAGACACCACTATAAAATTTTATGGGTTTCTCCTAAAATTTTTTATCGACCACGTGACCATGAACCAGTGGATATCTATGCTATAAAAGTACAAATGAAACATTTTCACTATTTTCCCTTGGTTGATTTTATTGACAGGATTTTAGAAAAGGATGAAATGTGAACTTCTATTTTGAGAGTTTTTTAAATTGTTTTTTGTTTTTTCTAGTAGGTGCTTCTTGCATCTTGGCTTTGTTAATTGCTCAGTTAATTGTTTTTCTTTTGTTAGGCCTTGGGCAAGAAAGATGAAACTCTGAATTCATGCTGCTTTTATTTTATTTTTATTACATTGGGGTTTATGTTTTCTGTGAAGTGGGAATTCTGGTTTGCACCCTATCAAACAGAAATTACAGATTAAAAACCTCAGTGAAATAATGAAATTCCATAATTAATTCTGTTAAATGGTTCTCCTTTACTAGTGAAGCCTGTAAAATAGCATGGTGGTCTGTTTATTAAAATAAGCTCTATTGGTGCCATAGGACCACTAACCAGGAGGGCCACTGTGCATTTTCAGTTGACTGCTTAAGTAGATTACTGGGTAGAAGATAAGATCATTTACCCTTTTGCATTCTAGGACAGGAAAAATTTCTTAATAAAATTTTTAAAAAACCTTCTGCTTGACCAAAGACAATACTACAAAAATGAAAAGATACATCACATGCTGGGAGGGAATATTTGAATAAGAAAAGCTATCAAAGAAAAGCTTTGAGAATACATGCTTTTAAAAATTTCTGTGGATCAATAATAAAATGAAAAACTGGCTAGTTAAAGAAATTAGGAGAAAGATTTGAACAGATGCTTCACAAAAGACATAAAAGGGATCAACATTTTTGCTCAGGAGGGAAATATAAATTAAAACTGCAGAGTGTACATATATATATGCATATATATATATATATATATATATATATATAAGCATGTCAACAATTAAAGGTCATATACCAAATATTGGTGAATGTGGAGCAAATGAAGATCTCATATACTGCCAGTGGAGAACAAAATGATGCAATCACTTTAAGAAGTAGCAGTTTCTTCAAAAGTTAACATATTCATGTCTATGAACAATGAATTCTACTCCTATATATGTATTTACCTAAGGGAAGTGGAAATTTACTTCCAAAAAATGACTGATACTGGATCATTCATAGCTGCTTTATTATATTGCCCTCAAACTGGGAGCTATCCAAACTTTCAACAATAGGTGAATGGATAAACAAATTGTGATTGTTCTTTCAGATGAATACTACCCATTAATAAAATAAATGCATACATACATACATACATACATACATGAATACAATGCTTCCTCATCCTCTTCATTCCTTCTTTAACTTTCCTTACCTTCTTTCCTCTCTTCCTTCTTTCCTTCCTCTCTTCTTTACTTCCTTCCTTCCTTCCTTTTTCTTTCCTTTTTTCCTTTCTTCCAAATGCATCTTCCTCCTCTCCCTTCCTTCCTCTCTTTAAAAAATAAAATACTTTGAATTTTTTGGAAAAAATAGATTTTATAATAATATCTTCACTTTTCAAATTTAAATTGTGATTGTTCTAATAAATTGATGATACTCAAAATGCTCTTTTTAATCTTTAAATTATGATATGCAATTATTCAGAAAACAGGCTCAGGATAGAATATGTTGCTTTAAAAAAATGACTTTTTGAATTTATAAATTTAGACCAGATCTCTGTAGAAATACCTTTTAATCAAAATGTTCTTGTTAAATATTTTTATTATTGTAATGCAGGATCTTCAGCATTACATGATGTTCAAATTGATACCAAATATTGCACATTGTGTCATAGCAACTTGTATTAAGAGGAGGTTACATTGCTTTCTTATAATCTGCATTTTGTTATCTAGGAATTCATTGTTAATCAGACTGAGGGGGTGTATTACTGAATAGGTGGGAGCAAGAGACACAGCATTTGAAGTGGAGATGCTCTCCAACTGGGAGTTGACAAAGGGAGGAAAAAAGAATGTGAAAATAAATGAAGGGGGCTGCACAGAGGGAAGATGATAGGAACAGAGATGCAAAGCCTTGAGTGCTGAGACAAGATGTACAGATTCAAAGTGCTTGTAGGCACTCAAGCAGTTTCTGAATTGAATTATTAAGATCTAGGAAGTCAGAGGAAGAACTTAAGGAGTGTGGTGAGGTAGTCATGGTGATAAAAGGGAAGATTTTAGAAGATGTAATTTGAGTTAACTGGAAGAATAGATTTGAGTCTGTGAGTCTAGCAAAGAGAAATTTGAATTTGTCAAAATGACAGGAACTGAAAACATTAAGGAGTTTGGGCATATGTCATAAAGACAGGGTATTGTACTACTTTATATAGCCTAATAGCTTACTCTGATAGATTGGCAACTTCTAATGATTTAAGTAGTTTATGTTTAGAAAGCATGGAGAGGAGCAGAGAGAATGTCACTTTGCACTGCAATAAGTTGTTTATTTATATTTTGAGCTCATAGTATAACTATTTTATTACTATCCCCTTTGTATGGCCTCCATGTTTTGAACAGAGAAAGGTACATTTTAGCTATATCATCACTGCATCCATAACACTCTGTATCATGCACTTATGGACACTGAGAATATAATGGAGAACAACACAGACTCTGTCTTCTCAGAATGTACATTTTTGGGAGGATGAAATATGAGGAGATAATTATATGCAATTCACTCATTCATTCACACACTGATATATCCAATGAAGCATTACACATGGAATGATATCTAGAAAATGGGAGGGATGAACCAGTAACTTTAACTAGAACTGTTTGGGAAAACCTCTGGGAAGATACGATACTGTAGTTCAGCCCTGAATGGTGAGGTGAATGTGGCCATGAAGAAGATCTGGGGATAATATGTCAACAAGGAAGTTCACAAGCAAATAAATGAAGGTGGAGATGACCATTGAATGTTCAAGAAAGAGAAAGAACAGTGTGAGCACAGTGTAGTGAATCAGAGAGACTGGAGGAATATGAGAGCTGAGAGGCAGCCAGGGGTCATTAATGCCAGCTGTGGCCTGTAGTAAGGATTTTACTCCAGTTGTAATAGGAAGCCAGGGAGGTAGAGAAGTGGTGTTTTTGATTTATGCTTAAGAATGATCATTTTGCTGTGTGGACATCAAGACTAGGGACAGAGAGCAAGGGGGATGATATTGCAGTCATTCAGGTGTAAGATCCTGAAGGTTTGGAATAAAGCTGTGTTAGTAAAGATGGTGAGAAAGTGACTTGATTTAGGATTAATTTTACTGCAGATTGGGCATGATTACCTACAGAATTACAGGTGGGGTTTAAGGAAAAGACAGGCCCAAGAATGTCACATAAGTTTCCTACTTGAGCAATGGTGGATAGTGGAGCCAGAGAGATGGCAAATATTTCGTGAAGAGTGGTGTGAGTGTGTGTGTGTGTGTGTGTGTGTGTGTGTGTATGTGTGGTGTGATGTGCGTGAACTGCTCTATTTTAGCCATGTTATTGTTTAAATAAATTAATTTCAATAAATATACCCTGAGAACATCCTACATTATAGTCTCTGTTCCAGATGTTGGGAAACAGCAAAAAGGAAAACAGAGACTTACTTCCACAAAACTGACGTTTCAATGGATAATGACGAACAAAAGAACAAAAAAAAGCCAATAAATATAGATTCTATATATAGTTTGTCTATGAATAAATATTGAAAAAGAAGGAGAATGTCAAGCGGTAAAAGTGGAGGTAGACTTGTAACAGTCTAGTGTGATCATGGAGGGTTACTTTAATAAGGTGACATTTGATGAGAGGTTTGTAGAAAGAAAGGTCATATGAGTGTCAAAGAAATAGGTTTTTGGCAGTGGGGAGAGAAAGTGTCCAAGTCATGAAACAGATGTGTGTCTGGCTTAATAGAACAACAGCAAAAAGGTCAGAGTGGAATGAACTGGGCTTGAGAGAATGGTAGCAGATGATGCCAACAATGGCAGGGAACAGTGATGTAGGATGAAGTGGACCCTTGTAAGGGATTTGTCTTTTCCTTTAAGAAACCAATGGCAGCTTTTGAGCAGATGAAAGAATACTTTCAAAAAGCATCTCTTCACTTGTGTGTTGTTTTCAGGGAGGCAAGAACGGAGGCAGAGAGCTAGTTAGGATGTTATTTTGATTATTTAGTCCTGAAATATTGGTGTTTGAATCAGAACAGTAGCAATGAGGGTGATGAAATGTGGTTGAATTATGGATTTAAAATGAAAACAGAACAGACAAAATTTGCTTTTAGACTGGATGTGAAGTATTAAAGCATAAGAGGAAAATCAATGATGGCTGAAAGGTTTTAGACGAGTTCATAGTTACTGAAATAGAGGAATACTTATAGTAGGTAGATTTTTTTGGATAAAAAGAAATATTCAGTTTAAGGAGTTTTAATTTTGAGATACCTATTTAAGTGCTGATGAACATATATATATATGTATACATATATATATATATAAATCTGAACTTCAGTGGAGAAATTCTTATTAGAGATACAAATTTTGGGCTATCAGTATGAGATATATAACGAGGAGACAATTCTATCCTTTACCATATAATTGACTGCTTTTGGACTATTGGTGCTAAACTCAATATTTCATATACAGATGCTGATTTACAATGATGCACATATTAAACCAATATAATATTATAATGCAATATTACTTCAATGAACTAAAAATCTTTAAAGAAGAGGCAAATGAGCTAGCTTAACGAAGGAAAGGCATAAATATTGGTGACTGAAATTGGGATATTTTAGCATTTGGAGGGCGGAGGACGAGACTGACTTCTTAGAGAACTTTTAGAGAACTCAAAAAAAGTGAAGACATTCTTTCAAAAATGTGTGATTTGTCAATTGTGTCAAATAGCATTGTTAGGTCCAACATTTGGGGGTCTGCTACATTACCATTATTTTTGGCAACAAGAACATCATTAAAATTTGACAAAAGCTATTTTGTGCTGGTAAGAGAAGAATCTTAACTGGAATGTGTTCAAGAGAAAATGGGAAAAAACAATTTGAAGACAACAAAGGCAGATTTTCAAAATTTTTCTGTAAAGGTATACAGAAAATGTAGTCATAGCTGTAAGGGGATACAGTTTCACTAGATGCTTTCGGGTTTTTTTGAAGATGAGTGATATTAGCATATGTTTGTATGATGTGGTGAAAATGAGTACATGGAGCATTTGAGCTAGCTATAGCAAAGTTTTCTGAGTAATGAGCAGCACCTTAGATCAAATATTCTAGCACAAGAGCAAAATTTGGCAAAGATCTGAGCAGCAACACTACTTGCCGTATAGCACAAGGAAAGGCAGAGAAAATGAGTAAGAATTAGCAATATTACGATGAGGTAGTTCTTTGATTATATCTACTTTTCTGGAATTATGACATAAGGTTCTGAGATGAGAGTGGAGCAGAAAAATGTGTTTGATGAAATGAAATAATCTTCTTGGAGGATATAAAATAAATTTTTGAGTGAATGATATGGATTATTTCTGACAATGCTGAGAAACATGGACTCAGATTTGTAGTGAGATTTATCATTATGATCAGGAATTTCTTTAATAGTGTTCGTATGCTCAGATTCTAGGAAGAATCATTAGATAATCCTTCAACAAGGAGCAAGGTTTGTACATGAAAATCTACACAGGTAGAGTCTTCCTCATTTCAGTAAATAGTCCTTAGAATCATTGTTGATTTTCCTCTTTTTCTTTTTGCACCCCAAATCCAACCTATCAGCAAATCCTTCCAGAGAGATGAATCATAGCTGCTGAATAAAGAAGGAAGCAAGATTAATGGGGGTGAGCGGTGGGAGGAGTTGGAAATGAAAAGTGGTAAGGAAATGAATTGGAGATCCTTAATGAGAAAAGTAAAGTAATATGAATTATTATATGTGTGATTTGAATGTAGAGGTGGTATTTTAAAATTGAGGTCTAGAGGTGTTGAAGTTATTGATGATGATTGAACCTGAAGAGGAAACTATTTGAAATTGTGGAGAAAATGTCACTAGAGCTAAGGTGGTCAAAGGACTGAAAAACCCTTATATTTGCCAGCAGTTGTTGAAGTAACTGAGAGTGATGATATGGTATTGGAGGATAGAAGGGCAATGAGGTGTTCAGTTTATAAATAAATAAAGGAGAGTGACTGAAAGGTTGATTCATGGTATCAGAAGGGATGAATGATACACTATAATGAAATAGATCTCAAATGGTTTAGAAATTTCAAAGATAAAGGAGGAGAAATCATTTGGAGAGGGAGACAAGGATCAAACTAACTTTATTTGAAATCTCTGAGAAAAATAGATTGTGAAGCCAGTTACAGCTACCATTGGAGAGCATTGTAAGGGAATGCCAGATATCAGTTACAATAAAAAAGTGAAAAATATTTTATGATTGCCGGTATAGGAATTTTCTGATGAAAGAATTTAAATTCCAGAGGGGAAGATGGAAATGTGTAGCTCGGTGAGGACAGGTTAGGGCATGTCCCTGCATTATGAGGATCAACCTCCCTGAGAAAATGTCTAATTTCAGGTTAGGATTTCTGTTGGTGATTGAAGGGGAGTAGGAAGGTAAAGGTATGAGATAAACCCTGTAAGCGTCAGAGCAAGTGATTATTTGAAGACCTACGAGTGATTGATCTCGTCCTTGAGGAAGAGAAGAAACCTCAGAGTTTTGTTAGAATTTTTCTCTTGTCTACCTATCTAAAGATTGAAGAAAGGAAATTTTATTTTTGTAGAAGCAAATTAAAGCATTTTTTTGGGAAATCTACACTAAAGTCATTTCTCTGAGCTTTTTCATTCAGGACAGCATTTATTTGGTAGCTCTTAATACATTTCCAAATGATTACTTACACTTACATCTGAATTACACATCTGATAATTTGTTTCAATTAATCATTGAACATCTTGGACTTGGAGTTCAAAATGGTGCAAATTACTTGAATTCTCAAATAACTCTGAACTCTGATCTAAAGACAGTCCGTAAAAAACATCATTCCATCAAAGGTAGTTTTGATCAGGATTTAAATGAAAAAAAATTTGGAGGAAGATACTACTTTTTGCATTACTGTATTTTTAATATTTTGCATTGTCTAAGCCTGATTGTATAGATGTAGATGTAGTAATTCAAAACTTAAGATAACTAAGTGAGTTTCCTAGTTGCAAACAGAATGAGGCTTTCAAAATCCTGGTTCATTTATGAGTTGCCAGGGTGTTGATATACACTGGTCAATCAAATACATAAGATTTCTGTTGTATTTTTTTTTACATAATTGAATGGATATTCAATGTATGCCAGTTGCTACTCTAATTGATTGGGGATGGTTGAGAAATTAGGAAATCTTGTTTGGCTTAGAAGATGCTATTTAACCAGTGCTTCCAGATGTTTATAACATCATCAGCCTGCGAGTGTAAGTAGGACTAAATTATAATATTCAAATGTTTTTCATTATTGATAGTTACAAGTCTAACCATTTGCATGTATGAGCCCTTGATATACCACAGCAATACTGTGAACTAGAAACTATTATAAACTCCATTTTACAGATAAGGAAATGGAAGCGTTGATTGTCAAATCACACAACAATTAAGTGGTAAGTCAGCATTTGAACTCAGTAATCAGTCCCAGAACTCAAGATCTTATACTGTGCTATAAGTTATACTTTGTCATTTCACACAACTCAGGAGTACTCAGATCTTTACCTCCTGAAACTAGACCTTTCCCTCCACTTACCAGAGAGTCCTTCTCTTTACCCTGGTGTTTCTTTAACCTAACAGCATTTCTGAGAAAGTCCCAAAAGCATGTCAATGTTCTCTCGAACTGATCTGCCAACCTACTTTATCACAATCCAGCATTTCTACCAACTGTTTCTTTTGTTGGTTCCGTTTTTCTCTTATCTGGATCCCTACTTACGAAGCAACACTGTTGTCATATATGAAAATGCTGATATCTGTGTTAAAAATGCTGTCCCTTGTTACTCAGAAAGCTATCAGCCCTCAAGGTCAGCCCTGGGATTCATGCAGAAAGGGTAATGAACCTTGCCACTACTCTGGGTGACAAGTTGTCACCTCGACATAGAAATAGCACTGCTTGTTGACAGAATTTCAAAAAACTTTTGAAAATAGTTTTCACAGCTTCTACCTCTAATGCATCTCTCAATTGGCGTTTCAATAACCTAAGGGGTTGACCTCAAGCATTCTCCTACTCTGCATTTTTTTTGATTCTTGCATCATTTTTTTTTTGCTGTAATGCTCATGTACCAGAATAAAGCAAAATGAAATGAAAAACTCAAATACCACTGTCACCAAAGTCACTGTATTTCAAGTTTCTTCAATGGATACGCAATGGGATCACTCACGTGTTCCATAGTTTGTCAGTCTCTTTTAGTGTTATTAGGAATTTTGAATTAAAATACTTCATATTTTTTGAGCTGTTAGGCTAAGGGATGCTTCTTAACAGATTTAGAATCTATATAAACTCTGGGTCATCAAAAGCCAATAGAAGGAAATATATTTTAGCACAAAATATCAGAATAAAGAATTGGATTCAAATATAGATGTGCTGGGTTGAAGGGGAAAAAACTGGGAAGAAATGTGAAATACATGATATTTATTTTCAGTGTTTCTAGCCTCCCCTTTTCAACTATTTGGTTCCTTCCTGAGTTCTTTGTAACAATGGGAACAAAATAAAAAGCAAATAAATTTGTAAACTTACATTTCAAAACATTTTGCATTTCAAACTTACCACTAATTTTATGAGACAATAGGCTTCTTCATTACCAGAGGAGTTTCAGATCTCATCAGGGGACTAGACAAAAGGACAGAGGATTTGAATCCTTCTCTGGCAGCCTTAAAATCACAATTCACAACCTAACAGCTATTCTGACTTTAAAACTCATTCAGTTTGTTGGACTATTTAAAGATTTTTCTAATGCATGCTGAGAATTGATGCAGAAGTATCTTGTCTCTTCTTGTTCTTAGGTGGTGTGAAACTCATTTGCCTTGGAAAGTTTTTTACTCTGTGAATGTTTGCACTTTGAAACACCATATTCTTAATTTGGATGGAAACTATGCCAAATATCTTGGCAACTTTACCAAAAAATAGCTTTAATGTTAAATGAAAATCATATCCTATGAAGGCTGTCATAATATCTTGAACTGATAGTGGAAAATTGAATTACATGGCTTTTTTGTTAATTTGAAAATTAAGACATTGTATTACAAGAAAGAAATAAAACTCTTAAACCCACTTTCTGCTGTTTATATCTTCAGCAACTAGAAATAATGCAACTTTTACTTTTAAGCAATTATAATCAGTAATTGTGATCATTTGATATTGTGAGTTCATTGAGAGAAATAGGCAGTGGAAGATTTCTATAGTTAAACAGAATTTTTTAATCTCTTATTATAGCTGAAAGGATCTTTGAAAATGATCCCTTAGCTGGAATGTGCTTTAAAATAGCTCTTGGGTTATAATTATGCTATCAATAATAATATAATATATCAACATTTTTTTCAAGGCATATTACATCCCAAGCATCAATTTTGATCATCTGTAATGTTTATTAAAACCTTTCAGGGTAGGTCTTGTTTTTCCTAATTTTCAGGAAAAATAATTGAAGCTCAGGCAGTTTTTCATTGACTTTCTCAGGCATCAGTGAAGTGCTAGAATTCATATTCAAACCTTTATCCAGACCCAAAGACTGTTCTTTCTACTAAATCCTGCTATATCGCAAAGTCAAAAATTAATCCCTGCCTATTTTTCATGATGGTATATAAGTAACAATGTCTATAAGAGCATGGACAATTCAGTTGTACCAGAGAACATCTAGCAGGGTCATGGAAAATGGAGACAGTAAACATCAAGGATTAAATGATTCTGAGTACATTAGTTTAAGTTTGGAAAAATAGGTACACTGAAAGTGTTTCAAGGCTGGTGATTGAAGTGGACACGTGAGGAATAGAAAAATATATTAAGGAGATTTGACAAGTAACAGAAGCAAAGATGTCTCTGCTGGAGTCCTACAAGAAACAGCACACCCATTTTGGTAGTTTGATGAGTATTACTAGAGGAACTAATTTAAACATGTGGATGGGGGTAGAAAAATAACAAATGGTAGTGCAATCTCTGGAGAATGTAACAACAGGGAACTATTATCACTCATAAACCTAAAAGGAGGAGGGACAGTATTTCCTGAATCCTGGAGATGAGAAAACCATATTACAGCAGCTGTGACCTTTATAGTGACGCTGACACAGTCCACAAAGAGGGAACTAGAGGAAAGCATACCCCGACTTTCTGCCCCATACTCCCTCCAATCACTTATGGTGCTGCTTCATGGCTCACCAGAAAGTCAGAAGGCAAGGCAGTCTGTTGATGAGATTTGTGCTGATCAGCCTCCTGGACACAGGACAAACTGAAGAAAGTTAGAAAGGAGACCGACAGCTGCAAGTAGAAATTGCCCAGCACAAATTACCAGGCAGAGAGTCAAAGGCTTGATTCAAGATCAAGGATAGGTTAGATGTGGGGTAAATGTAAAAACCAGTTAAGGATGTTAAGGATCAAATCTTAAGAGCTGAGACTCCAACTTCCTTCATACACTGTATTTGTGGAAATCTTTTACTTATTCATTTGATTATTTATGCATTCAGTAAAACAGTCTTAATTATCTACTATATGCCAAGCTTATGGTCATTATACCGGGTAAAGTTCACAGTATGAGTTCAATCATGAGTTGTGTTAAAAAGGGAAATCAGAAACCTCTCCCTGATGTATATATTATATATTATTCCTGATTTATATATTATTTGTGTACTGTTTTCTTATATACTATTACTCTACTCTGAACTTGAAGGTAAGGCCAGGTAGGATGGGGGTGCTAATTTTAGGGTCTGTTAAATAACCATACTCACAATATGATCATAGATATATGTGTCATCAAATTCACTTGGAAAGACATGGGACAGGAACCCAAGTTGACTAGCATGTCAGCACTAACATTGTTCTTGCATGGGGCCAGCTCTTACAGCCCCAGGTTGAAGTCTGTACTGCAGTCCAAGATCTATACACTTTGGTTCTCCAGGTGCCATGTCAAGTTTGGAAGACTGCTTCTTAGATGGAACAGATATGAAAGTTCTCCCATCTTAAAAGCCTCATATCCCACAGGAGTCGTATCTCCTGTAAGAACACACCATAGAAAGGCCTTCTACCATTTCTACCAAAGGCATGCTTAGTTACAAGACTCTAAAACTATGGTATCCCCATTAGGTTTTATTGTTTATTTATAGTTTTCCCCACTCCAGACGCAATTAGCCAAGCAGAGATTATTTTTATGATAAGTAATGCTACCTACTAACGTTGACATACCTCCTTTATTAGGTTGCCAAGGTAACAGATCTAGAAAATGAGTTGAATGTCAAATGCAAAGGGAAAAAGATTTTGTTAACCCTTTGCCGGCACATGTTATATCTCTAATTAGTATTTGTTAAATCAAATAGAGTCAGAGAGAGGAATGAAAGGGAATGGGATGGTTAATGTTACTGAGATAGGTCTTGTGACACCAAAAAACAAATTTTGTTTGTTACAAAAAAGAAAGCCTACATCCCATTTTGTACCAGCAAGTGATTTTAAAGTCAGGGATCCAACAGTATCTCCAAAGAGATAGCTTGAAAAAATGTAATGAATTATGTTGAATCATTATATGAAAATCAGTGAGCTAGATTTAGTTTTGAATTCATATAGCTCCAGCTATACTAGCTGGTGTCTCCGTATTTAGTTTACAAGGCACAAAAAGATTAAAAAGATGGTGTGTCTTTCTGTGTCATGAAAACTGTATTAATGTGGACATTCATACATGTTTATTTGAGACAAATTTCAGATGTTAAGTGCCTTTCTTTTGTCCTCCTAGCAAAGTGTATATATAGCATCATAACACATTGTATTTCTTTTATCATGTTTGTATTGTTTTTTTTTCTTTTTAAAGTTCTCCTTACGGAATAGTGAACACATGAGAACAATGATGTTTGCCTTATCATTGAATTGGTAGAATCTTATTCAGTGTTCTTCATAGTAAATATTTAATAAATTGTGAATGGATAAATAAAATTATGTAACTACAATGCATACCATTGTGAACTCAAACTGTGAACAAAATTTTTCTTATGGGCTTAAAGGTCCTTTTAAATTATGTTAAAATTTGACTTCCTAGAATTTCATGTCAATCCTTAGCTGTAAGTTACCTTTTGAGCATGTGTTAACTAGTAGAGAGTAAAGAGAGTTTTGAGTTGTAGTATGTTTTTCTACAATGAATTACAATAGAAGAATATTTGTCAGGATGTCTAAGAGAACTTCCCTGAATTTCAGTGGAATTTGAGTGCTATTTTAAAATTCTCGAGTACCAATTATTAAAACTCAGTGATGAAATTTAGTTCTGAAGAGCCTCTAAAACAAGGAAATAGCACCTCAAATCCATTTAGGGAGTGATGTAGGACAAACTAATAAAGAAAAACAATTGCTTGGGCTTTATTCATATACTGGATGAATAAGTTTCTTACACTTGATAGGGTCTTAAAAATCTATAGAATAATCTCATGTGATATTTTAATTTAACCCTTATTTTATTATTTATTATTAAAAATTTAGTGATGCAACATTGGTTTATAGATTATGTTAGAGATTTCAGTTATATAACATTATAAATGAACATTGGTATATGCTATGTTATATACACTCCAAAAGTCTAGTTTCTATCCTTCATAACTGATGCCTGTTTCTGATTTACCCACTCCTTTCCCTTATGGTTACCACTATTTTGTTCTTATAATTTAAGAATTTGTCTATAGGTTTGTTTTGCTTTGTTTTATTTGTTCATCAGTTTCTCATCTTCTACATGTAGGTGAAATTATAGTGTTTTTATTACTTTATTTGATTTATTTCACTTAGCCTAGTACCCACTAAGTCTATCTATGTTAATGCAAATGGCCACATTTCATCTTTATTATTCCATTATTCATATGTATAGATCACATCTTCTTCATCCATTTATCTGTTGATTAGCACTTAGATTGTTTACAGATTTTGTATATTATGAATAACACTGTGGTAAACATGGAGGTGCAAATATCTCTTCGAATTAGTGTGGTTTTTTGTATCCTTTGGGTAAATATCTGGAAGTGGGACAGACTGGATCATATGGAATTTCTATTTTTAATTTTTTGAGGAGTCACCATACTGTTTTCCAAAATAGCTGCAACAATTTGTATTCTCACTAACAGTGTACAGGGTTACCTTCCTTCCACATTTTCTCTGACACTTTTTTTTTTTTTCATTTTAAATATGAAACTCCAGTTTTCTAAATGGTTAGACCGCAAAACACATGTGGGCTCTGGAGTAAAACAATATGGGTTTGAATCAGACTGCTTGCTATAGACAGAGCTCTTGAATAAATTACTTCTATGATCCTTTGTTTCTTCATCTGGAAACTGAGGGAAATTATGGTGTCTGTTTTATAGAGTTGTCATTGCAGTTAAAAAATTCAAGTCTAAGAAAAGTGAATTGTTGATAGTTAAATTCTCTGTATGTGTTTACAATTCCAAATGCTGGAAGCTAAACAATTAAAATGTATTAGAAGTAAAATTTAAACCCAGGTTATTAGTTTTCAGCTTCATTGTTCTTTCCTTCATCCCACACAGTAAATGTTGTATTTATTAACATTCATTTAAAATGATTCATGTTTTGAGTGTGTTATGCTTTCTCTGATGTTTGGAGGTAGTATTGCTTTGTTAAAACTGTATGGTTTACTTCTGAAATGTGATCATATTGGTTAAATTTGTTATGATTGCTACTTTGTATTTTTTGATTGTAAATGCAAATACTTTTGAGGGTAATAATTTGTAATTTTATTTAGAAATAAATGGAGAGATAATAAATGAGGAGAAAGTTTTTAAAAGATGCTGTTGTCCATGTTTCAGAAGGGTTAGAGAAGATATTGACTGAAATGTTTCCATTGATTTTTGAAATATGGAGTCAATGTTGATCCAGATACAAGCAGATTTGGTGTCACTGACAGTCGGTAGAAAGCAGATTTCATTAGGTAGATGAATAAATGTAGGGTAATGAAAGAAAGACAGCAAATATGAACATCTTTTTCTTGCAGTATAGTAATGAAGGAAAAGGGGAACATATGTCATATCTAGAGACATATCTAGAGACATAGATAAACAAAAATTTGTTCTATTTTATCATTCATAGGAGAGATTTGAACATACTCTCAGCTGGGAGTGGTGAGAAGCCAGCACACGATGGATTAAAGACACAACTGGGCTGGAGGATGTTAATTTATAGGAGAGGTTTGCTCCTATAAGGGAAATGGGGATAAGAGCAGGTTATAAATAGAAAAAGCTCATCTGCTAGGGCAAAAATAAATAAGGAAATTTTGAGTTACTTGTAATTTATTGTTGGGAGGAAAGAAATGATGACTTTTGTTTGATCTATGAAGAAGCAGTAAGGCCAGTAGGCAATGATGATAAAAGGCTTGGAATGGTTTCACACTTTGGAACAAAGAACAAAGAAATGACTAGGATTGCTGAAAATTTTGAAGATCTAGTTGTAGCTGAAATCCATTATTTTTTCATACCTTTATGCTCGTGATTTGTATATTCTATATTTTATTGAGTGTGACTTATCAGTCTAGGTATAGAAAAGAATGAAATGGCAGTTTAATAGATTCATACCTGGTTTGCCTTTTGTATGTGATGAATTGACTGGGAGAATGGCAGTAAGGAGTTTGCAAGAGTGTATTTGAAATGATACTTAGATTAGTCTTGGAAAAGAATATAAATAAGAATGGGTTGATGAATTGGGACCACATGGAGAGATTAAAGGGCAGCAAAGAAGTTGGAGTGCGTATGCAGAAACTGGAGATAGAAGAGTATGTGTTTTGATAAATTTGACATTGAAGTTTAATATTTCAGAAATGAGGCAGTTCTGAGTGATACAAAGCCTAAGATTTGGATGCCTGAAGGAATGTGGAGGTGAGTAATAAATGGAACTGAGGACAAAGAATTGTGAGGCAAGACTATTGGACTGGTCAGCTCCCTGGGGATTGAACTCACCCAGCATGATGGTAGAGATCAAGAGGGAGGCTGTGAACCCTGTAAGAATTTACTGATAAATCAGTCAAAGATTAAAATAATGAAGAAAAGAATGAGGCAGTAGATAGAGGCTCAAATGAAGATTTCATTACAGTGTGATACTCAATAAGACTGACCAGGACATTCATTCTTTTTTTTTTAAATTTCATTTGGGATTCTTCTATTAAACACCATGTAGACATAGATCTTTAAAACTTGAAAGGCATTTAAACTGTGAAATTCATGAAAATATGTTTGAGGGGTGTCGTGTTCCTTGAAAGATATCATTCAGAGTCCCGTAAGTCATGTCTCTACCCACCACCCTTGGAATTTTCTGCTATGTCAATATGATTGGAGGCCTCTGGGGTCTTCTGAGTTCTAGAAGAGGTTTAATTTGTGATAAAAGTTTGATTTTCAAATGAATTCTTCTTCATATCATTTTCATTTAGAAAGGAGTTGTTTTTCTCCAGTATGTCCCTTGCCATTATGTCTATAGATAAGTCCTCTTGAAAGAAAGAAATACTCAAATAAAGTCAGAATTCTAAAGTAGAAAGAATTTTAAAGAACTGTTAACAGATTTGTGTCTACCATGAGGCAAACCAAGTGGTTGCTCAGAGCCTTGCAAATACTATGATACTTAAAAAAAAAACCAAAACATTAAGAGGTAGATCTAAGTGAGTGCCAATGGAGAGGATATGATCTCACTGAAAGAAATGACTTTATTTTTTATATCAATCAACTTCTGTATAGAGCTTCAGTTCTGAAGATGGAAGACATAGAAACTTAGTCATCATTTTGAGGTACCTGTTTTCTTAGGGTTACAGCCAAGTTTCTACTCTTCCTCCCCACTTTTAATATTTGCTGTCATACTGTTTGTCTGTGTGATTTCTTTATGCTTTATAGAGCATCCTTTAATATTTTTTGCAAAACTGGGTTTCGTGGTGATAAAATCCTTTAACTTTTGCTTGTCAAAAAGTTTTTATCATTCCTTCAGTTCTGAATGATAATCTTGCCAGATATAGTATTCTAGATTGAAACTCCTTTCCATCAGCACTTTGAATATATTATCCCATTCCCTTCTGGCCTGTAGAGTTCTGGCCTGATTCTATTGGAAGCTTCATCCATCCTATTTCTGAGTCCCTCTATTGAGTTCTTTAATTCAGCTGTCATGTCTCTTACCTGTGTGATATCTTGGTCTTGTGTGAATTCTTCTCTTTGCTTCCTGACATTCTCGTTTACTGTCTCTACTGATTTCTGGATTCCCATGACTATGTTGATGACAATTACCCTAAATTCCTCTTCAGGTAATTTACATACATCTTAGTATTCAGATTTCCCCCAAGGTTTTTGACTGGATCTATCATTTCATGTATATTTCTCTGTGCCTTTGCTCTATTCGGCATTCCGTTTATATTTCTGAGGGTTGGTTTCCCTGGCGTTGCATAGGTTTGACTTGCCCAGGATTGGCAATCAGGCTGCAGTTTCATCTCTACCCACAAAGTGGCGTTCGCGGGTAGCATTGAGGTTTGGGACTGCCTTCCCACTGTATTCCGGCGGGGTGGGGTATCCTATGGGTGGGATTTCCAGTGGACGGATATGCAGTGGGCAGAATTTCCACTCAGTGGACCACAGGCTCTGGTATGAGATGATTGTGGGAGGGGCTTGAGCTCTTTAACTGATTTCCTCTTATGGTTGCACCCAGCACAATTTCACTGCATGGGCTCCAGCTCAGCTCCCGGTGTCCTGGTCTGCTTTCACCCTCTCCAAAGTCAGCCCTCCCTGGCTCCGCGTCTCAGCCCCACTGGGTCTGCCTCTCACTGCCTCAGCAGCTAGTCCTGAAATCCCTAGCCTCTGCCTCACTGTGCGTTGGGAGACACCTGATTCCAAATCAGTGTATAATTGAGTACACTGCCAGGTGTGCTCACCCACCGTTAGTCATCAGCTTTTCTGTCTGCAGCTGCTGAAGTGCCAGTCATTTCTTGGTGTTTGTCTCAGGAACATAGATGATTATTTTTTGTTTTTTGTTTTTTGTTTTGGTTTCTGTGGGAGCGACCAAAAAAATGCATCCTATCAAGTCACCATCCAGCTCTATTCCTAGGACATTCACTCTTGGTTGTTAGATGTAAAGATTCAGTATTTGTTCTTTTTAAAAAAAATTGGAAGTCAGGCTTTAATTCTTCAATTTAGCATAACCCAACCCAATTTAAACTGATTCCTTAATTAACTGTGCTTTACTTCTATTAGCTTAACTTTTTGGATGGGAACAAATGACAAAAAATAAATTATTAGCGATTAATGAAAAATGCCAATTTCTTGGTTGCATATAGTTGAATATACATATATTTATGCTAGCATCCTATATTTTTATTTCATGTCTTTGAGGCTGTAGTGTGAGAAAAGACATTTGGAAGAAAGGCAGAGAAATTGAGAGCATGTCCTTTCACCAACAATTAGAATAAAATGTAACACATAAAGTTTCAGCTATCCAATGATATGTACTTGAAAAGAAGTTTACTTTTAACTTAACTGTGATGTGATTATTTGCTCAGAAAAAAAATCTTGATACTTAATAAATTGAAATATTTGTTCTTGCAGTATATATACTATTTCTATGAAAGTCTTAAAACAATTTTTTTCTAATTTTAATGGAATTTTCATTTATCGGGATAAGTATAATGGGAGCATAATGTCGAAAATTTTAGCTAATTTCAAAACAGGAACATTTAAATAATGAAAACTTTTATAATATGACCTAATAGCTATAATTCTTTCATTTAAAATAACTTTTAAGTTTTTGACTGTGGGCAATTAAAATAAACAGGATGATTTTAGTTAGAGGTATATTTCTACTCCTCTTTGAAGAGAATGAGTAGGCTACTGACTCTCATGAACTGTGGTGAAGAAATCATTTAGTCTATCTCTAAATATGGGTGATTAGTTGTGTGATCAAAAGACATTGATAATGTTACATAAATATGATTCAAATTACTTATGGGGAAAATATCTTGACTCTAATGTACTTGGTATACATGAAATTTCTAACTATAGAAACTTTTGTCCAGAGCCAATAAATGTTTTATTTAATAATATTGTACCTGTCTGATGCCTTGCTCTCATTCTTTTCCATTTGTCTTCTCTTCTCTTCTTTTCACCTTCTACTACCATTTTCATTGAATAATTATATATAAAGTACTAATTACATGGCAGCTATTGTTCAATGTTGTTAATACATAGGAGAAATACATTCTCTGTTGTTCACCTACATTTCACTGGGGAGAAAATTAAGACAAAAAGTTATCTAGCATGATAAAGATGCAATTTATTTTCTATGATTTTATTGAAGGAACATTACTTCAATTATTGTAGGTTTGAGGTGTGTTTCATCATGTCAAAATCTGTATATAATATTAAGTTTACCACCAACAGTCTAATTCTATCCTTCACCGTATAATTAACTCCTTTAATTTTTGGCATAGCCCTCCTTTTTCCTTTCTGATACCACTAATTTGCTTTTTAAAGTGTATTTTTAATCTATTAGGTTTATTTGTTTGACTTCTCTATATACTACATATAAGTGAGATTACAAAATATCAGTTTTTCTCCTGGCTAATTTCACTAAGCAAAATTCCCTCTGAGTCTATCATGTTGTTGCAAATGACATCTTTTTCTTTAATAGATAATTAGTATTCCATGTATATGTATGTATATATGTGTGTATGTATTTTTGTATGTCACATTGTCTTTTCCAGTCATCTGTTGATAAGTACGTAAGTTGTTTCTTGCTTGTCTGTTGTAAATAACGCTGCAATGAACATGGCGATGCATGCATCTCTGTGAATTAGTGTTGTGTTTTAGCTAAACACCTAGCAGTGGGATAACTGAATCAAATGAGATTTGTAGTCTCAATGTTTTGAGGAATCTCCATACTGCTTTCCATAATGGTTGTGCCATTTTACATTCCCACTGTATGTAAGAGTTGTTTTTCTCAGCATCCTCACCAGAGCTTGTTGTTCCAGTCATTTGAATAATAGCCATTCTCACATGTGACTATATTTATCATTTTTTTCTTTCAGAAAGCAGTATTTGAAAAATATGTTACTCTTGTTAAGTAGGTTAGTCATCATGATGACTTTAATTTTATGTCTTTGCAAAGGAATTGCATTTGGATTTTAGTTTATTAAAAGATAAACATGATCATAGCAAATGTTTTGGTACCTTTTGAGAATATTTACAAGAACACACTGTTTATTCAAACCTCTTAAAATATGCTTTGTTTAACATTGAGAATGTGGGTTGCTATTTTTTATCAGTGATTTGAAGAATAAGAGCCTTTTTTAGACTTCTAATATGGGAGCAACTATTTGTTGTTGGGTAATTCCTTTACTCGAATGGGCTGCTCCCTAAGTTTTATTTCAGTGTAAAAATTATTGGCCAATTGTTTCAAAATAACACTTTAACTGCATGATTGAGCTTACTTCTTCCCAGATATGATTTCAACAGTTGCAACTTTGGTCACAAAGGAAAAATAATAGTTTTTTCCAACAGTCAATCTGTTTTGTCTCCTGGCTATGTTGTGGCTCATGGCCACGGGTAAAATTAATCAGGTTGGCTCTTTGAGAACATGTTTCCTTGACGCTAGAACATTGTTAAGACCCCAGGAAGCATTGTTCATGGCTTATTTACAGCAATAGTTCAGTTTCCAGAGTTGAGTCTTACTTCTTCTCTTGTTATTTTCTGTGTTCCATAATAAAGACATGTGCAGATAGGGAATGCTAGATGACCATCCTATGAAATTTACATATAACTTAATTAAAACTTTCAAAGATAACTTTATTCTTTACTTCAAAGTTGGATAAATATTGCATCTTCATATTTTTATCCCAAAACTCTCTAGAATTTTAGTCAATATTAATTGCAAAAGTGTAGTTCAACAGAATACTTCACTTGAGACTGTAGAATATCTGTTAATGTTGCTTGAGAAAGACTAGAGCTTGTTTGTCTGAGATGATTTAAACCTCCATTTGGATATTTAAGATGACCACGGAATAGTGCGAAGATCACTCTGAAATCAGCCACTTGCCTCTGTGATTACTTGAGAGAAATGTTTATTTCAGAACTCCGTAAACTACACATATTTTTCTAATCAATGATAAGTGTTCCATGGGAGTGTTAAAATCCTCATAAATGTTAGTAAAGATCATTATGCCTGTAGGTCTAGCTGGATACTTTACTATGGAAAGACCTTAAAATATTCTTAGTCAATCTTCCTTCTTTTGACCAAATACAATTATGAGAAGTAGTTATATAAATTATTTCTAGATTTCCTATTTTTATTTTTGCCTATCCTTATTTTATATGATTTTCCCTTTTAGACAGCTTGTGTAATAGAATCACTTATCATTATTAAATATTCTAATTATGGTTCTATAATATGCAAGCTCTACAGTTAGAAATAAGTTTGTTGAGATATCATTATTTCATCATGTTTTTTTTCTGGTCTGTTTCCTCAGGTATAAATATATTGACTGTAGTTGTTTTTGGGGTGACCACCTCGCCTAGAAATTTATCATTCAAATATTTGAAGAAACTGTGTAATATGGAATTCAAGACAATAAAAATATTTGTTAGCAGTATTAAAATTCACAAAACATACCAAAATATTATTTCCCATGCACACATCAATTAATGCAGCCCACGCATGCAGACAGTCTGGCTCTGACTGATCTTAAATTATTTCCAACTCTTTTGCTTTCTTCTTCCACTATAAAGAAAGAAAATAAAATTGTTACAATTTTCTTTGCTGAAGGGGTGTAATGGATTATGACATACTTCTATTCAAGTGGAAGTCTGGTGAAAGCGTCAGAGAAAAATTCACTTTCTAAGTTAACTGGAACCAATGAGGTAGGCACTAGCCTTCCCTTGCTTCTTTTAGCGGTTAATTAGGAAGCAATGATTAGAGGTACAGCAGCCATCTTGTGATGCAGAAGGACCCTGCATAGGGGAATTACAGAGACATTGGCCTTATATAACTGAACCACTTAATCCATGCCAGCAGCCACCCACTTCCAGATGTCTTTTGAAAGGACAAAAATAAACACCTATTCTAGTCACTGTTAAGTTTCATTATATGTATCTGAAAGCATATGGCACACACACACACACACACACACACACACACACACACACACATTCTGAGATTCTGGTTTCAGTTATCAGTTTCTCTTTACTAGGAAACATTTAGAAGCTGGAGCTTGAAATGGCCAAGAAAATTTGCTTGGGAGTGTTCAAATTTCTTCTCCTTTGTAATTTGTTATGGTGATTCAGATTAGTTTCACATTTATTTGTGCTAAATTCTAATTTTTAAAAAATTTTAAAACCTAAGTCTTTCTGCATTTGTTCAAAATTTAGATTTTTCAATAGTATATTTATATAGCACTTCTATCTTCTAACACAATGCTGAAATTTACTTTCTGTTCTTTGAAATATTTAATAATATTGACATTTCTGCTGTTCTTTATTCTAGAAATAATGACAGAACTGCTCTTTGGTGGTTTCCAATCTGTTTTTGCCTCTCGTTGCGGGGGCAAATCTTTCTAGTTGGCCCTGAAATATGATACAAGGACATCATGGTTTCCAATTGGCCATTTGGATGTGAAGAAATAGTTGTTTGATAGAGTCAGATCTGAGAAAAATTCTTTAAAAGAGTTATGAACTCTATGAAACTTCTATGGTATGATCGAAACCTTGTGTTTTTTCTGTAGCCATTCGATATTTTATTATTTAATGATTTCATGTCAACTTAGCTTTATACTACATTTTCATGAAATTTCCAGTGCTTATAACTTGCATATAGGAGGTGCTCAATAAAGGTGTCATATTTCAGTATAAAGTGACAAGTCGTGACGAAATTTTTTTTTAAATATTCTTTTGTTAGGTTCTCTTGACTGGATTAGAATATAATTTTTTTTTATCTATTATAAGTTTGTGAGTTGGCTGTACAGAAAGAGTTAATAAATTAATTCAAACTTTTAATTTAAATAACTGAAGATTTGCAATAATAGATGAAAACCAGTTCCAAATAGTTTACAACACTTAGCAAATCAACAATGAAGAACTGATAAATTATTATTGTTAAAGACAGTAACCACAGGACTCATAAATATTAGAGTCTCATAAACAACATGGTGGTGATTAAATATATCTCTTGAGCTTTTGTCTCTCAGTTTAGATGGAGAACCAGATAAACCAGAGAAACACAGTCCTGACCTTCTATTTAGTTTCAGTAGTCCAACGGAGGATAATGGTGGTGTAAGTGAAGAAAAATGTTAAGTTACTTAAAGCATGAGAACAAAAATCTAGAAGGACTTTTGAGATTAATCAGGCCTGGAATCCTAGATCGCTTCTCTTTTTTTATTTTTGTGAGGCATACCAATAATTGGAAATTTCTGCAATTATCAAACATTCTCCAAATTCTCATAGTTATATGATGCTGATCATGTTTTTCTCACTGGGTAGATGCCTCTTCTCTAAAACTCCCTTTCATCCTTCAAGATGCAAATCAAATGCTACCTTCTCTGTGAAGCATTCATGTAGCCCTCCAAAATATCTTAGATTCCATTCTCTATGCTCTTAGAGCGCCTACCAACACTCACTTATATAGGACTTATATATTATAAAACCACCTGATATTATGGTAATTTATTGATTTATATGTCTTTTTTCCTTTCTAGACTTTAATTCTGCAGAGTGGGGCTTTGACTCATTTATCTCACTAAACCAGGGCTTATATTTCCTGAGACAGAGTAGGAGTTCAATAAATCTTTGTCAAATGAATGAATATCCAGGAAAGGGAAAGATTCAACAGTAAACTTTCAGCAGGAGTTAACAGAAATGCATTACATCAGGTCTCAGGATCAGGGTAGATAGAAAACAGGGATTAAACAACTACTGTTAACAATTTAGATTGCAAATAAGGGTCTTAATTTTTCCAGTGTTTGTCAGGATGTCTTTTGGTTTAAGAAAGAGACAACCTGATTCAATTTGCCTTTTGTTATCTAGTTAATGGGAACTCCTGTTTCACTTCTTCATGATTTCTGTGGCTCTTCCCTTTTCTACCTGTGGGCTTTGACCTCACAGTGGCTTCCTTCATGATAGGCTTCTAGTGACTTCTAATCACATTAGCAGAAACATGACTCCTTATTCTGGAGTAGATCTCCTTCATATTATGGAGTAAGCATTCTTCCTTTTAGTACGATTGAGCCAGCTTGGCTGTGTACTACCCTGGGCCATCATGATTGTCAAGAAATGTCATTTACTATTTGTAGGGTGATTGAGCAGATAGTGATTGATTTACTAATCAGGAGATCGTCTTGAGTTTTTAGGCAAACAGACTGATTATGGAAAGGTAATTAAATGCAGATACCCTACTATGTTCAACTCTCCTGTCTTCTGTTTACCTGTCCTGTGAATTTAGGCAAGCTAACTCTAACTAATTTTTCTCATTGTAAGGGAGACAGTAATAGTACAATACTTCAGAAGGTTCATTAAATGTAAACTGCTAAGAACATAGGATCAGCACGATTGAAGTATTAGTTCTCACTTTTTAATTACTTAACTAAAATTGACATTATGTTAAAAACAAACACAAGCAGGGAATAGATTCTGAGTAGGCTAGCTACAATGTTCATTACATAGGTATTAATTTTCTTTAACAATGACTATTAGGATTATCCAGTGTCTTTTGAATGTTTATAATATGAATGATGAGTTTAAAATTAAAATGGAAAGATAATTTTGTGGAAAAGCATATGCTTAACTATTAATCATGTTTGGAAAGTAAGAGTATCTGCCTGTTTTTTCCATATATGTATATATAAAATCTTCCAATTGTGTAACCATAAAAACAACAGAATACCAAAAAAATAACTTCAAGTAATGTGTTTTTAGGTTTTAATTAGATTGTTAGACATCATCTATTTTACCCTCAGTTGTGAAAATAAAATTTAGATCACATAGAATTAAGTAAACTTAACCAGGATCACAGAGTTTGCAGCAGAATGGTTTTAAATGTAAAGATTTTACTGGTCCATGTAACATCTCTCTTGAGTGTTATACCCATGCACCTAAATAATTAAAGATAGAAACATATCCCCCTTATTAAGAATTGACATTTGTGCTAATGTATGTTTTATAATTCGCAGTACAAAACCATGCACACAGTTGGACTCAGCATATGAATACCTTAAAGGCAACTTGAATATACACTGCACACAAAGTTCTTACAGTTACTATCATGGCGTGTAGAGAGGATTCAAAGATAGAGACTACACAGGCTGCTGAATATGTATTTTTAAGGAACTTTGTTGCAAACACTAGTTTGAATTTTTAGATACATGCAGTGGTTTAGAATATCAAGTAGATTTCTTGGAGAAATTTATAGCAATGTTTATAAAGAGGAGGAAAAATATATGCCTAGACCACATATTGGGTAAAATTCCTAAATAGTAGATCTTGGGGAGTGACACACAGAAAATTGTGTCAGTGTTCAAAGATGGGGTCTTATAAAGCTTTGCAGATATCACAGTATAATTTTAAAAAGAAATTTCTCAGTTTCAAAGAGATCATGTGATGCAATTCACATAAGGAAAGGTAAAGATCGTTAATAAGAAGCTCAGCCCTTTGATTAATTATTCCTCCTAAACCTGCCTTTTAAATTGGTTGCTGACATTTTATTGTCTTGCCAACATGTCTTCCAGGAATCACAAAACACACATACACACTTTGTGGGGTACTTTATAGTGCTTCTCTAGGGCTCATGGGAAGCATCATAAGCCTCTTTACAATTCCTGCAGGACACTGCTTTTATTAGAATGCTTCTCAGCTGGCAGTTCACTTATTCGTGCTGAAGGATGCTGTTAAGGACAATTGTGAATTGAAACACTAGAACTGGCCGTTCATTTGATGCATAATTAAACAGAGACATAAGTTCAAGTAAGTGTTAACGAGCTGTGATACATCTTAAAATCTATTTTGGAAATTGCAGTCATCTCGAATGTAAGAAACTTCATCTTCCACCCAGTTCCTGTAGCCTAAGTTTTATACAATTCAGTGCCTTCTCTATTTTTATATTATTATTCATTGAAAGGATTCTGTTAATTAATGTTATAATTTCACATTATTACAAAGTACAAAGTGTTAACTATGATTTTCTAAACACTTTACCTCTATATTTCTTCTAGATTTTCTCCTATAGTTTTATACTTTTGTAGTTGTAACTTAAAGAGTTATAAGTAGTCTAGAAAAGTGTCCCTCTGTAGCACCGAGTGTGCTACTTATTGTCAGCCTACACTTGTGTGACTCTTAAGTCAATACTTTCGCTTCACTTCAGCATTGAGAAACAATTATTTATTGAGCTGCTACTATGTGCCAGGTAGTATACTTAGTGTCCCACATATAGTAGTGAATCAAAAGTCAGCATTGCCTGCTGGTGTGGAACATGAGGTGATACAAGGTGACTAAATATTTCTGCTGTTAAGACTTCCAGACCTTTAAAACTCAACATGCCTGAAATTGAATCTGTCATCTTCATCCAAAAGGCCCCTCCTTTTTCTAGAGTTCCGATTTTAGTTAATAAACTCTCATATCTCCAAGTTCTGTTAATTTACTTTCTAAATTTCTCTCCAACTGAGCCAACTTTTTCATCTTCCAATATTTGTGTAGTTTATACCTCTGCATGAAACATCACAATATCCCCCTTTGCCTTCTTTCCTCTTTTCATCTTCTGAATGACTGATACTAGCTGATGAATTGTTGTTAAAATATTTTTTAAAGATACATTAGATCATACCACTCCCTGCTTGAAAGTTTTCTGTGGAATATTTTGGAGTGTGAACTTCTTAGTTTGACATTACTTAACACTTTATAATCTGACATATATTTCTATCAAGCTTTATCAAAGTGCAGGACTTAAAGTCTGAGTCCCTTTTCCAGGCATATGCTTTTTTCTTTTGTCTGATTGGCTAGCATATTTCAGGACGTGAAATAGACTGAATTATGTTCCTCCATGCACCCACCCCCAAATATCACAAACAGCCTAATATCCTAATTCCTAAAGCCCGTGGCTATGTTACCTTACATAGTAAAAGAGATTTTGCTGATGTGATTAAGAATTTAATTGAGATGAAGATATTATGCTGTATTAATCATGTGGTTCCAATGTCATCATAGGGTCCTCTATAAGTGTGAGATGGGAGATTGCAGTCCGCAGAGGGGCTGTGATGTCAAAAGCAGAGGAAAGAGAGGTTGTGGCAGGGAAAAACATGAAGATGCTTCATTTGACTTTGAAGATGAGGAAGGGCCTTGATCCAAGAAATGCCAGAGGCATTTAGATTTTGGAAGTGGTAAGGAAACAGAGGCTCCTTGAAAGCCTCCAGGAAGTTCTATCTCTGCCAACACAACTTTAGCTCTCTGAGACTGATTGTGGGTTCTGATCCCAGGAACTGTAAAGAATGGATTTATGTTGTTTTTAATGTCTAAATTTGTGATAATTTGTCACAGCAGTGATAGGAAATTAATAGAGGACAAATAAAGCATCTTCTCTTTTTGAAGATATTTTTCAGCCCACTTTTCACTTCCACCAACCAACTCAGGTGCTGGGTCCCAGAGCTCCTTTTCCATTCAACTGAACCACTTGTCCATAGCGGACACTGAATTATTTACTCGTCTGTCTCTCTATCAACTGTGAGATACTCAAGGCCAGAGATTTTTGCCTCATTCATTTTTATCTTATCATTACAAATTACAAAGCTTGGGCAAGTAGTGGGTTCAAAAAAAGACAATGCATTTTTCTATTATGGGGCACCTGGTAACAACTATTGAAGAGAAAAGAGGAAAATATTTACTACATTTTAATTAAGTTCAGCATGTATACAGAAAAGTGTACAAATCATGTATGTGCAACTTGATGTATTTTCATGAAGTAAATACACCCATGTGAACAGATCAAGAAGCAGAACATGGTGGACATGCAGACTCCCTCCTTGTGCCCTCTCTTCGTCCTGTCTTCTAACACCCAGGGATATGTGCAAGCAAAACATTTTGGTAAGAATAAAGAATACTGAATTTCAAAATGAATCTTTTAGTCAGGTAAGAATGATCAATATTAATGTGTGGGGCTTATAAAATCCTCCCTCCTGTGTCTCTTTCTTCATCTGGAAATGAGGAGATGCTTCATTATCTCAGAACCCAGGATCTGGTTCTGTGAAGTGATGGTTAATTTAGTTGTGCAGGAAATAAGAATGTGATGTTTGAAGCCTACATATTGTCAGTTTAAATTACAGGAATAATATGAATTATAAAATAGTCTGGAAAATAAAAGTCATACCAGAGTAAAGAAGAGACCTGATATGATTTTGTTTTCTTGACTCCTTCTTCCTTCTCTATTGCTGCACAGGAAATGTGTGAGAATATCTGCCTACTTCATCAGTATATAAGATGACTGACCTTTTTTCTTATAAGGAGATGCACTTCCTAAAAGATTGTTGGAGATTATTGCTGTAAGTGTATATTGTAATTTCCCCCTGGATTTGCCAGATAATGTTTCTACCCTATTGTAAGTTTTGAGACCTTGAAGGTCAACTCTGGGGTCTTAAGTAAATAGTTGTATCAATATAAAAACTGAAAACGGTAATTTTAAGTGGAAAATTTAAACAGTTATCATTACTGAATTCTTTGGAATAGAAATTTTCCTCATCCTTATATTTTAGAATATTTATTTTATATATATATTACATATATTTATTTTAATATAGTGTTTATTATTAAGGAATTTGGAATGGATTTTTATGAATTAAAGGTGCCCAAAATATCATAATAAAAATTAAAATTGAAATATCTAATGAATACATAAGGCAGAAGTTTTGATATTTTGCTGGTAACATAATATACATCAAATTCAATGCAGAAAGTTTAATATAACCTATTCTGAATTTGGACTATATTTTTGTAAAAATATTGATGTTTATTACTCACAAGATTGTAGTAAAAATATCACACATAGAACATATAAGAATAAACATCAGAATCTTTATGTCATTTCTTATCTTTATGATTTCATATATCAACTCTGCAATGGAGGTATTATTTTTACCATGTAGCCCAGACAGATTGAGTTCTAGGTTACATAGATAATACATTGTGGACCCTATATTTGTGTCCAGGTACTCTGACTCTAAAGTTTCATTTTCTTCTAGTCATTCCAGGCAGCTTCACTCTGATATATATATTATAGTTGAAATGACAGTCATTTTGCATTTTTTTTTTTTATATCAAAAGGAAAAGACCTGGTCAACAATCCCCTATTTATCTTTCTGCTCACTGTAAGTCATATCTGAGCATCTCTATTTTGATTCCTGCCATGACTGCAACTTAGATGGATAGTGTAAGAAAACCAGATCAAAGAAAATGGTTAGAAACATTGCTTTTTCTCTGAAAGATGCCTAGTGCCGCTAAGTACAAAACCAAGTAGATGAGAAACAGCTTTTCCCAGTCTGCTGTTCAGGTGGTATATTTTCACTTCTTTTTAGACTATTAGGGTAAGGATTATTTAAAATCCACTACCAACATTCTAATTAGAAGAAATCTAACTTGTTTGGAAAACATCATGAATTTTCAGGAAAGATCGACAAGTTCTTGCTGTCACTATTGGGTCACCTCCCTGGTGGATGCTCTCTGTAATGGGATACTAATGTCTGGGAAGAAGCAAGATAACTGAGATGTACCCATTTACTCACGTCTTTGTGGCAGTAGCTCACACAATTTGTACTTTTCATTAGAATATTTTAAAGAGTTTTGCTTATATTGTAATTCCTACTTATTAACTGAAAATGGTCTTTGCATAATCATCAATTAATCTGATTTCACTGAGAATACAGATTGTATATATGGGTTTCTAAGTAACCCAAATTAATTCATGTACATTTTTGTTTCCTAGGTCTTTGTGTTGGCTTTCTGTTAATATTTGGTCATCGGCTACAGGGGCCATGACTACTTTTTCTGGTACTTTATGTGATACTAAGAGCTCAGAAGATTAAACACGTGCTGTTTTTTCTGTTTCTGACATATGACTGGGAAGATATTTAAACACTTTGAGTCTCACTTTCCTTTTTCTGAATAGAAATAATGACAGCTGTTTCACCTATTTAATGTCAGAGGGCTTGCATTGTATGAAAACTCTTGGAACACCAAGAAGGTGGTTGAGGCTTTTAGATAAGAACAGTTTCATTTTATGCTGGCATAGCCTATCTTACAGTTGTCCTACTGGACCCTAACAAGTCAAGATAGTTATAATTAAAGTCCTCTCTTCGTGCTCTTTGACTTTATGTTGTTTCTTTGTTGTATTTTTTTACAATCACCAGAAAAAATTGGGAAGTAAATTAAAATTAAATCGAAGAGTAAGACAAAGGGAACATGTATTTCTTATTAGGCAGTCGTCGGTATCTATATTTTTAAAACAAATTTTATTTAAGGAATATCGCGTCAAACATTATATAGGTTTAGGTGTACATCATTTTAAATCGACATCTGTATGTAATGAGTTTACTACCACCATTTCAATTCTTCCTTTATTTTAAATAACATGGAAAAGCAGGGTAATAGTTGAACTTAGTTTTAAGATACCTGCATAAAAGAATAGATTCTTGTATGTCTTTTGCAAAAGTGTTTTAATGTCTCAAGAAAATGATTGTATCCCTTAGATAAATTTCTTGGTGGCTACATCTGAGAAAAAGCTAAGTGATCTGACTGGTAATTCTGCTCGTGCTTGTAGTGCAGTGCAGGGATCAGCGGAGTGCAGGCCATAGGTGCGATTGGGTCAATTGGCTTTCTTTGTAAACAAAATTTTATTAGAGCAAAATCATGTTCATTTGTTTATGCCTGGCAGTCATTCACTGTGACAGAGTGTATGTCCCTGAAAGCATAAAATATTTGCTTTATGACTCTTTATAGAAAAAAGTTTGGTGACCCCTGGTGTAGATGAGTCCCAGTTAAAAAACGAGTGCATCTGCATTTCTTTGCCAGGGCTTCTAAATTTCTAAGAATAGGGCTGACTTTACAGACAATTGACTTAATATGCTACCATTATCACCTTGAAATGATAATTATTAGAAAAGAGGTCTTGTGTTTTCATTTTTTCTTGGGGCCCATATACTATATAACTGAGTAGCTGGTTCTAAGAACACATATTTTTGCAATATTTGGAGATCAAATTTCTTCAAACCAAATGTAAGGAAAAAATCTCTATAATTATGCTTCTACATAGGTTACCAGATTTAGCAAATAAATATACAGGCTACCAGTTATGTGTGAATTTCAAGTAAACACAAATAACTTCTTAGTTGTGCCTCAAATATTGCATGTATTTTGTATGGCAACTCCATTACAACTGCTAACAAGTTCATTAGGAGATTGATAATAAAGTGTGCACTTTAAATATCCATTGTGTACTTACAGGACATACTATCAAAATCATTTTCATAAGCAAAGTAATTTTTTAGTCTATTAAAAATCCCTTCACATATTTTATTTTCACTTAGCAAAATTGGTCTTGGCTGAGGATTAAAAAGCTTATCAATTCTTATTTTTGGATGAAATATTCAAATGGCACTAGAATTGTAATGTCACTTCAGTGTGCTTTTTGTAGTTAGCTCATTTCTAGATTTTTATGCCATTTTTTTTCTAGAATTGTTAAATTGCCATTCTTATCTAAGCAGATAAAAGAGGTCATTAATAAAGCAGAAAGTATACTAAGTACTTAAAAGTGTAGAGACTTTATAATTGTTGATAAAACTAGGGGTGATAACAATGTTGACTAGATTTTATATAATATTTGAGAATTAAAATAATTGAAGTTGTAATATTTTACTGAAATTGAAATTGCTTAAAAATAAAAGTGAATTAATCAAGGATGCTTTTAAATAAGTAATTTACAAATTATCTCCATATTAAGGAAATTATTAAGGTGAATTTTAAAAAATTCCTTAGTATAGAAGTAACATTAATTTTGATATATTTAGATATTAGGCTACTGAGTGACATGCATCAATAATTTCAAAAATTCTCATGGTACCTCATTACATGCAAGTCGAACAAATATTCTCAAAAATATTTCTGAGACAAAATTAGTAGACCCAATCTCTTTTCAAAAATTAGCAATAAACCATAGGTTACTAGGATGTATATAGATACTTCATATTCCTTTTTTGAGTATTCCCTTGAAAGAGGATATGACAAACCCTTCATTTTGTGTTAGGTACTCTTTACTTTAGGTGGGGAATTTAAAGTCATGTTAATTTATAAAGTGACAGTTTCAGGCTTAATCTCTGACTTAAAAATAAAATGAATAACCTTTAAAAATGAAGTCAGTATTCAATGGGAGATATATTTTGTAATCAGTCAAGCAGTGTATTTAGTTTGTCTATAATCACTTAGAGATAAAAACTTTTCTAAATTATTATTGAGTATTTTTAGCTCTGACAACTAAAAATATTATTTGAACATGTCATTTTAATTTTAATATGAAAATACATTATGCATGTTATTTTTCATAAAATAAAATATGAAATAATTGCATTTCTCATCTAACAATGAAGTACAAAATAAGAAAACTCCTATGTAGTTCATGGTTTCAATCATGCCCACAATTAAAAGCCATTTTTCCCTGAAATTTTAGTGAACTGCTAATGGTATAGGTAGACTTAGGTACCCCTAGTAGATACAGAATCTGTCTGGAAAGAATTCACAGAGAACTGTATGACCAGGATCACATGGTAAGTTTATTCGAAGTTGTAGCAGTGAATTTAAGCTCCCTGTGAGCTGAGAAAGTTACCTTAAGAAAGGAGAACACGTGTGTGTGCCACATCATGTGCATTGTGCCATGTGTATAGAGCCAATACGATGTTTGGTATTTCCCTAGGGAATGGAACTCCTTCCTTCATGGGTGTAGCCAGGGGGTTGGCCTTGAGTTATCACCAGTCCACATGAGTTTACACCTGGAGTTCTCATGAGACCTGCTGTTGTCAAGGCTCCTGGCTTAGGTTACTAAGGGAAGGTCTTTTGCTGTAAGTTCATTTCCACAGCGACTGGGTATTAGTAACTTATTTTAGGAGTTTTGCATTTTGCTAGTTAGTTATTTTCCTGCTTATAAATCTCCATATCTGTTTTAGATTTTGCTAGCTAGTAAATTTCCTTCTTGTAAATCTGCATATCTACTTTACAGATTATAAGGTATGCTGTCTCCATGTCATTAACAATGTCAATAATTTCTTGTATATCACAGAATATATCAGTTTATTCTACTGTGAAATGAATAGTGTTTATGTATAGAGACAGGTGTTAGAGAAAGAAGAACCTAGATTCTTGAGAGTTTGTCTGTTTCTATGATTGCCGATTAATAACATTGACTAAAACACTATGCTTTCCTTTTCAAGCGTGATGACCCTGTACGCAAATTGATGTCATGTGGTTGTATCACAGCCTTTACTTATTTTATTACAACAAAATTTTAGCTCATTGAAAAAATTTTAATGGCTCATAAATTGATGTGTTTGGGAGTGTGAATAGTAGATAGGAAGAAACGAAACTTCACATAAATACTCTACTGTGACTTTCCTCTTCCCATTGAGTTTAAGTAGTATCTTTATGATTCAACTTGCTAGAAGTTCAGTGGATGTTGATTTGAAACATTTAGTTGCCTTAAAAGCTCATGATTGAGGTTGAAAACTCCAATATAAGGAATATTTGTTTAAATATTTAATTGTTATTTTCTCTTAAAAAGAACAGAGATGTAAACAATTACTGAATTTTGCTATGTTTTGCTATGTATTTATACACATATAAATGTATATACATATATGTATATAGTCTTGTTTCTTAATAAAGCACTTGTACTTGAAACATGGGCTTAAAGTGTATTCTGTAGTCATTGCTGCTCAGGAAGGACTCAAATTAAGATAAAAACCTAGGTCGACTGAAGTTATGTCTTACCTGGGAGACTGCCTTTATTCATTCAGCAAGTATTTATTGAATCACTACTGTGTGGCTGACCCTGTATATGGTGCTGCAGATATAATCATGAATAAGAGGTGTTACCTTCCTTAATGAGTTGGCACAAGTGAATAAAGGCATTTGTAATTATAAGGCAAAGAAGATGGTAGAATATGCCTATAACATCCAATGTCTACCCTGGTGTTATGAAGGTATTCAAGTTCTGGCAGAGTAGAACAGTCCAAGAAAATCACAAGAAGACATAGTTGGTAAGGACATGGCCTTTATTATACTCACAACAGGTGATTCCGATGGTGACTGGTCAGTCATATCTCTGCCTCCCTGATGGCAGCTGGTGGGCATGTTTCTGCAAAGCCAATGTACCACCAGCAAGGAAAGGTGTTCTTTTAAAGGGGGTATCAGTAGATAGAAGGTAATCAGCAGGCAGGAACAGCCAAGTGGTCAAGAACAAGAACAGCTGAGTGGGCAAAGGCAGCAGAATTCCAGGGCAGGAATCTTGGGTACAATCAGTGTGGACAGAGGCAGTTATCATTCCAGAAAGTCCATCTGTTACATTCTGGTCTGTGCTGAGCACTAGCCAGTCACCCAGCCACATTCAAGCTTGGGCATGGGTCATATTCTCACGCTGCCACACATACTGAGTGGTGTTTATCCCAGTCTGGATCCAGCAACAAAACTTCTAAGATGAATTTATATCTTAACTGAATTTCAAAATATAAAAATTAGAAGTGTATGAGAGAAGAATTTTAGGTAGAAGGAATTGCATGAGGAAATGAGAAGACAAAACTATCTTGATGTTGTGATACAAAAGCAATTTAGAATTTTAAAGTGAGAATTAAGATCGGGAGGAGGTAAGACTAGAGAGACAGTGGTCAGATCATATGGGACAGAGAAACTAGATAGAGAGGCAGAGCCTTATTAGTGTTGTTTTGTTTTCTTCTACCTCTGTGAGAATGCCATTCTTTGAGAATCTCTGGAGATTTTCTCATTTGGCCATACATAATCCCCAAGGTTGCTCTAAATGTCTTTTAGGACAGAGTCTATATTGTAATCGATTTTGCTGACAGATGGGAGAATATTCTAAAACACTTGATAATAATTCAATCTATATATCCTTTTTCTCCAAAAATCTTTTGTATTCTGCAAAGTGGATATTTATGTTGTAATTGCCATCCCCAAGAGAGTAAATATGTGAGGAAGCCACCTTCTCATACACTGGGGGCTTCATGTTATCCCAAGTGACATGACAAATTGTGACATTCACAATGCACTATTGTCCATAAAACATCTTTTGCCTCAAATCAAGGAAAGCAATCCATCAAATCCCTTGCTACCAAGTGAAGCCAGGTAAATTGAATTTACAATGCCTTGGGAGTTTACATTTTTCACATGCAGGACCAATAATCATATGAAATGATATTGGTAAATGTTCAGGGACAGCCATTTCAGATTCTTAAGGAATTCATTCTCACTATGAAAATGATCTTCGGTAATACTTGTAATAGAGTGCATAGAGTTCTTTAGTTTATTGTGCAAACATGGAATAGAAAATTAAATTTCAGGCACATCTATCATTCCTTATTTTCTGGAACTACCTTTGAAATTCTTGAGAAGAAATTAAAGTGATGGCTTCCTCTGGGAGTCGTATATTGTTGGGTAGCTCATTTAGAAACAGATTGAAATGATATGCAATTAATAAAGTTGAAGTAAAATCTCAGAGAAAATATATTCAAAATTTTATTCTCTTTGTTACAGTATCTTGTATCTTATGTGGAAATGCAGAAATATCTTAAAACTTTGACATAATGTACTATAATTTTGGTCACTATAGGAATTATCTTTTAATCTGTCATTATTCTGTCTTCTATTTTTAATTTAATTTTTTCTATTATATTTGGCATCATGGATGGATTCTAAAATGCACCACAATTTCGAATTATAAGTGTCTACCAAAGTCTAGATATGTTTGACTGTAAAGGAGAGTAAGCATTGGATATTTAGATTACCAGATGATGTTTATTCGGAAGCTTGCTTCTTAATTATTGTGTGAACCCTTCACATATTTATATTCCTTTTTTATGAAATCATGCCTGCCATGATCACCTCAATGATAATCATGTGAGCACATTGTGAAAATTAGCAGTCCCTAAGTAATGAACTATATTTTAACGTTTAAAAAGGAAATTCCATATTTAATTAGTGTGATACAAGGAGCGCTTGCATTACCTGATATGCTGCCATTATCAAGTTTTAATTTTATCTACTCTTAGAAAAATCTGCTGTCTCCATTTTTTCTATTTTGAAATAGATATACATATTTATCTATGTTTTATCTGTATCTACATCTCTGTATTTCATGGTATACATCTACAGAAACATTAATAGGGAATATATAAGAAGAAACTTAACAATGAAGCTTGCTTGTATCAGAAGGCACCAAGAATACAGAGCCTTCTGGACCTATTCCCTATTACTTTAAATATCAGTAGGCAAATAATATGTCAATGTCTTATTGATAATTGTTAAGTATAATAATTAAAAAATAGAAATGTGATAGATTCACTCTGCTCACTGTCCTTTATTTTATTGACAATATATGGAAACTGTGTCAAGGTCACCATGAACACTACCAGATTTGGAGATTCACTAGGAAAACTTATAGGACTCAGATTGTTGTCACAGAGCTATGCTTTATTGCTGTGAAAAGGTGAAAAGAAAATCAGCAAAAGGTAATAGATACATGTGGCACAGTCTGAAGAAAACCAAATGCAAGATACTGAGAGTTCTTCCTCAGTAGAGTGTCACAAGTCATACCTATTCATCCAGCAGCAAATTGTGACAAATGGCTACCAGGAAAGTTCATTAGAAACTCAATGCCTAAAATATTTATTGAGGACTATTCCTGTAATCCCCTCTGTTGGCACATATCAAAATTTGAGAGTCTCAGAAGGAAAGCCAGTGTTCAGCAAAAAGCAAATTATATATCTTGCTGGTACCCAAGCAGGGAGCATTTTGGGCTTTCTTGTCAGCTTACCTAGAGGGAGGGCAGAAGTGGGGTAGAGGGTGAGACCTGAGGACAGAGGAGGCTACTGCCTCCTGTAGCTGGGATTTCCAGAGATGCATGTTTGGTTCTACCTTGCAGCAAGGAGGCCTTAATGTCAGTGCTGTGCTTTCAGGGTGCAGTTCCACGACTCAAGGCATCATGTGCAGATGGACACAGAGGATTATGGGCTCTGGCCCTGTGAGAATTTATGTTTCCAGTGCATGCATAATGTAGCCACATAGTAACTGCTTTTCCTCTACATAATGGTCCAAATCAATCAATGAACCCGTATGTTGCACAAGACATCAGAGACTATCTCCTGTGTGCTATAAAAAGGGCCATTTTCTGGTTGAAAAACAAACTCTGAGCCTAGTGTCAGTGATGGCATAAGTTGTAATAAAAAAACATGACTTAATATGAGGCATACAGGTAGGTCCAACCCAAGACACATAGTCCAGGGACACTGTAGAGAGGGCTCCAGTCCTATATTTTTGTCCCTGAATGCCAAACAGTAAAACTTCAGACTTAAGTCAGTTAGATACGTAATAGAAGCTTTGGAGGACTCAGGATACATAGCAAAAAGTAGCACAGCTCAAAGCATGACTAGCCAGCAGGTAGCAGCTCAAAGTGCAGACTCACCAGCAGGCAGCAACAGCAGTTATCAAACAGATGAATAAGAAGACAGAGCCCAAGTGGTAGTGATTGTCATCTAGGCATCCAATTGTTATGGTCACCCTGCTGAGGAGAGATGAATTCCCCATCCCAAATTTGCTTCAGATATCGACTAATGGCACCAGATATGCACAAAAAAGGTATGGATAGACTTGTTACTTACATAATGAGGTTTTTGCGGGGTGAAAAGATAGCTTTCCAAGTTGATCCAAAAATGGCTTGAGAGAACAGGAGAGGGAGATTTGGTTTGGGTTTTATAGTGTTTAGTGGGTAGAGCTGGGCTAAGGGTGCCATTGTGCATGGTTTAGGCATGTTTTGCACTTCCTAATATTACCAAAAGGGACAACATCTGAGCTTTCTTATCATCTTGCCCAGCTGAGGCTGAAGGAGAGAGGGAAAGGGGAGAAATTTGTAGACATTTTATTATAAGAATAGGAGAGAGCTGCATATTTATTTCTGAGGGAACTATTTCAGTGTTTGACTCATATTTGTTTATAGGAAATGTTGATTCTCTTATTTGCATGTGAGTGATCCTTTTCATTCTTTTAAAAACCAGATTTAAGATAACCTTTCTTGCTCTCATTTTAAATCCTCAACTGTTAAAAATGTACTATAGTACTGATTTTCTAAATCTATTATTAGCATTTTAGACTTTAATTGCTATTCTGAATATAGTTAAAATCATTATTTCTGTGTTCTCATATAGAGTTCATCTAGGAAATCAGTCAACCAATATGAACTATCATTATGGCTTATCTGTGACTACAGTATGTAAATAGTTCTTAATATGGTCAATTGTAAAATTCAACCTGTGGGGTCATTTACTCAGAGTTCTCATAGGAGTATCCTCTTTTTCAAGTATGACGATGAGTTTAATCAGCTCTGATCTTGCAGTGTGAAGTTGTGGTTTGGCATCATTCTGCTGGAAATTGCCTTTTTAAATGAATCTTTTACTACTCTACACTTATTTTTTGAATTGTCTGCTGCAAGTAGAATGTGTACTCAAAGATGGCTACAACTATTTCTATGTTTGGTTCATTGTTATCTACTTGGTCCCAGAAAAGCAATAATAACTACTGAATAAGTATTTATAATTGAGTTCCTTGACAAGAAGTGCTTTTTAACTTCTTTGATAATTAAAAATAATTCATTGTAATTTCTATAATTATAAATCTAACTTAAATTTCAGAATCTTGGTGTCAATTCAACAGAGTACTGTGATAATTGTTTAAATTGAAGTAAGTTATTAAAAACAGCAATCTACTAGAAACCTTAGAAAGAATCATAGGTAAAGCGTTTCTTATGCTTGTAAGAAGTGTACACATTATGTTTATTTGACATATTTGAATTTAAGGATATAAAATCTCCTGTGAGTCCAATGACAGAATGTATATTATCATTCTTCAAAGGAACTAGATGGGAGAATATTATTTCAGATCCTCTTTCTTTTTTAAGGAACTGTATAGTCTTCTTTTCTTATGATTTCTTTTCTTTCTTTTTTTTCAAGAAAGGTGCAGGCAGAAATGAAGGTGAGTAGTTAAGGAGGCAGGAAGTGAGAGGAGGAAGAAGCATTTTATCTATTTTTATTTAGTTGTTCATCTTGATTGTTCCCCACTAGCTCAGGACATGAACCGAGGTTCTTGATATGTATGGGACTGTGCTCAGCCGGAGGTGGCTGAATGAACCACTACTCCACCAGGGTGTGCCTTCCTGTGGTTTCTCATCGTTCCATTTTTTCATATCACTGGACTTACTGGACAGTGGTTAGGAATAAGGTATATGGATTCAGATTGTCACAGTTGAACCCTGATTTTATGGAAATATGTGACTTAGGGCAAGTTACCCTTTCTGTAATTCAGTTTCCTTTTCAACAAAGTGTGGCTATAGGAATATTTCATAGGATTTTTTTTTTTTTTGGTGAAGAGTAAATTAGCTAATTCATGTAAAATAGTATAGTTCAGGCACATATATTTTTTATCATTGACTAAATTTTAGAGATTACTGAAATTTATTGTAATTTCGTGTGATTCATCATGACTCTCCATGATGCACTTGTATAGCTTCTTTTTAAAACACAAACTTTCCTTCATTTAACTTATACAGTCTCTTAATTTTTGACTTTCAAATTTTTAAAAAAGAAATATGATTGATTAATATCACAGAGCCAGAACACAGAGATTATAGCTCTGTGTCCTTAGGTCAGTCTAGTCCAATCAGCTGTTCTGGCACTGGGATATGACTCAAGTGGCGCAAACCATGGTGGTTTAGACAATAGGAGATATGGGTCTATGGACCACCATCTCTAGTTTGGTAGCATATATGCAATTAACATATCTACAAATAATGATGTGTGTGTGTGTGCACTGCTTATTTTTAGATAATTGTATATACAGTCAAATAACATGTAGTATCAGTTAAATAATTTATTAGTATAAATTAGTTTATGATCAATGACTTAATATCTACTTATACAATATACAAATTAGTTTTCATATGAATTTCCCCTATATTTTAAAATATTTAATCCATTTTATTTTTAAAGTATCTCAAATATGAGATAATATTTTTCAGCTAGGGGTTACGTAAAAGAATTCAAAATATATTTTATAAAACTAATTTATTGAAATACATATTTTAACAAAAATAAGAATCAAAAACAGACTACATGTGACTTAAAATAAAGAGGCTGGGAATATGTTAGACATATTTTGGCAAGTCACGTTAGCGTTTTTTCCACTGTGGAGTCTGTGATGAAATATATTTCTAGGGCAAATTTATTCTCTTTTCACTTTGCAACTGAACATTCCCTGATATTTATAGTTTGCTCTACAGTCTTTAGTACCTAAACTTTACATTTAATATAAAATCTTCTCAGGATTGGTAAAGGATATACTTATACTTTTCTAAGTTTATCCACCTCAATAACATAATATTAAGTTTAATTATCTAGTCCAGTCATCTACATGTGAGGAAAACAACAATAATTATAAAGATGATTACAAAAACTGGAATGTCAGAATGTCAAATGAATTTCCCTAGTGAGATTAATATATAATTGAATAAAAAAGGAGTAGTGGGTGCTGGTAGCAATCTCTAGCTTGTCCTCATTAAGGAGCTAGAAATAATTTAACTATTTCCTAAGGAAATATCTCTGTGTTGGTTCTAATTGGAACTTATTTGTTTACCATGTGTTTTGTGAGGGTTTTTTTTCTGCTACCAGTACCCACTCCTCTTACCCATTACTGCCAAACAGTAATCTCCAATTAGCTTAGAGCTTTGAATTATTTCATCAAGACAAAGAAGTCTTAGGTAGTCACATCTGACTAGCTGTGCTTAGGTCATTGGTTACATTCCTTACAGGCAGCAGGAAATGGAAATATCTTCTTTTACTTCAGTGGGAAGAAGCTGGCCCTTGTTACCATTTGCTTTTATATTCTTCACAAAGTGACTTTTTTTCTTACTGGTCTGTCAAAGATAGAAATATGAGCTTTGTCTTATTATTTTTAGACTCTTTACTAAGGCACGAAGCAAGCAAACACATTTACTTTGCTTGATTGAAGCATGTTTTTTTGTTTGTTTGCTTTGACCAGTCCAACTGCCCTAGACCCAGGTCTCTAACCCAGCATCTTGGTTTTAAATGGGCCACTTAGCTACCTCAGCTGCCACATGACTGTATCTAAAGCGTTTTTTTTTTTTTTTGAATGATGTGTTTTGCTTGATTATTAACCCTGGTAAATGGCTTTTTAATAAATTTGTTAAGCCTATTTAACCTGAAATTTGTATACAGTCTTTTAAGAACAGTGACAAAGTGTGTCTTTGGCTAATAAAATATTTTTTCTTCTTGAAATTGCACATGAATATGCAAATTGATTTTAATAGAGTAAAAATAAACACTTAGGTTTATATACAGCTTGTCTTTGCATTTTTTGACATAAGGAATCAGGAATCAGTGGTAAATTAAATCATATTAAATCATATTAAAATTCTTTTTCAACTTACAGAATTCAGCAAATGAAATTTGATAAGATGTTGAGTTACAGTAATTTTTAGATGGTATTGTGACTAAGAATCATATCTTTATTTTTCCTTAAAAGTAGTTTTATTAATGATGCATATTCTTAGAGCTTGGCTTACATTAGACCTAGAGTTCCACAGAGTGTTAAACTTGATCATGTCTCATCTTAGTGCCCAGAACGAAAACTGGTATGTGAAGAGTGCCTTCTGAGTAAAAGAAAAGGCAAAATTATGGATAAAAATGTCCTTTGTAATGTAGTACATCCTTTCCTCTTGAATTCCACTAATTTGTCAGTAAAGCAAGTAGAAAAGTGACCAAGCTTTTAATAAAATCTTTCAGGATGTTTCGTCCCAGGTTACCACCTACAAAAATGGTAACAGTTGTCCACTAGTGCACATTACGCTGTGTTACTAAAGATGGGATCATCCTTGCCAGACAGGTTACTCTGGTCCAAATTCGCATCTTAATGATGGTTTCTCAGAACTATTCCTAGTTTCAATTTTTCTAGGTTAGATTTCTTGGGAAACATAATCAAAGTCAGAGAGTAATTCCTTGACAGTGATTTTAGGAAAAACATTTGCAAGGAGGTAGAGAAAACAGCATGTACCTAAGGAGAAGCTGAACTGTAATGCAATTGTCAACAGATACTTCAGCTGATCCTCCATGACTATGAGGTTTGGCATGATCCTAACAGATATTTAAAAAATTTATTTTTTAAATTTGTTATTGAGGCACATTGCATCAAGAGAAAAGTTGTAGAGGGGATGCTTAGCATCCTGTTTGCATTGTCATTGGGGAAGAAAAACTCTTTTCATCAGTGGACTCTTCCTAGGAAGAGGCTTGGCTGTATGCTGTAAGCAGGTAAAATTTCTAGCATGTGGAGAAATGAGCTCTGTCCCATGGATAAAACCTGGGCATTGCAACACAGCATCCACTATAAATGAGAAATGTGTGCCTTTTATTATCTATAAATCTGCCTGGTTACTGCAGTTTCTATGCTGCCTTGTTTGCTGCATAATATAAATGAGTAGAGTAGCCATACAGTGTAGCTTTTTCCTTTTACATTTTGAACTTTTCCTGTCAATTCTCTATCTGTAAAAGCTAGTGGTATGCTGTGTGATTTTCTTGAAGCAATTGCTTGGGATTTATACCTCTACATTCCTCCTGTTTAGTTCTACCCCAACCAGTTATCTCTTCTTGTTTTTCTTGTTCTTGTCTCTGATTTCCAACTGGATTTTCTATGCTTCTAGAGTTTTCCTTGGCATTTGAACCGTGACTGTGGTAACCGATTAGCACTTCCCAATTCCCTTGTGCTAGTAGCCTTTTTCCAAGCTGAGCTAACTGAAGTCAGCTCTCAGGTCTAGGAAATGGACTAATGAACCAAAATTTGTTCATTGGAGAAATGATACAAAAAATGGAACTGCTGATCCTTGGGCATACTGAAATCATATTTTCAAATGCCCTTATGCTGTGATACTATTAAGATACAATGAATTTTCTGAACATATTTAAAGCTTAAAGAGATTTTAGAGATTGGGACAGCAATTAATTAGATGAATTAAGCAAAACAGGATTTGCTATGATCCAAATGTTAAAATGTGACATAGAAATGTCTAACAAATATATTATACTTGATATGTCATTAGAAGAAACCTAAAGTATTGTGTCTATTGTTAAGTGATACATGTAAAACTTGCTGCTCTAACTCTATACATAACACTAGACATAAGAGTTATATGTATGCATATCTATGTGTGTATATATATATATATATATATATATATATATCCTTTAACTACCACCAGTTAAAGTTATAATAGGAGAAAAGGAGAAATAAAAGGAGAAAAGAAAATAGTCACTTTTCATATGTTAATACTAAATAGAACTTAAAGAAGACTCATGACACCACCGCACCCTCTTTCCTACTTTCACCCAATAAAAATGAAGAGTTTGATATTATTTTTAAAAAGAGATGGACACAATTCATGATTCTTAAATCCTTTTGAAGTCATAGTACTACTGTAATAGTCTTATATTTTTCAACATTATCTATTATTAGTTCAAAAACACAAAGGTCAAACTTTAGTATATTGTCAGCATGTTTCATTTATTTTTCTTTTATTGTGGATGAAACATTTGGCTTGAGTAGCTCTTACAAATGATTACTAAATATAGGTCAGTCATCTCATGGTTTTCTATGAACTATATTTTTCATTATAACATTTAAACTAACAAAGCAATGTCACAGATGAGATTAAACAAAACTAAGTTTGTATAGCATGACATTTTATTTTGTCATGAGCCATATTAAACTGTTTTTGACTTGTTTATAACTTTTTACAAGTAGTTTTATTATCATATTTACAGGGGCCACATTAAAATTGGGTTTCAAATGCAACTCAGAATTTACTTACATTGGATAAAATTTATAAATATAAAATTTGCAAAAGTGAAAATTTATGTCTTGTAAGATTAAGTAATATATCGTAATTCATGTACGCATTTCTAGAAAAGAAAATTATGTACAGTTAATTTATTATAAAAATACTTAACAGAGTCTTATCTGTATTTTTTTCAATAGATGTTTGTTCCCTTTTATTTACTCTAGCCTAAAATCTATAACATACTTCAGTTTTTACTAGCAAGTAATGCAGCCATTTGAAAACAAGAATACTGATATTATACTTGAATAACAAACATATTTTCCTATTAAATATTTAGCTACCTAAGAAAATAAATCTTTGAATTATCTATTAACTTAGTTATCATTGAATAAATGACCCTCCTCTAAAATGTTAAGGACTGCTTGATTAAATTTGCTATAATCTTTTTAGCAATCACAAAACAATAGTGTATATTGTTGAATTTCCTGAAATAATATATTATTCTTACAAGAAATTTTCTCATTACCTGTCCATTGTAACTAAGTTAAAATAAAACAAAAACAAAAACATAGGGGAATATTTGAGTGACCTTATGTGAATTAATGCCATATTGTTCTTGAAGCATTGGGTGATGTTACATATTTATGTGGAAAATACTTCAAATATCTTTTTCTTTCTTCATTCTATGAAAAGCTGACATAAAAAATACCTTAGCCTTCAAAGTGAATTGAGTGTCTGATTATACTTGTGATTCCATAAGTCTTTACTTTGGAATTTTGAAAAATTTTGCTGTGCAAGATAGGATGTTTGCTGATTATGCTTAGAAAAAGAGTCTAGTCAGATACATCTCTTCTCCAAATCAGAAAGTGGAATAAAGCATGAAGGAGATCATGAGAAAGACTCTACATTTGCATATGTATTTATGAGGTATAGAAGCAGGAAGAAGAAAGTAAAAGGGCCAAACAGATGTACCGATGAAAAGAAGGAGGCAAATTTTGTATTGGGGGTTGGCATGGTGATATGTCCCTCGAGGAGACTTAGCTTGAAGTTCTAGAAATAGCTGTTTCCATTTTCATCCTCTTTTTACTTATCTTGACTTCAGAGATTATTTTAAGTATTTTTGAAAATCATTTTTGTCTTGCCTCTACAGTCCCATTCAGTTGCTAAGTGACTAGAATATAGAGTGACCTCTAAATTTATTCTTCTCATTATTGTGTTAGGTTTTTCCATATCACTTAACAAATGGATTTGCTCATGAAAGTTCAACATCTCTCAAGGATTCAAGTTGACATTTTGCCTAATTAATAGCCCCTAATGGTCTAATTTTTCTGGTAATGCATAATTAAAGCAATAATGTTACTTGTTTAGTGGAATTAAAATATAATTTTGCCTTTTAAATTAATTTTCCAAAGTTTCTTTTTTTTTTTTTTTTGCTTAAGGCTATTTATTACCCCACCTGTATTAAAATAAACATATATTTAAAAGTTCATTCTTAGAAAAATTTAAAATTTAATAGAAATTTGAAAAATTTAATACATGCTTATTGTATAACATTTGCACAATTGGATGTGGAGCCTTTGTGTCTCAATAATGAGTTATGATTTCTGAACATTTACTAATCATTTGCCATTAGGTCTCAAGTTTCTCATTTATGAAAAGAAATTATTTAGGTGCTTGCTTGTTTACTTTTAGTTCAAATGAATTGTATCTATTATTTTAGCATATACTGTAATAACATTTTTCATTTAAAATGTAGTCTTCATTGTAAACTATAAAACACATAATAACACAAAGTATTATGTACATACTTCTATCTTTATAAATCCACATATTTATATATTTGGTTTTTAAAAGATTGGGGACATTATGATAGATTTTTGTTATGTTTTTCCACTTTGCAATATATCGTGAACATTTATCTAAATTATGCTTTATAAATTGTAAAAAGGAAATTATGTTTTATGCTTTTACAATAGTTTATCATTTTATATTTATTGGGTATCTAGTTTTTCAATTATTATACTATAAATAGTGCTGTGGTAAATACTCTTCTGTACTAATCTTCGTATAGATCCTAATTTTTCATGGAGAAATTTTAGGTCAACAGCACAACAGAAGGAAGGTACAAAAACTTTCTACATACCCCCTGCCCCACACAGTGAAGAGCGTCTTATTATCAGCATCCCATTAGTGTGGAACATTTGTTGCAGTTGATGACCCTACATTGATACATCAAAATCACTGAAGTACATAGTTTTCATTGTACTCTTGGGTTAGCAACTTCTGTGGATATGGAAAAATGTACAATGACATGTCTCTATCATCATGATATCAAGCAGAGCAATTGGCACTGCCCTAAAAATCCTTCGTGTTCTATTATTCATTTCTCATCCCCTAAACCCTAGTAACCACTGATCTTTTTACAGTTTTGCCTTTTCCAGAATGTTATATTGTTGAAATCAATCATGTGTATAGTCTTCTTAGACTGACTTGTTTAACTTTGTAAAACCCATTTAAATTTCCTATTATCTCTCTACCTTGAATTTGCTTGGTGCTCACACATACACACACTCTCACACACACGTCATCAGTTTTTTAAACTATCAAATTTTCCTTGTATGGCTTAATTGTGACACGTTTTCGTGTTTTTTCTTTGAAACTCAACCCCTAGTATGAGCTCATACAGCATGACTGGAGGACTGGGGTAAGGTTTTAATTTAATTTAATTTAACTTTTGTCTTGCTCTATTTTATTTGATATTGAATAGCTTTAACCCTTATTGTTTTAAAGTCGCTCATATGGACTTCTGGTTGCATTCCAATTAGTTCAGAGTTTGCAACGTGGTGGTAAGAAAGAAACATTTGAGAAGGCTGCAATCTCAGGTCAGCTCAGGCAGACTAGCACTGTGTGACTCACTGACTTTTTCCAGGCCATGTTCAGTTGGAAGGTAAAGAAATGTTACATTGTTTCAATATAATTTCTTAGCTGTAGTAATCTTAGCTTGGGAGAAGGGAAACTATATATCTACAGTATATCAGAAGTTCTCACGCAGACATGACTAGATTTATAAAACTCAAGCTTCTTCCTCTCTGCAGTCCCTTTTTTTTTGTTTCCGTTCAGATTCCTACACATTACCTCCCATATTGTGTGGCAACTATGCCTGTGGCCGCTATGTTATTGAATCATTGTGGAGTTATTTTGTTATACAGACTCCCTTGCTTGGTGTCTGTGTCTCTATCTGGTGAAGAAAGGGGAACTAATTACATTCAGGAGTCCCTTAAAAAATTTGGGTTAATGACTACCACATCTACCATGGTGATCCCTATATATGCAGTCTAAGTGTGGTGGGCTATACTGTCTAGGCCTGTCTACTCTATGACTTTCACACAAGGATGAAATTGCCTGACAATACATTTCTCAGAACACATCCCAGTTGTTAAACAACTCATAGCTATAGTTCTCATCCAAATGTTTGAAAATCAGACTATGTTTTTGTCTTCAGAATTAGAATAATTTCATCAAAATTAGAGACGTTTATCTTGGTGAGAAAATGATTGTCGCCTGTATTATTTTTTTTTCATAGCATGTTGCTTCTATTTTGTGTGTAAAATCTACTTATTCTGAAGTAATTTTTTTCTACTTATTTTCTACTTGTTTTATACTTATCCATCTTCCTGATTGTTCTTTTATGGAGATTCTGACTCTTTTATCTAGCAGCTTTTAAGATTTTATCACTGCTTTGGCTTTTCTACAGTTCTTGATAATGTTTCTAAGCCTAGATTTATTCTTATCAATCCTGCTAAAGACTTTATTATGTTTTTTGCATACTCAGGAGGATCAACTGTCATCATTTTGCATATTGTCCCCTGCCTATACTATTGATTTGCTTTGTTCCTTCTGGAACTCCCATTCCCAGTTTATTTTCAGTTTTGCTATTTTATGTTTGTATCTCTCAGTCTTTCATATTTTCCAACGCTATTATTCTGTGATAAATTCTTATGAATTTCCTTCCAGTTTATTAGCTCAACTCTTTCTATTAAACTTTTTTTAACTTATTAGGCTCTTAATTTAAAAGCTGCTTTCCTAATACTGGAGTATTTTACTCATATGTGGATATAAAGAATCAAAATGAATAAAATAACAAAACAACAAAATTCTAAATACATGACTGGTTACCAGAGAAGGTAGAGAACCTATGGTCGAAAAAATAAAAATAATAGTAGTGATTGATACTATAAATGTGGTGGTGAGTAAGGTATGATATGTTGACTTAGGTTAACGTATTCTCCTGTAACTGATATAGTATTATAAACCAATGAAGCAGTAATTTAAAAATATAAAAAAGAACAAAAAGCTACTTTCCCTATTATATTGTTCATTTCAAATGTGTTCTTTTTTAGTCTTACCATAGTGATGCTTTTTTGTTTGTTTCGTTTTGTTTTGGAGTAGTTTGGTGACTTTTATTCCTTACTCTGACTCTTTATTCATTCCTCTTTACGTTATTTCCAATTGCTTTTTCATCATATGAATTTCTCATGGTGCTAGTGGTATCTGATGATTATCACTTGCATTTGTTTCCTTTATCATATTTCTGGAAATTTGTGATTTATCTGTTTCTTCTTTCATTTTTGGTACCTAGTAACTTCTAGTTAGTGTGCTAGTTAAGTGGTTAACACAAATTCTTTGAAAAAAGTGATGTGGTTTCTAGTACCTTCCAGTTTCCATGTTGTGAATATTCCTAAAAATGTCAATTTTAAACCAAAGAAAGGATGTCATCCAGCATGAAGTTGGGAAGATATGTGCACAATCAACTTTTACAAATTAATTGTTAAAGCCAACTTCAGAATACCATTGACAATCTTCATTTTCAATGTAAATTTATCTGTCCATTAGCATCATTTTTTAGAGCTTATCCAACTCATTTAGTGTTTTGGGATGAAAGAAATTTCAGGTTAGCTAACTCTCCTAAGTTCCCATGACTGGAGGCAGTACTATAGACTCAAAACTAGGACAGCTTATATGTGTTATTAAGTCTTGATTTGGTGAATTTCACCATTTCTACATGTCTTATTTGTCCTTCCTCTTAATACTCAAGCCTCTTTCTTGTGCATTTGCCTTATTCCATTCTCTTATATTCTGATTCTGTGGAAGCAATTATCACATAAAATTAGTATAAAAGATCGGTAACTTTTAGGTGTAGACAAGCATAGCTTAGCTTCCTTGATAAGATATAGTATTTATTAGGTGTTATTTATTATGTTTTATAGATAATATTTATTATATTTTATATATTTGTATACTTATAATTAGAGGTATATTAGATTATTTTGCCTTTGTACTAAAATTAATGTTGTATTTCTAAATGTTAATGGGTAACCTAAATAAGTGGTTGTGAACCTTTTTTCTATAAAGAATCAGAGAGTAAAAAAATTTTATTTAGCAAACTAAGTGCTAAGTTGAATTTGCTCCATGGGCCATGTTTTAAATGGTATTTTATGGACCAAATTACTTAGTAATATCTTTTTATTTAAAGGAAAATAGCAGGCAGGAATGAAGGAGAGCAGAGACAGGCAGACAGAGGAGTAAGAAACTATTTATTTTATTTAGTTAATTTTTAGTTGTTGCCTCTGAACCCAGGATAAAACCCCATGTCCTTATGATATATGTGGACTGCACAGAACTTCAGCTCCACTAGGGCATAACAGGATTTCATAATATCTCAAAGTGATGTAGTGTTTTAAATTAAAATTAATATTTGATTCCATTTTCTGTATCAGCACTTACTAATTTAAGTATATTTACTTCTTGTTTTTATTTTTATTTTTGTACATGATGAAAGAATCCTTCGGGGGGATAGAAGAGGTAGAGTTTTCTGTGTAATTAACAGTGACAAAGTATGCTTATATTGTCCATATGATTGCTGTTAGAAGAGTAATTTATAGCAAATCTAACTTGTAATAGATATAAAACTTATTTATAAATAATGAGTTTGTTGCATATCAACATAGCATGGAAATTACTGGGACTTACTATATTTTTATAACTGTAGTTCATTTAGCTTTACACACACACACACACACACACACACACACACACATATATATATATATATATATATATATATTTATATAGCTGTTCGGTGACAAACCTTAGGACCATAGCTGCCCAGAACAATTTACAATTTGGTGTTTGGCATTGGTGAAGATTTTTAAACCTTCTGAGGGTTAGTTGTCACCTCTCACGTACAAGTAAATTTAAATATTGATCTAAGCTATTAAAACTCATCACTTACTTCCTTTTATAGCAGTACTAAACACCAGTTCAACCTAATAAATTCTTCAGTGTATCTCATTCATTCGATTTTGTCTAAACTATATTCAGAGTAACCATTAACTCATATAGGCATATAATGAAGATAAGTTCAGTAGACTACCAAGCAAGGGGCTTCTCCCAGAACAACAACCAGTAATTGAAGCATTAAACTCCCTGAATTATCATCACCTACATTTTCAAACTCTTCATAGATCCTTTTGCACCAAGATATTGTCACAAACTCCATTTAAGACTAATATTGAGATAGTTCCCTGATCATTTATGTTTTCTATGCAATGGTGTCAAATGCTCTCTGCCATGCTATTGGGATACATAATTACCAAATTAGTTTTCTGTAATTCAAACGAATTATCATACAGAACATTGTTTTTCTAATGTTCTTTGTGGGAAAAGAAGACTTTGCAGTGATTTAATAACTTAGTCATGGTGCTATATTTGGAATCCTTGATAATCAGGAAACGTCACTATGCTTGCTTTCCATTCTTTAAAAATTAAAATGCATTTTTCATTTCAGATGGTAGGCTGGATGAATTTGCAGATAATCTTTCTGTGTATAAAAAAAATCCTAAACAACCTGCAAAATATTTACTAGATCTAATAAGCAAATTTGGCAATATTGTAAAATACAAAGTGTTTCTAAAACAACTTTATTTTTAGAAATAAACATCTAGGAAATATAAATTAAAAATATGTCTCCTAAAATAGTATCAAAAATAAAAATACTAATGAATAAGTTTGAAAAATAGGTAAGGTTGATGTAATTTAAAGTATAACATGTTAATGAAATAAAAAATTAACATAAAATAATTATTTCATATACTATGAGAAATATACTGTGGGTATTGATAAAAGACTCAATATAAATAAGTATCTATTTTCCCAATGTGATCTATATCTGTAATACAATCTCAAATTCCATTGTTTACATTATTTTATAAGTCAGGCTAATTTTAAAATTCAGTGTATGGAAAAAACAAAGACCTAGACCAATCCTCTAAATAAAAAGTAAGAAAATAATTTGAAAAAATTACCTAATTCAAATTTTATGAAATTATAGTAATCAAGACAGGATGATAAGAGGGTAAAGATAGACAATACATCAACAGAATGTAGTAGTCCATAAATGCTCATATTTATACCTTTTTTTTGACTAAGGTAGCAAAGAAACTCAATATACAAAGGAAAGTTTTTTCACTAGGGATTCTTGAACAACTGGCTATCTCTACAAAAAAAATGAATTCAATATATACTTCACACCATGTATTGAAATTGATTAGAAAAGTAAGTTAGACTTAAAAATAAAATTAATAAAGTTATGCTTCAAGAAGAAAAGGTGGAAATAGCTTCATGAACTCAGAATGGGCAAGGATCCTTTGACAAAACCAAAAAAGCACTAATAATAAAAGGACATTAAATGATAAAATCGATTTCATGAAATTTAAGTGCTACTCACTAAATGATAGCATTAATAAGTTAAATAGGCACACTACAGAAGATGGAAAGATGTTCATAACACATATCTGAAAGAAAATTTGTATCTGAATTACATTTCTACAATTTATAATGAAAAGATAATCTCTTACCCCTCCCATAGTCCACCACCAAATGTACAAAATACTTGAAAAGTTACTTCACAAAAAAATAATGATGAGTAAACAAATGGAAAACATTCTCAGCATCTTTAATCATCTGGAAACTAAACAATTAAGCACAATGAAATATTACTAAATATCCACTCGATTGAAAAATTAGAAAACTGATAATATCATATGTGGGCAAAGATAAGAAGTAACTGAATTTTCATACGTTGCATCAGGGAGTAGACAATGCATCTGGTAGTTTTTCTTACGTCAAATATATTCCTTCCCCATAGTACAATAATTACTTCTCTGGGTACTTTTTGCAAGAGAAGTGAAAAAATGCAATAATAGATGAACATAAATGCTCACTTGACATTATTAGATAGAAACACCTCAAATGTTCAAAAGCAAAATGGGTTAACATGCTGTGATCTAGTATATTTAGCAATAAAAATGAAGTGATTTGCCAACATGGGTGAAAGTAGTGTGCTCAGAAAAGGAGGCCAACTAAAAATACATATAATTTCATTTATGTGAGTTTTAAGAGAAGAAAAACTTATTTACAGTAAAAGAACTTAGAACATTGTTTGCCTGTAGCTGGATGGGGTGGGGGGTGGGGTGGGGAGCATTGTCCAGAAAAGGTCCAGAAAAGGTCTAAAGGGTTTTCAGATTATTCTTCATCTTCTTTGGACTGTCAGTTTCATGCATTTGTCAAAAATCAACTTGTATGCTTAATAATAGTTTGTTTTACTGTGTGTTAGGTTTTTAATAGGAATTACTGTCAAAAATTATACATAAATCTCATGAAAAGGCAGTAAAATATTCTCACAGATTAAAATTTGAAGTGTAAATTGTCTCTTTTGTTGTTGCTTTGTCTTTTACTTGCTGCTATTTTCTTTCCCTTTAGGGGATTTATTTCTCATATGACAGAAAGTCTAGAAGTAGAAATGTTCCAGACGTACCTTATTCACAAGTTTCATGGTATCATTAAGTGCACAATTGCTTCTGTCTTCTTGCTTTATACTCCACAGCATTTCTTCTCTAGGCTGTTCCTTGTTAGTGACTACTAGTGGCTAGTATTTTGGGTCCAAGCACCCATCATACACTACAATACCTAGCCAAAGAATGAAGAATGTCTAGTTCCTTATGCCACTTGAGCTTTTTTCTGTTATAAAATATTTCAGACATATAAAATGGCATGTATTTATATATTTAAGGTTTGAAGAATAATAATGGAAAAAATGCATGTTTCTTGTATCTAGCTTGAAGCAGATGTAAAAATGTTGAAAATTCCTGTATGCCTCTCCCTAGTGGTGTTCTTTCCATGCTCAGAATATCTAAACTCTATTTTCGTATTCTTTTGCTTTTTAAAAATATTTTTTATCATAGCAAAATGTATTATAAATCCAAATAATACATTGTTTAGTTGTACATACCTTGGAAATTTCATAAATGTAATTTGCAGTGACTTCTTGACATTTTTTAACATATTTAAGGGATTTTTTATCATGTCAACCATTTCATTGTGTGGCATTGCATTCAATGAACATATACTTATTTAATTCATTATTCTTGCTATGAATATTTATTTTTTCATTTTGATTTATATTATTTATTTATTTTGCCATTGCAAAAATAGTCTAACAAACTGTCTTTTAAAATGTATCTTGGTAGTAAAACACAAGAATTTCTGTGAGTTTATATATAAAAGTAGAATTTTTGTTGGGTAAGGTGGGCATAACTTTATTATATACTACTGGTAATTTCAATTACTATAATTATCAGCAAGGTATAAAATTTGATGAGTATAAAGTAGTATCTCGATGTGATTTTAATTTATGGGCTCTACTATGTTTATTTTCTATGAAATGTCTTCCATGATCTTAACTATTCTTCTATTGTGTTCTTTATCCTTTTCTTTTTGTTTTTTTTTAAGAATTCTTTATAGATTCCTGATGGATCTTTGACTGGTTATATGTATTTAAAAGATATTTTCTAATTTCGTGGCTTTTTCTTTTGCTCTATCATATGGTTTTATAAACAGAAATGATAGATTTTAATATAGTTTATCAATTATTTCCTTTATAACAGCATATTTATATTTTCTTCATGGTGTATATCTGATTCAGTTAAATTTCTTTCTACAATGTTTAGTTTGATCTTTGTGGAAGTTTTCATCCATCTGGAGCTGTTTTTTTGTGCATAATATGAAATAGGGCTTGTCAAGAATTCTGAAGAACCTGAGATGTTACACTATGGACAAGCCACAGTTCATGGATACTTGCAGAAGACAGGAGATTCTTAGGTCAGATACAATAGTCTTTAACACTTATATGAAATAAAGTAATTGAGTATAAGAATTCAAGTCAATTCCTTAGGTCTCAGTCAGTTACCACAGGGTAACTCAGAGAAAATCAGATTACTACTGCACATAGAGTGAGTTGACTTTTACCCCAAAGTGAGACAAGAGAGACATTTTGTCTTTCTCTTCCAAGACTGTTTGCTATAACAATGCTATCCTTGGGAAGGAAGTCTGGATCAAGGTCATCAGTGCTTCTCTTTGCAAGATATGCAGAAGTGTGAGCAACTCATAGAGAATTATTTTCCAACAGGGATGTGCTTTCTTTTCAGCCGTCTCACCTTCACATTCATGACCAATGTCTTTCATGATCTGAAGTTTCTTCTTGCCTCAGTTATCTGTGGAGCAAATTTTGACATCAGAATTCCGTATATATAGGGATCTGCTTTTGGCTTTTTATTCTATTAATCAGGAAGTCCTTCTCTGCATCAATCTCATACATTTATTTATTCCAGCTTTATAATAGAATAATTCCCTCACTTATCTCTCTGCCTCTGCCCCTAAGACAAATACCTCAAAGAACAAATACTTGTTATTTAGGAATGTCTTATATATTCTTTTCCTTTCATTCTTCCCTACATTTAAAAGCTCTGCACAATTTCAAATGTAAAACATTTTTTCTTTCAATTCAGACTTTCCTTCTAAGATTGGTTTGTTTGATCCTGAAGTCTGTTTAGAACTTCATATAGTAAACTTTATGGAAATTTCCAATGTGATTTCCCACCATGGATAGGTTCTAAATTTTGTTTCCTGTGCTCTGTATGTTGCCTTTTAAACACTAAAGTTCCAATCTTCAGACATCAGCAGATGTCATAGGGACAAATGATCACTTCAACTCAATTCCTTCTCTACCTGAATCTTTCATACTATTTGCAATCTCTCAATTTTTTGTTGCTTTTTCTTGGGCAACTCAGTGATGTCTTTTAAAAGGTGGTAAATGGCACTAGAGCTCTGGTGGTGGATGTCATGTGAAATATACAGAGACTAATGGGTAGAGTGTAATTTAATATCCAAAAAAAAAAAAAAAGGATGTAGCAATGTAAACCAAGGGAATAATGAAATAATTTTAAAAAAAGGTATTTGGTATATTTCATCTCATCTTTTTAGTTTTTCCTTAGAATTGATTTTAATCATTTATACTGTCAAAAACTGAAGTTTGGTGGTCATAGTGGTTTTAAAATTGTTTAATCTCACATAATTGTGTCTTGCTCATAACAAGCGTTTAGTGAAGTGTTTAATTGAACTGATTAAGATTTCAGTTGGGTTTCAGAAATGCTTCTTCTTCACCAAATAACCCAGTATCTAATTTGACATTTCACCATGGAATGATTTTTATCTTTTCCTCAAAACTTTGCAAAATTATAAAGTATTTTGAACATACAGAAAATAATCTAAGTGAAATCTTTGTACTTAGTATGAAGATTAAACAAATGTTAATGTGCTGCCAATTTTTTTTGCCTATAATTATATGAATTTAATAAAATAATATCTATCATCATTTTGTATATTTAAAATTTTTATACTAATAATACAGTGATTTTCATGCCCCCTCATTCAGAATCATGATTGAAAAATTTACTGATGCTGATACCTTAAGTGTTAATGCAATTATTCCAAATAATGCATAGACTTCTACTATAAATTATACTTTATTTAATAATCCCTTTATACTACAATGAATATCTCTATATTTCTCCTTTTGAGCATGTGTTTGAAATTTTAAAAAAATTAGATGCCTAGAACAGAAAATTCTAAATAAGATGTACTTACTTTTTAATGGTTATATCCAGTTTTTCATATTTAATATGGTGACATTGATAATTATAGAAGATGGGATTTTTTTCCTTACTTATTATTTAATATTATGATTTATAAAAAGTATTTAGTACTGGTCTATATAAGAATTATGCTGAAGAAATATGCATGATCTTTGTGTGTAATTAAAATTATATTAAAGCTAACATTAAATAATGAAAAATTATTATTTGGAAATCCATGCTTCTCTCTTTTTTTCCTATAGGTATTTATGAGCCTCCATTTATTGTACTACTGCAGTGAACCAACCTTGGATGTGAAAATTGCCTTTTGTCAGGTGTGTGTTCCTTACAGGTAAAACAAGGTACAGTATATTCCCTTGTATTTCCATTTTGCATTCCAAATTATATATGTTCCACACCATTTTAGTATTTTTGTAATATTAAAAGTAGTTTAAAAAGTAGAAGTGGATACAATTTTTTTTCCCAGTTCATTCAAATTAGAATAGGAATGAGCAGAATTCTTTTTAATGAATACAAATACAGTATTTGATCAATGTGTAAGTTAACTAGGACTACATTTGACTTATACTCAGTGTTTTTAATATTTCTTTCAAGTCTTTAAATGAGGCTTTAATCATCAAATAGTTGAGTTCTGTGTTATTATTTCTCATCTTAAGGACAACTGAGCTCCAAGGAGGGTTTTTTGTTTGCTCATGCCCAGTACTAACTGGTAGTTAGTAAAAAAGCTAAACTGTAATAATGACAGTTTTATTTAACCTATAATAACAATAAGAAAATGGCAACAGTGGTTGGTAATATGCATGGAATAGATTAAAATATGCTCTCCTGTGTTCATACAAGTTCCATTCTTAAGAAAGAGGTTACTTGGAGCACTTATAAATCCGATAGAAATGTTTTGGATAGTCCTAACTTAAGTCTGCTGTCATTGTATAATCAATTGTGCTCTCTTTTACACTTAGGAATCATTCTGTGAACAGTAAATTATATGACTACTCTATGTATACCCCAAGTTGGGAATTTTCTATTTTTTTTTTATTTTTGAATGATTTTCATTGTATCTTCTGTTTGAATTATGCTATCAACAACAGAGAATTATGGGCATTCACTGAAATGAGGTTTAAAAATTATGTAACTATTATTTTGATATAATCTTTTCTAATTCTTGAAGTAATGTATACTTATTATGGAAAAAGAAAAGGGACACAAAACTACAGTCTTTCTGCTTTATCCTCCACAACACTCAGCAGCAGCTGATATGCTATTTATGTTGTTACCAGTTTGTTGCCTTTCTTTCTCCACAAGATTGCCTTTGTCAGTTGGTATATATATACTTTGCTTAAGCATAGTTATAATTACTAGAAGAAAACATAATGTGTTGTGAATTATTGATCTGCTCCATCTTCCTGACCTCTAAATGTTGCAGTGCTAGAAGTTTTAGGTCTTTAGATAATTTCTCTCCTCATAGAAAAAATCATTCTAGACAGCCTTGGTTAGAAATTTCATATCTACCTCTACCACTTATTAGCCATTTATTTATTTGTGATCTTGAGTAAGTTAGCTTATTTCTCTGTGCTTTATTTTTCTTATTTGTAAAAGTGAGAAACAATAGTACATACTTTCTAGGGTTATGAGAATAAAAAAAGCTAATTTTTGCAGAGGATTGAGAACAGTGCTAGAATATGTTTATGATAAGAAACATATATTAGACATTCTAGGTCTCGGCTCAGATGTCTAATAAGCTTATCAAACTACATGTAAACCATAGATATTCCTAACTAACCTTGATCTTCCCTCCAAAGTTGCGGTGCTTTAATTCGGTAAATGTTAAATCAATGTTTCCAATTTAGAGCAAAATTTTTGGAATTATCTTTTGGGTAACACCTTACATCCCGTAAGTCAGCAAATTCTGTTGTTTTCACATTCAAATTGTGTCTGGAATATCACTACTTTTCACCATATTCTACACTAACTCTCTGATCCAAATTACCGTTATCTATTGCCTGGATATTGTAAGAGTTTTCACCTCTGTTTACCCCAAGATGGTTTATTATCAAAACATTAGCAAGAGTGATATTTGAAAAATATAAATAGATCATGTCAATCTTGGTTAAAAATCAAACCAAACCAAAAAATCTTTTCAATGTTTCCTTATTTCTCTTACGCTAAAAACTAAAATTCTTACAACAAATACCCAAGCTTTTGGGTACATACCACCTAGAGACCCCTACCTGAAATACTCTTCTTTATCACTTGGTTCTCTCCCTTATCATCTGTAGGATTTTACACATATTGTTTTTGAAGGAAGACTTTTATTATCATCCTATTCAAATAGCCTCTTCCTATGTCATAAGCCTATGCAACTTCCTGTCTTTCTGCTTTTTTCCTTCATAACACTTATCAGTAGCTGATATACCACATATGTTACCAGTATGTTGCCTTTCTTTCTCCACTATAATGTCTTTTTTCATTTGGGCAGGGATTTTTTTCAGTGGTGTGCTGGAGCCAGCTGACACGGGTTCACAGAAACTGATTTGTAAATACCCTTGTTCTAAGTCTAGTGATGTCAGGTCATGACAGGAATATTTACATCAAGAAAATAAATGATTTCTACAAAACACCTCTAGAATTGTGTCTCTTTTTATACTGTTGTTCTGGAGTAACAGCAATAGTATCTGGTATAATTTAGGTTCTCCCCAAATATTTGCTTAATGAGTGGATGAATGACTGATTATATAATCAGTCATAGCTATGACATTGCTCTGGTGGAACAGAGTGGGCCTGAAATTCTAGGCAGAATATCTAGGCCCTACCACTTGCAAGTCTTATGACTGTAAGCTATTTCCTTAGTGACCATGATTCTTCCATACACTATGGCCCTTAACACTTAAAAATAATTAGCAAACAAAAACATAAGCTTATGTTTTACTTATTTCAAGAGTAAGCCTGAACTCAAAAATTATCTATAAGAATATCTTGGATCAGCCACTTTTAATCTCCCATCTCACCCAGCATCTGAAATGTAGATGTAGTAGTCTATTTTTAATAATAACTCTTTTTTAAAGCAAAGGAATAAAGAGAAGTGAAGCATGAGTTTATCTTAATGAATATTTTTTTGCATGCTCTGAGATTTCAGTATCTAGAAAACATACATACATAATCTATAACTTAAAAAAATCTTAAAACATGATAACAAGTGAATATTTCTAGCTGTGACTTAGAGCATCTTTAGTTTCCATGTAGAATTTTTATTTGATTACAGAATGTATTTTTTTTTTCTTTTTTGTCTCTGTGCCTCATTTACTACTACAGTAATTTAAAGAAAATAATGTATTTTTAGAAGCAGCGATACCTATTGGGCTTAGTCTCAAATTATGATCCTTGGAAGCATCTCATTTCACAGCACATCTCTTAGACCCTTGGTATGCTATTGTGCTAACCTGATCACCAGCATGATTAGGCTGCTACCAAAATCTTGTCATACAGATAATATACAAAGATTTTAGGTAACTTGTTAAAAATTCATGGACAAGTGTGTCCAGATCTAGGTCTTTGATTTTCAGTCTGTGGATATTTTTTATTATAGCTCCATATTTTTTACTTCTTTCAATAAAAAAATCACAAAAAAATAAAATTACCTGCATAGTTATTTATCAACCAAAAATATGTACATTATGAGCATTAAACTTAATTTTTAATTATTTCTATGCAGGGCATTTATTAGCATCCTCCTGCATGAAGTGTAGACAGACCGGGGTTTTACAGAGAGAAACTAATAATCTCTATCCTCTTGAAATTTAAACTAGGTAATGCTCATTTAAGAAATTACATTAATATAAAACTGATTAAGAATCATCTGGAATTATTTTCTATCCTACAAACACTCTCTGAGTTCCAGCCACTTCATGTTCTCTCAGGAATTCCTGACAGATTGTATTTATCACCTGGAACTGCATCCAGATTAAAGTAGAACCACGGAAATGGTTTTGGGGCAACATTATTTTAGGACTGAAAAGTGGGTCAATTGTTTTCTTGTGCAAAAGAAAGAAGCTTGTACTGTTGGGCACCTAGACAATTTCTATCACTCTGTCACTTGAGTACTGCAAAACCATCCCATTATTGTTCAGAGTGATAATGTGTCCAGCTTTTGTTTTCCTCCCAGTCTATTTCCCAGTATCATTAGCAATTAGAGGGAGGCATGGGACACAGATATGGCCTATTGAATATAAGCAAAAAATCCCCAAATGAGGCTTTTAGGAAAGCACTTAAAAAATCTTCAGTTTAAATTCTTCAGTTTTTAAAATTAAACTTCATAGATTTAGGTTTCTTTTAATGAGAAGAAAAAGAAAAAAAACACCATCATCCAATGAAGTCTTGCTCCTACCCTTACTCTCTTCCCCTCTGGTAATTTCATTTCTGTTGTCAAAATCTACTAGTGTATTTTTGTTTTGTCTCACTGTTTATTTGCTTTGTTTCTTATATTCACATAGGTGAAATCATCCAATATTTGCCTTTCTCCTTTTGACTAATTTTATTTAATATTATCCTCTTGAATTTTCCATTTTACAGGAAATGGCAAAGTATAATTTTACAGCTGTCTAATATTTCACAATATGTATATATTGTATCTATAGCTAGTCATAAATCAATGGGCCTTTAAGTTATTTGCATATCTTAGCTATTATAAATAATGCTGCAATAAATATGAAGTACAAATGTCTCTGATTTAAAGATTTCATGTTTTTTGGAAATATATCTAAATTACCTTATTTATGTTAGCTCTATTTTCAGTTTTGTTTTGTTTTGGGGGGGAACGCCATATTGTTTTCCAAAATAGTGTATATCAATCTTTTTTCCACAAATGATATGGAAGGGTTATCTTTTCTCCATATCCTCTTCCATTCTTGTTACTAGCCTTTTTAATGAAAGCTGTTCTACAGGTATACAATCTTATTGGGATTTTGATTTTCATTTCCCTAATAATAAGTGAAAACAAGCATTTTTTTGTTTTCACTGGCCATTAGTGTGTCCTTTTTGGTAAAGTGTCTATTTAGATCTTCCGCCTATGTTATGAATGAGTATTTTTCTGTTGTTGATATGTTGTATGATCTTTTTATATACTTTGGACATTAATTGCTTGTTTTTTGTGTGACATATAAATATCTTCTCCCATCATTAGGCTGTCTTTTCCTTCTGCTGATACGCTCTCATGGTGTGTAAAAGCTTTTTTATTTTTTGGAATTCAATTTGTTTATTTTCGATTTTGTTTCTTTTGCCATTGAAGTTGAGTCCCCAAAAACATCTCTAAGGCTGATGTCATGGAACTTACTGCTTATGTTTTCTTCTATATGTTTTATGGCTTTGGGTATTATATCTGAGTCTTTAATCTCTTCTGAGTTTATTTTTGTGTATGGAGATAGAGCATGATCTAAATAATTCTTATGCATGTGATTGTCCAGTTTTTACAGCATCATTTATTGAAGAGATTTTCATTTCTCTTATCTATTGTATGTCATACCTCCTTTGTCATTGTCAATTTACGTGTGGGCTTATTCCTGTACTCTCAATTTAGCCATAATTCTTAATTGAATGATTTGAAAAATGTGGAGTTCATTCATATTAAACTGTTATTTTTTTTCCTTTTTTTTTTTTTTTAGAAAACAAGCAGCTTTGGTAGACAAATTCTTGTTATATTCTGAAATAAATATATTTTTAAACAATAAAAGATTAATCTATAATTTTTCACAAAAATACAGCTCGCTAGGCAATTAAAAGTACAATTGATTCTCCTGAGAAGTAGTGAAGCCTTCTTAGCATTCTTTTCTCAATTGAACAAAGACATTCAGAGCTGTTTTATTTCACTGTCTGAATTAAAACAGTCTATAAAAAGTGCTGTTGTTTGGAACTCTGCTGTAATAAACATCTGAGTCAGAGTTTTAACTAAGAAATATCTACATAGAGAGATAATGTGTGTTGGAAATGGCATGAACACCCACTGGCGTTGGCAGCATTAACCAGATTCTGCTGTGTTACCATTAGTTGGTCTCTATATTCCCCACTCAGTGGTGATTGCCTTCAGAGGCAGAAACAGGGCATCCCCAAACTTGATGTCGAAGTCTTTCTTAATACAGTAAAAGTTTAATAAATGATTTTTAAATACAAAAGAGGTAAATTAAAACAATAGAAAAGTACTATTACTCAAGTAGAAATTTGTTTCTTCCCTTTCAAAATCAAGTTAATTTCTCAATAACATCTTATGTGTTAAAGTTAGTTAAAACCTCTATTCCTTTTTGAGTTGAAGATATTGGAGATCATTATGGGCTAAATTGAATGAGAAAAATAATTAAAATTCCTAACACCAAAAGCATATTATGTTTGAAATTTTATTGAGATTTTACATAATTTAATCTTCAAACATGACTTGTTATCAGAAGGCAGTATCTAACATGTTTTATTACGGCACTGGAAATCTCCAACATTATACTTAACCATCTTCTCTTAGTCCCATTATGAACTTTTTGAAAACTTCTATTGGTATAGTGCTTTCACTTAAGTGAGTAGTAACTAAACTTAACTAATAATACCAATATAGTGATTAAATAAAAAGAAGTCTAACATTTTATTGGTAACAATTAAGGAAAAAAAGAAGACTTTAACATAAATTTTGAAAGATGATAGTGATATCTTAGGGCTAAAATATTACCAGCGATATGACAGAAATAACAGACTCCTATTTCTCACTATTAAAACTGTTTATATTTTTGTGTTCCCACTGTTTTTTGCATTATATCTTGTTAGCTATGATAGGCACTTCTGAGCATGTTGATTATTCTCTAAATAATATTTTTTAATAGAAATATTACTAGTTGAATAGCTGAGTTTTGTTTTTTTTCAGTCATGCCTGAATAATTAAAACACTATGTGCATGTGTAATAGTTTCCGAGCCACAGATGATGGCTGAGCTAAATAAATGAAAAGTTATTCTTTAGCAAAGCTATTGATCACTTCTGATTTATTATTACTAGTAGTACAATGTTTCCTTCTTTTAATATTTGGAGATTCCAGGATAATTTTTAAAAATGGGTTGCATTAGTTTTTTAGAACTTTTTTATAAACCCAGAGACAAGTTAACCAGGGAAATCGTAAATCTATGTATTCTGGAATGTTTATGAAATAATTTACTTTTAAGTGATATACCAGATTACTACTAGTAACCAGGGCATTTAAAAATATTGTTACCAGATTCCAGGATTATGTGGTTCTAAAAAACAGTTCTTTGATTTTAAGGCATTTTGAATATAAAGTAGCTTGATTTGGTCAATTTATTTCATCTGATGAATCTATGTTTCTGTATCAATGACTGAACATATGCAATTACATTTTTAATACTTAATTGGATGGCCACCATGGATGGAATGATGACGTATACCAACAGTGGGTATAAAAGAGAGCATCAAAAGAAAAGATATTTTGATGAGACAGGGCAAAGGAAAACCTGTAAAATCACAGAGAAACTGAAAATCATTTTTTTGTTGGCCTGTGAAATGAATGGCGTAATTGTATATTTTAGATTTTAGAGAGATTGTATGACAACCCAAAACACTTAATTTGAACATTAACTTCATATAAACAGCTTAAGGGAATCAGTAGATTAACCATGAATATATTTGAAAGTCTTAATGTTTTGTAAAGGAATAGATAAAAGCCATTCCTTTAATTGTTTAGTTTTTTATGTAATGGGAAAAGGGGAATTTTTACGTTAACTTTTCCTTTTAATAGGTTTCCTTTTCTGTGTACTATTTAAGAAATTCAACTTTGATTTTCTTTTACATTTGCTGTGATATGTATTTAATCCCGTATTCATTAAAAAAAACCTCTCAATATATGTGTATATGTGTGTGAGTGTATGTGTGTAGGTACGTGTGTATATGTGCATGGATTTTCTTGGGTTAAATTATGTAAGCTAAGCAAAAATTAATATAGTACATCTTAAGCCATGAAATAAATCACTAAGATTTCCTTATACTAGTGTAGTAACCATCCTACTTAATTTTAATGACTATGTTCCATGACAATAGTTTTTTCTGTGTGCCCAAATATGAAATATTGAGTCAATATAGTGTTATGCTTCTGTCTTGTACTTTGGGAAAGTTTTTCTAAAGATTTACTCATAAATTATTTCAGTTAATGAATAGATTCAGCCATGCTGCTCAAGATAAAAATTTTAAAAACGTGAAGGTCCTAATATTTGATTTTGTAATAATGAACTTTTCTTCCTGGTTAATTTTGATTATAAATCTGTGTTAGGTTTTCTTGAAGCACAAAAAGATTGGATTTGACTTCTTGTTAAATGTTCTTAATCTGAATATACATCTTTAATACTGAAAGTTTAATTATGGTTGCGATATTAATCAGAGTGAATGAAATTATTGTTTATGACTTTCAAAATAATAATTTTGTAAAGTACTCTAGAATTACCTTTTGTTTTTAGTGTATAGTTAATCTGCAGTAATGCTCTATAAGCAAAGCATGAATTTGTGAATTCCATTTTGATCTATAGTGTGTTCTTTAGTAATCAAATGATATCTACTTAAATTCTGTTTCATATTTAATCTACTATTTCATCCTTTTATTTAGCCAATGTCCTTAATTGAATTTTAAAATTATTTTTGTTTAAATAATATTAATTATAACTATATAAATTTCAGGCATGCATTATTATGAATCAACATCTGTATATACTACATTAAGTTCATCACTAGCAGTTCGATTCTATCCTTCACTTTATAATTGACCCCCACTCCCCGCTCTTTTTTTTTTTACCAGATTTACTCAACTACTTCACATTTCCTTTATGGTAACCACTAATTTGGTCTTAGAGCCTCCAAGTTAATTTTCGTTTTCCTTATTCATTTCTTTGTTTTTTCCATATACTATATATGCATGAAATTATGCAGGATTTGTTTTTATCGCTATGACTTATTTCACTAAGTATAATACTTTCTAGGTCCATCCATGCTATTTCCAGTGACAGAATTTTATCATTTTTGTAACCGAGTTGTATTCCACTGTGTATATATGCCATTTCTTTACTAATCATCTGTCTATTGGCAGTTAGGTTTTTTCCAGCTCCTGACTTTTGTAAATAATGCTGTGATAAGCATTGGGTGTGTACATCTCTTTCAAGTTATTTTTATGTTTTTTTTGGGGAAAGTCAGGGTAACTACTTAGCTATGTGATAGCTGGACCATATGGAATTTCTGTTTTCTAATTTTTTGAAAATTTTCCGTATTGCTTTCCATGATAGCGCACCAATTTACACTTCCACTAACAGTGTTTAAGAATTCTCATCTTTCTGTATCATTTCCAACACTTGTTTTGGAGCTTTTGGAGAGCAGCCATTCTCTTAAGTGTGAAATGACATCACATTGCTGTTTTGATTTGCATTTTCCTAATTATAAAAGATGATAAACATATTTTCATGTACCTGCTGATCATCTTCTGTATGTCTTCTATGGTGAAGTGTCTGTTAAGATCCTCTACGCATTTTTAATAAAGTTGATTATGTTTTTGCTCTTGAGAGTTATTGTTGGTCATGTGATATGCAAATATTTCTCCAATTTAGTGGAATACATTTTATTTTGATGACAGTTAATTTTTCTCTTTTGTTTTGTTTTTAGTTTGATTTATTCTTATTTTGCTTTTGATTCACTTGCTGTTGGAGTCAAGTTTCCAAAGACATCGTTCAAGACAAACAAGTATATCACCTGTTTTCTACCATGCGTTGTATGGTTTCAGGTCCTACATCCAAGTCTTTAATCCATTTGAAGTAATCTTTGTGTATGTGTTAAATAATGGCCTATTTTCATTCCATTGCAGGGGACTATTCAGTTTCCTTAAAACCATTCATTGAAGAGAATTTCGTTGCTCCATTGTATATTCTTTGCTCCTTTGCCAATTAATCAGTAGTCCATATGTGTGCAGGTTTATTTCTGGGAATTGAATTATGTCTCCTTGACCTGCATCAGTTTTTATTTCAAGTCCTTGCTAATTTTATTGCTCTTGGTACTGTATTTTGAATTCAGGGAGCATAAATCTTCCATTTTTGTTTTTTTTTCTAAGAGCTCTGTTTGCTATCTATAGTCTTTAGTAGTTCCAAATAAATTTCATGATTTTCTATTTCTGTGAAGAATATAATTGATATTTTAATGGGGACTGCATTAAATCCTGCATATTGTTTAGTAAGGTATCCATTTAAAAATGTTAATTCTTTCAGTTCATGAGCACGGAATATCTTCCCATTTCTTGATATCTTCTTTGATTTTTTACTGTCTTGTAACTTAAAAAGAATAAATCTTTCATGTATTTGGGAATTTTTCCTTCCTTTTCAATTTTTTACAATAGTTTGAAAAAGATTACTGTTGTTTGAAAATTTTGAAAACATAAATCACTAGTATAACCATGTGGTTCTAAGTTTTTGTTTTGGGGAGAGGCTTTTGATTACTATTTAAAGTTACTTATTTGTGAATGGTCTGTTCAAATTTTCTATTTTGACCTGAGTTAATCTTGAAATGCTGTGTGTTTTTAAGAATTTGTCCATTTTTTCCAGCTATCCAATTTGTTGCCTGTTAGGTATTCATAATATTCTATAATTCTTTATATTCCTATATTATCAGTTGTAAATTATTTTTTGCTTCTGATTTTGCTTATTTGTGTATCCTCTCTTTTTCTCTGTAGCATTGGCAAATAGTATATCTATTTTCTTTACATTTTCAAAGAATTGGCCATTGGTTTCATTGATCTTTGAATTTTTTTCATAAGTGTTTGCTTCATTTCTACTTTAATTTTCATTATTTCCTTCTATTGACTTTTTTTTCTTTTTATAATTTATTTTAAGTGTAAGTTTATTTATTTGTGATTGCTGTTTTCTGAGAGAGACCTATACTGAAATAAATATCCCTCTTTGTACTGCTTTTTTTCTATGAAATGGAAATCATGGTTTCAATTTTTTTTTTTTTTTTTTGTCACCAGCTATCTTTTTATTTTACCTTTAATTTCCTTGTTCATTTAATAGTTGTTAAATAACACATGTCGTTCATTTTCCCACACTTGTGGTTTTCCTTTTTTTCTTCTTTAGATTGAATTCTGGTTTTATACTATAGTGATCTGAAAAGATGCTTGACGTGAATTTAATTTCATAAACTTATTGAGATTTATTTTACGTACCAATATATGGCTAATCCTTGAGAACGTTCATGAGCAGTTCAAAACCATGTGCATTCTGTTGTTTTGGGGTGTAATGCACTTTAAATATTTATTAAGTCCATCATGACTAATTTGTTGTTTAGGCCATTGTTTCCCTGTTTATTTTCTGTCTGAATGATTTGTACGTTGTTGTAAATTGGTATTAAAGTGTCCTACCATTATTGGGTTGTTGTAAATGTCTCCTGATTCTGTTACTCTTTGCTAGATGTATTTGGATGTTGCTTTGTTGAGTGCATATAAATAAAAATTTTTAGGCTATTGTTTCCTTGTTGCTCTGATCTCTTCATTAATTTATAATGTCCATTTTTGGTTCTTCTTAACTTTTTTCATTGAATGTCAATTTTACCTGATAATAATTATAGTTTCTTCTTTTTATAATTTCCCATTGGCTTGGCATATTACTTTCCATTCTTTCACTTTAAATCTCTGTCTTTATAACTAAAATGAGTCTTATAAACAATATCTTCTTTATGCTCATTAATTTTATTTTTTGAGTTCACTGACTGGATTTTCTGAGTTTGCTTGTAGATTTTTGACTCGCTTTCTGGTTCTCATATCACTTTGAACAGATTATCTGAGAGTTATCACTTTGGACCATTTTTCTGATATAAATAATTAGCTTTTGTTTTATAATCCACCGATATATTCTGTGCCTATGATTTGTGAGTATAATCAATTTACATTCAGGATGATTATTGATTTAGTGTGTGCAGCCACCAGTTTGTATTTGTTTTCTGACTTGACTATCTATTTATTGCCTTGTTTGCTTACACTATTTGGATTGTTTTTCTGAGATTTTATCTATCTCTTTGACTCTCATTATCATTGCTATTTTGAATTCTTTACCCATTAAAAAGATATAATCTTGAACTTTGAATTTGGTTTCTAGAGAAGTATCATTTTATTCTTATGATTTCATAATACTGTGAATTCTCAGGTAATGCTGTATTGTTTTCTTCTATCTTCCCATTTCAAGCCTGTAACAACTTAGAATTTATATGCTGACTCTTTATTATTCAAACAGGTGGTGCCATGTCTTTATTTTATTTTCGTTCTTGTTGTAGGGAACAGTTGCTGTTTCATCTTGGAGGGGAGCAGAACAAGAATGGCCCAGTCACTGGTGTGGATGTTTTTCGAGGGAGGGGAGATAGTTCATGTGGGTGACACCATGGTCAATCCTTCTTTCTGGGTTCCCAGATCTGAGACACTAAGTCTATATGTTGTTAGTGAACCTCACAGCACAAGCATGAACCTTGATGAATAGGTGGTGAGGGGTTGGTGGGAGAGAAGAGTACAATCTAGAGAAATTTCTCTTTTGTCCTTCTTGCTGGGATTCCACTCCTGTGGTGTATCCCACTTTCCTCTGCTTTGGACTTCACCTAAACCATTACAACATATTTTTTTTCCTCTGCTAGGTCCCTAACTTGGTCAAGGGCCCTCTCTTAATTCCAAACTGCCACCATTGTGTGTCTTTCTTCGTTCACCTTCCATCATCCCAAAATATGTAGGTGTTGCTATTGGAAGCAAGGTAGAGAATGTCCTCTGATACCACCTTCCATCTTATTGTGTATTTCTAATTGAAAAATATATTAAGTGGTAATTTTGATTTTTAGCTTAGGTGTTATCTGAAGTTGTGATGCATGATAGCCACAGGCTGAATATTCTATTAGGTTAATAAGAATGTCTACTTTAGTTGTGAGTTCTAACTAAATTTCTATCTGGAACGTGTCATTCAACTCTACTTTTGCTAATCTTCTCTAAGAGTCAATATTAATTTGATTATATACTTTATGCATCTCTAGATCATTCCAAAAAACTTCAAGCCATCTACAAACTTTCATATTCACAGTGATGAAAATAAAGACTTTAGAGAATGTATACCTGAATGTAGCTACTAGTTCTATCTTTTTATGACTGTGAAATGAATGATAAAAACATAAATCACATAAGATTTAAGAATTATGTTATTCATTGCATAAATGAGAGAAGGGCCCTAGTATTCCATATTTTCACATGCAACATTTGATGAACACCTATTTTTCCCTTCTAAAAATACAAAAATGTATTTTAGAGATATATCAGTAAAGTCCACATAACTCAATTTAGATATTCTGATTGTTAATTTAATTTTTATTCTCCTTATGACAAAATATAACCTCTTACTCTCAACTTCAGAAGACTTATTAACCTGGAAATTTCATCCTGTCTGTATTTTGTAATATCGCTTATTTTGCATTTTTAACACTTATTTTTAACTATTGTATTATAGGCAAATTAGGAATAAAAGTAAATCAAAAGATGTATGAATCAGTGTGTTTAATTGGTTTTGTCATTGTGATAATGAAGTCAATATTCCACATATGATCCTCTAGGGAAAATTTTAATAGTAAGCCTCATAAGAGCAGAAGTTTTATATTCTTAGTGCTTATAGTAGTGTTTTTTGTACTTTTAAAACCAAAGTAAATATTTGTTGAATACAAATATTCTGCTGTAATAGATAGATCTCAAATATCAGTGGATTACCACAAGTTTATTTCTTATTATCAAAGTGTAGTACAAAGTCTAGTTACTAAGGAGTCTTCCCTATCTAGTTCAGGAATTTCAACTTCTGCTATGTTGTGACTTAAGAGTTTAGGCTTCTTCCTACTTGTGATGTGCTAACTAAGGCACAGGTGTGTGGGTTGTAAATAAATAATAAATAATAAACAAATGAAAGAATAAAATTACTTGCTCAAGGTTTCAGAACAATTAAGTGCAGAACTAATCCAGGCTTGGTGCTATTTTCATCTATACCATTACAAAAAAAAAAAAAAAAGAGAAGAAGCTTAATGTTTAAAATTCTGAAACTTCAATATTTTTTGCTCATGCACTGGCTAGCAGTAGCATAGGCAGTCATGCACAAATGGAAATAAGGAGGGAGTTCTTGCGGAATATGTTACCACATTTGAGAAAAATGAAATAAAAACTTCACATCTTCAGGATAAGATCAGTAATGTGAGGCATTTTTCTTTGCTAAACTCCGTAGCTGTAGGCTAGCAACTAAACTGAAGTAGGGACTTATTGCACAAGACCTTTCCTTACAGGTCTGCATAAAATAGTCTTTTCACAGACTAGACTTTATTCACATTTCCTCTCTGCTTAACAAACTGCCAGGAGCAATCTGGTCATTTTTTAAATTTAGTTTTAAATTCTTTGGCAGGTGTGGGATGGGAGGAAATTAGTTTATTTTGAAATTTGCAAAGAAAATTCTATTATGCTCCCATAGAAATAGTTGTTGAGTCATTTTAATATAACTTTTCTATGCAGTGGAGAGGTACAGCTGGCCCTTGAACAATGTGGGTCTTTACCTCATGAATCTTCTTACAAACACATTTAAAAAATTAGTCCAGTACTGTAAATCTATTTTATCTCCTTATGATTTCCTTAGTAACATTTCTTTAAGCTAGCTTACTTTTATTGTAAAAATACAGTATATAATACATGAGACATACAACATATGCATTAATTTTTTATGCTGTTGGAAATGTTTGGTCAATAGTAGGCTATTAGCAGTTAAATTATGGAGGAGTTGAAAGTTACATGTATGAATTTTCGATTTACAGAGATTGCTACCCTAACCCCACATTGTACAAGGGTCAACTGTAATTTGAGCACACTGAAATAATAGATTTTTATTTCTGGTGCATAATAAGTGTTTCAGTTTCTAAATATCACAGGGTGTCTCACAGTCTTCAGTGAGAAGATGATAGCATTAGTGAAAACTTTCTCAAAGTCAAATCCTGAGATGAGAGTCACCTGGACTGTCTACTGATATACTTAACACCTATCTGATGGCCTGAATCCAAATCTCCAGGGATTTAGGCCAGTGATTTATATTTTGTGGCACTCCCTAGGTGGTTTAGCTAACCAGTCACTTCTGAGATCCATTGAGGAAGGAGGGATTTTGTTAGCCAGAGAAAATGCAGATGAGATTTCCCCTCAAACTATATATATATATATATATATATATATATATATATAATTTTATACCCGTGACATAGTGAGTGAGCTATTAATATTAATGAATGAAGTAATATACAATATATAATATTTTAACCATTGCTTCCTTTTAGACAGAGACCTTATCATTTTGTTGTAGCTCTAGTACCAAACCCAGGATCTGCCACATAATATATGTATATTGTTCTCAGTGCTTGTTGGTTTAATTGGTTGTAAATGTTAAATTAAACATCTCTTAGGGTGACTCTGAACGAGAAGTGGCATGAATTTTTTGACTCTCTTGATTTTTTTGAAAATATATTGAAATGTTGGAAGGGGAGCACCAGCATGTGGATTTAAGTATAATATGAGATTTAAACAAGTCTGAAAGAGCAGGGCAGTACCAAGATAGTGTTAAGTCAGTAGCTGGAACATAATGAAGAGTACATATATTCAGTACAGTCAGAATAAGGGAGATTTCAAAGGTGAAGGGAATAATACAGGGAAAAAAAAGTGGATTATCTAAGTCTCAGGAGACTGGTATGTTTTAAGAACTTCTAGAATATTACAAGATGAAGAGTCAGTGCTTGACAAATGGTGAGTGAGAGACATTGTTCATACCAGATTAACTTTAGCAGATTAATTTTTTTGTTAATTTAGCTCTGGTTGCCTTTTAAACTTTCCTAGAAAGAAAAAAGGAATTGGGTTAGACTACTGAGAGACTAAAATATCAGGGGAGAGACAGACCATGGTATGTAGATCAGTTCCTGATACTGTGGTTGAAATTGAGAGTTGTTTGAATACTAATGTTCTTGTTTCTGCTCTTGCTTATACTGTTGTCTAAATTGCAAACCCTGTTACAGTCTCCTTGAATAAGTTTAACAAAGCCCTGATTATGAAGAGCCTTGTTTAATTTCCTGTTCTCTGCTTCACTGAATATCTGCTGAATGTCAGACTTTTTATTATGTCCACAATTTACCTGACTTTTCAATGTTTTGTCCAAGCAACCTAGATTCCTAATCTATGGTCTACTCTATTCTTACAGGTTTGTGTGCATTTGTATTGGACTGCTGCTACCATTATCTCTCACCTCACAGGCTGTGCCTGTCACATATATTTATTTTCAGATCAGTCTGGATCCTTAAGGTCCTTGCATTAGATAGGCAAGTCTTGCCACTCACATCCATGTAGTCTCCCTTTTACTCTCTTTACTTACCTTGCTGATACTGCCTGACTCTTTCCAAGAGTGGGGGAAAATTAGTTTGTCTTTCTATTTTTATTTCGAAATAAAATGTTGAAACTTTCCAAAGAAAATGGTTTTATGTTCAAGAAGAAGTTCACAGCCTAGGGAGATTTAAATCTTTTTTTCAAATTATACGAGAATTAGAAGCCAAGATACTCTATAATCCTATAAAGACCCTTAATGTGCTGTGGGATCAGAATAGTAAAGGCATGTTTCTTGTTAATTAAAGTTTTGGCACAGTTTTGAGCTATATAGGAAGTCATTCATTGTGTGGGAATGCCCCACTCATTGCAGGACAACCAGCATTATTTGATAAGCCAACTAAGTATAAGATACATCTTCAATTATAGTGGCACAATAATTTATACCTAGAAATCTCCCAATGCTTGTTAAGCATTAATGCCAACTCTAATTAGAACTTCTGATTTAGATTATTGAATTCTCAGTTGCTGGGATTTAGGAGGAACTTGGGAATATGTTCTAGAGAACATACAAGAGCTCGATCCCTGAACAAAATCACCAAGAAGGGATTACTGTTGGGTAGGCAACACCACACAGAAACAAGCTACACAATTTTCTAGGTCTCTTCTAGCTATAAATTCCATACTATTTAATACCAGAATACAATATGAGATCATGTATGGGTAAACAATAATCATAGATAATCTATATTATATCTTATTAAATCATGATTTAAAATTTCTAAGTCAGATCTTTTAATTGCTAAATATAATAAAGATAGAAAACTTCTCTCAAATACAAAAGATACAACAATTTATGTTTTTAAAATCCAAACTTCTAAAACTGAGGCGTCATTTGATATTTTAGAATGTTAATTTGAACTAAAATTGTTCAATGTTTAATGAAGGGTAATAGCATTCTTGGTGTTACTGAGAATAAATGAAGTCTGAAGTCAATACTACTGAATTCAAATTTACATAATTAAAAATTAAAGCTATGCATTATTTTATAGCTCAATTATTTCTTAGAAAAGAATGTAGAAAACAAAGTATTATCTTTCATCATATGGTTATCATAATGGATAATTAGAGGTTGTGTCTTAAGAATTTAGCAAAGTCTCTGGGATCAGTGTAGGTTTAGTAGATGTTTGCTCTATAAATAATGGTATTAACAAACCATTTCAGAGAAGATTATGCAGCTCTAATGTAAGATTTTCTTATCATAGTTTTAATATTAAAACCAATTTTTCTAAGCTCTTTCATTCCAAGTTATCTAACATAAACTAATATATGCATTATGTTTTTCAAAGCGAACTACAGGTTTATATAATAATAGATGACTAACTACTAGTAATCATTAAAAGAACAGGCTTTTTTATATCATCATTCTGGTTGTTCACTTGTATTAGTTCTGTTGTTCTTGTTTTTCACAGGGATTTGATAAACAAGTGGATGTGTCATATATTGCCAAACATTACAACATGAGTAAAAGCAAAGTTGACAACCAGTTCTACAGTGTGGAAGTGGGAGATTCAACCTTCACAGTTCTCAAGCGCTACCAGAATCTGAAGCCTATTGGCTCTGGGGCTCAGGGAATAGTTTGGTAAGTGGAATGGATTTAACATATTTTTAGAGGGAAAGTGCTGTGTGTTTAGTAGTTACACATAACACCTAAATAAATAGGCTTGACTTGAGGGGAAAATACATTCTATTAAAGTCAAATAAAAGAATGAGCATTATTTGTCATTCATGTACTAACTATATCAGGTACTAACTATATATACATGTATTTGTTTATAAGTATATATGTATGCGTAAATACATACACATATAAAACTTTGCTTGGGACTAGTTTTTTGAATAACAAAGATATCCATACACAGCCATAGAAGAACCAAGAGAGCCAACGTGCTCTACATGTCGCTAGTGCATTTACAACATTTTATTTGGATGTTTTCACAGAAAGGAATAAGGGAATATGTGTTCAGATAACAATTGAATGAAATCTTCTGCTCTCTAAGAATTATAAATGGTATCTCAAATATTTCTGTGATTTTTAAAGTTCAGTGTTTAAAATTCAATTACTTATTAGACAAAAAGTGGTATTTTAAAAATATTTTTCAAAGGTTTTCAAATGGAAAGATTTTTGGGTTTCTTAGTAACCATTTTTATTACATTTTTGAGTGGCAAAATGAAATGATAATAAATCAAAATCTGCTTTACCTGTTATAAAACTCTTGTAAAAGTGATAATTATTAATAATTATTTCTTTCAAAAGGTTTAATTTGTCATGTAGCAATCAAATTATTTAGTATGAACTTATTAAAATAATTTTAAACTTGATGGTCTAACATATAAGTAAAAATTTAAGAAAGCATTATATATATGATATTCATGTGTACTGATTAATTTTCTATGTAAGTTACTACTACGTTTGTAATGTCTAAATAAGAACACAAACACTTCAAATTAATTTTCTTTTTGAGGAAATGTTCAAGCAAGAATGAAAGCAAATAGGCAGGCTTGCAGGAAGAAGAAAGAAGAAACATTAATTTATTTAGTTGTTCATCTTGGTTGCTCCCCTAGCCCTGTATTTTAAGCCTGTGTCTTTGGGATGTATGTGGACTACATCCAGTGACCTTAACTACTAGGTCTCTAGGACATGCCAATAAAACATAAACTTTGAAGGGATGGGATGAAGATGAAAGAAACACTTAAAAGTAGATTTTAATTTAAAGTCCTTTTCCTCTCATTTTATGCAACATTTTGGTAAAATCAATGTGATAGTGCTCATTATTTTTCAAATTCTCATTTCATATTTCACAAAACAATTAAAAAGTCTGGTTTAATTTCTTTTTTATCTCATTTTATTTTTAAGACTATTTATATAGATCTGTTACAGGTTCCCAGCAAAATTAAGAGGAAGGCACAGAGATTTCCTACCTCCTCTCAGCCTCCACACATGTATATCCTCCTCCATTATTAATGTCCCCGCTATGGTAGCACTGGTATTTTATTGCACTTGCAACATTCTACACTTTAAAAAAATTGAAATGTAATGGCGGCCCTGTGTAGAGCAAGTCTATTGGACCATTTTTCCATTAGCATGTGCTCACTTTATGTTTCTGTGATACAATGGATTAAGGGATTTTAATTTTCTTTAGACATAACGCTAATACTCAATAGACTATGGTAAGCAGGTCTTCTAATAATATCATTTCAGTAATGTCATGTTGCTTAATCCATTTTGTAAAAGCATTGATGAGAAAAAAGAAATCCCTGCCAATGTTGAATAAAATGACATTTTTTGAGGACCTGGCTTTATTATACATCTTTTCCCTTAAAGTAGCAGGTTCCAAGAATCTATCAACAATGTTAAATGAGGACTTACTATACAGTATAAGCATAATGTTTATATGTACTGGGGAACTGAAGTAGTCATGTCATTTGTGTTATTGTGATATTTGATTTACTGTGATTTTTATAGAATCAAATTAGCAATCTCTTTTGTGTTCCTGTACATTACAACTGATGACCCTACATTGACACTTCATAATCATGAAGACCCATAGCTTACATTAGGGTGTTACATTCTGTGGGTCTGGAAAAATGTAGAATGACATATGTTCATCATTATAGTATCATACAGAATAGTTCTTTGCCTAAAAGTCCTCTCTTGTTTTACTTACTCTGCCCTCTCCTTATTCCCAGTCCCTGGTAACCATTGATATTTTTACTGTTTCCATAGCTTTGCCTTTTCTAGAATGCTATATTGTTGGAATCGAACAATATATAGCCTCTTTTTTATTGCTTTATTTTATTTAGTAGTAATCATTTAAGGTTTTTCCATGTTTTTTTCTTTTTAATAATGCCTCGTTTCTTTTTAATACTGATTAATATTTCATTGTTTAGGTGTATCAAAGTTTGTTTATTCATTTACCTGGATGAATACCTTGGTTGCTTCCAGTGTGATTCTCAATAAGGCTCATTTAAACATCTATTAGCAGGTTTTCATGTGTATATATATATATATATTTTTTTTTTTTTGTGACGCTTATATAATATAATATGATTGTCACTGAAGAATAAAGAAGGCCAGAATGGTTTTAAAGTTTCACTGGTTTTTAGTCTACTCTCAATGCTTAGTTGATATAATGGTAAAAGTGCATAGATGGCCATTAGCTAAATCACTTATTAGCATTTAAACCTCATTTATGAAGTATTCTCAGTCTTTTACTGAAATTTACCTATAATCCATTGTTGATCAGTAATTTTTTTTTGCAATTTGAAATATGGAGCATTTAAACATTTTTAACAATGGGCAGAATCTTTCCTTTCAAGTGTATTTAAATAGAAAAGGATTTTATTGTTTTCAATGATTATTAAATGACTGATTGTAGTGTTGTATGAGGAAAACCTCTTTGTGGCACAAAATTATTTCATGATAGGCAGATAGTGGTACCCCAAAGATGCTCAGACCCTAATCCACAGAATCTTTGAATATGTTATCTTGCATGGCAAAAGGGACTTTTCAGATTTGATTAAGGTTAAGGGTCTTAAAATGGGGAGATTATTTTATAATATCTAGCTTGGCCCAATCTAATGACATATGTTCATAAAGTGAAAAAGTAAAGCAGAAAAAGTGGAGATATGTATGCAATGGGAGAGGAGATGTAAGAGATTTGAAACTTGAGACTTGCTTTCTTACTGCTGGCTATTCTGAAGACAGAGGAAGTGAGTCATGAACCTAGCAATGGGGTTGTTTGTAGAAACTAAGAGTGGGCCTGAACTAATAAACAGCAAAAAAAAAATCAAGATCTTAGTCATAAAGTCACAAAGCACTGAAGTTTGACAGAAAATTGGAAACAAAATTTTCTAATATAATCCTCCAGAAAGAAACTCAGCCTATGTAAATCTTGACTTTAGCCCTGTGGATCCATGTAGGACTTCTGACCTACAGAACTGTAAGATGAAAATTTTCTGTTCGAACAGTTAGGTTTGTAGTCATTTGTTGTAGCAGCAATACTAATGCACACTATGTAATATTCTTCTCTTAAGATAATTGACTGTACATCTCCTAAAAGTAGGCATATTAAACTATGTAATATTTTCAATGAAAGCATTCAGAGTATCTCTGTCAACTCTCTCCAAATTATAAAATTTCAAGTTTCCTTTTAAGTTATATATTTTACCCTGGATAATATATAGCCAATCGCTACAGGGATAAAGTGTATATGAGTAGGAACCTTATTAATTGGTATATTGAATATTAGCATGTTTTAATTTCTTTTTGCATATATGTTATATTTTATTCCTCATTCTATTGAATAGTTTGTATATCACATGGTGAGTGGGAACCCTGCTTATCATTGGATTCAGACCTTTCAAAATGAAATACAAAATACATCTAAAAAATTCTTACGAAAGACATGAGTTGGAAGACAGAAAATATGGTGATTCTTGATGGCCTTTATTTAATGAGAACTTGTAGAACTTGAGAATGTTTCCCTAAGATTCTAAGTTTTATCTCAAATACTCTGGAATTATATCATTTTCCTTCAAATGAAACTGCTATGAAAAAGGAGTAATGCTGAGAAAGGAAAGTGATAAATCTCTAATGATTCAGAAATAGAACCAAGCAGCATTTTGCTCAAGAAATTAACACATTATCCAGAAAGATTAGAAAATCCACCACTGAAAAAATTTTAGTATATTTTATAGGCCATTTTGGGTGCTCATTTATCCTTGTACAGGATGGAAATAGCCCTAGATCTTGAGTATAGTAACTGATATATATTTCTATAAAAAAAAGTCCTTGAGTAAGATTTTAAATCCAACCTTTTAACAAATTCAGCAGTAAATATGTCAGTCAAGGGACCCCGAAATCCCAAATGTTATCCTTGGATTTCCGTAAAACTGTTCCTAGTTTGTTTGTTTGTTTTTGTTTTGATTTAGAGCTTAAGGAAATAAAGATGAAGGGGTATAAATTGGAAGCATTTTTCACTCCTTCATTTTCTAATTTGCTGCTTTACCATGTACACAGACACCATGATTCCAGTATATTCCTTTCTAGACATGAATATAGTTGTCCCTTCTTGACTCCTTTCTTCAACCTAACTTTGAGATTTTTTTAATTTATCATAACTTGGGTCAGTAATGTACTATTTCTATTGCAGATCCTTCTATTCTCATATCAGTTGTTCTCTTTGTCCACCTGCCTTTAATTATCTTTCTAATGCATTTTGCTAGTGGCCAGTTCACCTACATCTTTCACACCAAACACATTCATTCTCAGACATGTTTCTGAAATCCACAGATATTTCTCCTGTTCAAAATCTCTTATTTACATATTTTGAAAGTCTCATACAATTCTTGGTAGAATGACTGGGAGAAATTGGAAACAGGTAGTGTCTGGGATCCTGGGCATGTATGGAAGGGGGTGGCACAGGACAGACAATCTGAAATAGGTGATTTTTTAATTTTATTTTCTTTGTAGCAGGAATAAAACTTGGAGAAATGAATTTCTAAAAAGACATTCATTTTTTTTGCATGTGCCTTTATAAAATTTGTGTGTGTGTGTAAGAAGAATTTTGCTTTACAAGTACAGATGTTGGCACATTGTTATTTATGTCACAGAATTCCCATCCTCCTAACTTGTTAGAAATGAATTCTTATTTCTACTGTTCTAATTACCTTAAGTTTGTTATCAGTTATAGTTTTTCCTCTTTGGATTGTTTTGTTGCTTATTCATTATCAGGGGGAAAATAGACAGTTGCTAAAATAGCTTCCAAATAAATTAATTACTACTATACTATTTTTTCATTCATGACGGATCAACAGTGTCATTACTGACAATGACTACATAAAATTTGTGTTTTGGAATAAATGAAAATTTTCTTTCACCTTTGAGGAAAACTAATCTTATTCATTGAAACAGAAAAAAAAGAGAATTATTCTGTTTTTCTATACAGATAGGGTCCTCTATAGCTTTTGAGGTTAGGAAATGCAAAGCTATCTCTAAGGTGAGTTTTGAGCAATCAGGAGCCAGATTATTTCAGAGCAGTTTTCTAATGATCAGAAAAGGGTCTCACTAGTATCTTTCTACTACCTGCTCTAGAAGATAAAAGGAAGACAGGAAGAAGTCAACAGCAGGGTGTTCTTTGTCTTCCTTCACCCCTGCTTGCTGTTGCTGCCAAACCAAGAAACATTTCTATTGTTTCTCCAGAAATGATTCACTCTGACAGCAAAAGTGGGGGCAAAAGTCAATAATTAAATTTAGCAGTGAATACTTGCAAGGTTGGTCTACTCTAGAGGAAAGAGCCTATTGTACAATTCAAAACAAAAGGAAGATAGTTTCTTTCTTGGGCTTATTCTTTTTTGAGATCTGTAGGTAATCAGCTTGTAAGCAGTCCCAACCCACCTTGGCAATGTGATCTTTTACAGTATATTTATATCAAAGATTAATACTGACAAAGGTGTAGACAGACTTAGGGTGACTACTTGTAAAAAAAAAATGCCTCAGAAAATTAAAAATTTAGAAATGAGAGGATATACTTTATTTTAACTCAACTTTTCTAAAATTGCAATTTTAGTTAGAGGGTGGTGTTTAATTAAACTTGAAACCATTGTAGTTCTAAGATGCCTTGGCAATAATCTGTAGATTATTTTGTCTTAAATTGGATATAAACTATATGTGTATCTACATAATAAATATATAACCAATATGAAATTCATAACATATACTATATGTGAACATAAAGTAATTCATATGATTCATTATCTTAACTGAATATATATGATATATACTTATCTATGTATTTTTATATATCATTTTATTTTTTCAAAAATTTGAAAAATAATTTCTGTGAATGTCCTTCAGTTCATAGTCTATAGAAACAAGATCATATCTAGATAAATAATATATGATTTAAATTGCAATACATGTTCTGCAGAAACTTGGATGTTTACATATTATTTTATCACCTCCCTTGATAAGGCCAGATTGTATATTGTGAGTCCGCCTAGTAATGTTTATCAGCCTACTCAAGTTTAGAATTATTGTACTTACAGATTTTTTGTTATGTAAATATGTGTATAATATACACTGAAATAAGACAGGGTATAAAACATTCCATTAGCAACACTATGGTGCAGAAAAAACGTTGTTACAGCTTTTCATCTAGCAGTTCTTTCCTTGACCCATCTTTGATATTGCAGATATGTTATCTTGGTAAATATGTACAGATACACATATGTTTAAACTTTATTCACTCCAGAGTAGGATTTTAAGTAATAAAAAAAGACATGACTTAGTATTCACATAACATGTAAGAAATTTTGAGGCATGATAGTTAACTTATCCCTTAGAATAATTCATTTAGTGATATCAATTATATGACAAGACAAAGAGTCAAAACCACTCCTGAAGGTGTCTAAGTTGTTGCCTGAGTACCTTCTTTATTTTGAAAGGCTTTTTATTTAAAGAAGGGAAGGGAAAGGAGAAAAGAAAGAGAAAGAAGGACAGGATGGAAGGAAGCACTTTCATTTATTTATTTTTTGGTTGCAGACCTGGGCCTTTGGGCTTTGCACAGTCTACACCCCAGCTTCTGGCCCAGCACCTGAGCCACCAGGAAGCATCTCTGCCTTCCTATTTCCACACAGTGAGCAGAATTTTTGTGAACCAGAACTCTCATCAAAAACAGAAAAAAACACACCAGCAAAACCAAAAACTGAACAAATATTTCTGACTTATTCATAAGCTCAAAAAAATTTACTGGTAATAATGTCAAGTGAACACACATCTTATTCAAATAAGTCTCCATTTGATTTTAAAAATACATATTAAAAGTCCTCCCTTTTATGTATTCATTTTTCTTAAATGAAGAAAGACACTATTGATGCTTTTAGCATACAATTCATTTTAATGATGACTTTGAGCTACTCTAGCTAGGCTCTGAATCACCCTTGAACTAATAACACACATTTGCAAAATGACTGGCAAGGTTAGAGACAACTTATAAATATGTACCAGAGCAGAAGAGATTGAAACTTGGTCACATTAGGGTACTTGATGGAGAGATAAGCATTATCCATTTATTGCTGATTCAGATTGGGAAGAAATTTGATTAAGTAAATTTTCTAAATCCTGTTAAATATTTGGGCATTTCAATAGTATAAATTTAATTATAGATAATTTCTAAAAGTATCTTATATAATTATGTTCAGTCATAGTTATGAATGCAACTGACAGACCAAAATCATCGAATTTCTCAATGTGTTATCAATATTTCAGTTTCAGTCCATTAAAGCCTGTTTATTTATCCATAAAGTGGAGGTATCAATACCTCATATGACTCAAAATGTGCAAAGCAAACTGGATACATGAAATTGCCTTATAAATATGATATCGCCATGAATTTTAGTAGATTCAAGCAAGGTAGAGCCAGTGTTTTTCTTTTTACCTCTAGAAAATAGACAACATAAGTAACCCAAGAAAATATCTGATTTTGAGTTGCTTAATTATCTTATTGTGCATATTATATGCATATTATCATTGAGAACATTGAATTTTAAAAATAATTTTACTAATATCCCATAGATTAGTTAGGCTAAGAAGTCTGATTCTTTTCATTCTTATCTTTCAACATGAGTTTCAGTTAAACAGGATTATTTATAACATTTTTACAGGCTATACCTGCTATCTGAAAATAGAATGTTCCTATTTGGCATGATTCGGCAGGTTATTTTTTGTCTGGGAGTTCAAGAATGTTTTCCATAAAAATGAATAGTAATAGCATTCCCAGACCAAAGATATTCTACATTTTGATATTGTGGAAACCTATTCTTAACTTTCATTTTTAAATTTATAATGATTACATAGATAAAGCTAACTATAAGCACAAAATTTGGTTGGAAGTTTTATGGTTTTGAAGTTGACAGTTCGAAGAGAGATGGGTATAATCATCCAAAGCATTTCTCAGAGCATCAGACTTCCTGATTAGCACATAACAGACTTGATCAATGGATCCTAAAGGATGGTTTTATTTTGTTTCTGGAAGTATAACTCATGATCCTGTGGCATATGTCTCTTCTTAGAGTTCTTAATGAGTCATTACTCTAAATGCCACAGCTTTAATTATATATTTCCATTTGGTCTCTGACCATTAGGAATAATTACCCTCTGATCCACATCTGGAATATCAGCACATTTTGTAGCCCTGCTATTTTCCATTAATTCTACAATTTAGATCCTTAATTGCAACCTCTTAAGGAACAAGGAACATCCAATATTGTCTTCTATATTGGTGAGAGGTTTGAGGCAGTAGCAGTCTAATACAAAAGGATGGAACAAGGTGCTCTCTCTTCTTCCATATTTTTCTATTTTACTTGATCCCTTTAATAGCAGTTTCCCAGCATTTATTTATCATATTTCTTGAATGATGAGTAAGACTTTTAATTATCACTTTTTTTTTCTCTACAAGAAATATAGTACTTTGAAATATCATAGAAGTTCGATGGCAATACGCTTACAGGAAAAGCACATACTTATATAAAATATACATCTGAATGTTAACACTGAAGCATGTATTTATTGATATATGTAAATATGGGTTGGTAGTGTGTAATCAAAAAAATATACTTGGTTTTGGAATGTATTAAGGATATTTATTCTGAAATCTGTAATTATTCAGTGAATTTGGCATTAACTTACTCCCTGAAGTAAAAATTGACCCCAAGAATTTGCAGCTGAGAGAAGCTTTTTTCTTCTCAAAGGGAAAAAATAGTCATTTAACTTTCCATAGATAATTATCACTTTAAAATTACTGAGCCATCTCTGTAAATCATTTATTGATATAAATGCTAATGTCCTTAGAAAATAATTATTAAATACAGCATATTTCTCCACTTTCTAGTGCAATCCCAAATATTAAGTGGTTAAGGGATGCTGATTCTTATTTCTTTCAGTACCTGTCTTTTAGGGAATCAATAGACTGAAAACTGAAATTATTTTGTGGTCCACACACTATTTTGCAAGGTGCATGAATTCTTCTATTTTGTTGTAGTTAATGCATCCTTGATTATACTTTAAAAAATACCAATAGCTTACATATAAATATCTAAAAGATTAATGCTGCACTATCCAAAGCATCTTGGAAAAGCCAACATTTCTCACAGAATGGAAGCAATACCCTCAGCTAAATTAAATTCTGCTAAATAACAGATAGCAATTGCTGGTCCTCAGATGTCAGAAATCATTCTTATTTACTGTGTTAAGAGACTTGTCTATTTGAAAGGTGATTTTAAAAAGAAAACAAATAAAAGATAATAGCAATGTGTTATAAATATGGTAATTAAGATACCAAAATTTAGTGGAGCCTTTTACAAAGCTCAGAGGGAAGGTACTTGGCCCTCTCTCCACATTCTTGCTTCTGGACTGTTGTAACATCACATTCTGTTTATAGACTGAGATGTCTTATTAATCACAGATTTGAATGTGGGAGTTGAGGACAAAGGAAGACATCTTCTTAGTTTAGAAGTATAAGTGATGACCCTGTCATTCCCTTGTTACACTCCGTACTTCCAAATTCATTAGATTTATTTAAAATAGTTGACCTTGTCAAGTGACTTTCACTTTACATATCCAAAATTGTGAATCCAGCATTGAGCCATTGCATTTTAAGCTTTACTGTATGATGCAGGAGTCTAAAATACTTTTTATTTAAAGACATGTAACTTAGAAATCTCTCTTCCTCACATATTCTTCTTTTATTTTTTATCATTAGACATATTTTCCACAGAATATTATAATATGTTTATTCTGTACATTCATATAATCAAGACTTTATTCTCAATAGGGAGATACAACAAACTCTTTGTCTCTCATATATATGTATATATACATCTATGTGTATGTGTATATATGTACATACTATATATATATGTGTGTATATATATATATATATATATATTTGGGTTCTGGTAGGCCTGCAGATTTTATTTGGGTATCTGAACAAGGGTGTATTGACGAAGAACTGGGACCTAAACCCCAGTCTTCCCTTCACCTGCCCAGTAATGTGTCCTGGGGTTCCCTCTACACAGAGGAACTGCCTTTCCCTAATTCATCCACCCACAGAGGGGCTAGAGGCTAATATTGGATGAATGAAAGTTAGATTCAAGTGAATAATGAGAGAAACTCAATTTAACCAGCAAAAATAAAAGTTAGAGGTAACTAGCATTTCAAAACTCTGGTATATTTAGGATGTTAAATAATTCACTAGAATGGAGTTATATGGTACCTAGGAAAATGGAAAGAATCAGGAGACAGAGGAAACAAGTCAAATTATTGTCACATTAATACTGTCCTCTTCTTCTACCTCCTTTCTCTCCTTTATCACCTTAGGGACAGGAGATTTTCAAGGTCTCCCCATTCTCTGTCATTCTCCTGTTGGATTAACTTTTCTCTGTTTAGCCTGGAACAAGAAAATGATTTCAAAGACACTCTCAGATGCTATTTTCTTACCTCTTTGTCTGTAGCTCCCCATTTTCCAACCCTTAAATTGAGTCAACCCAATTGGCTTTTTTTTTTTGCTGCTACTGGAAGACTGTGCCCAGCTGGAGGAATCACATAATCACACTGATTTCCTCCATTATAAGTTTATAAGCTTCATCCTCAGCTGGACTTAGTTGCTGCTTAAGCAATCCTTTTACTTATGTGTCTCATCAACTCCCTATCTCATTTCCCATGGTGACTGTTACAAGCTTTTTACAGCTTTCATTGCCACCTCCTGATTTCACATCATGCTCCATTTTTGCAGCAGGCCCTAACTCTTACTTTCTGGAGACAACAGATGGTCTTGAGTCTGTGAATTGTTGATTTCCCCTTCTATGCCCTAACTTCTTTTAAAAATAATTTTCAATTGAACTAACATTGATTTTCAGTATATAAATCTGGTATGTAATCTGGTTTATAATTTGACAGTTATATATTTTATATCATGTTCACCTTATCATCTGCAGTCTTCTCTGTCCTCCATGAGGAGGTCTCCCAGGCTGGCCACCAACCAGTGTTTTTTAATTTACCCCTTCTCCCTAAGGCCTATCACTTGTGCTCTATCTTGCATCAGAGGTCTCTTCTCCACTTGCAGTTTCTTCCCTGCTTATGTAAGGTCACTCACCAAATTCTTATGTAAAAAAGTTATTTAGCCTTTTTTCTCAAACTATCTCTCTGATTCTCTTTGTCATTAAGATAGATGATGGTATCAACCAGAAGGCAGACTCTGGAGTCTGACTGACAAGTGGGATCCTGGCTCATTCTTACTTGTGGGTGACCGCAGTTATTTCATTTGAAGAGGGATACAATAGAAATATGTGAGTGTAGAATTATAAAGAATACTAATTTAATTAATACAATGTCTAATCAATACATTTTAATTTTCACTGTTGTTAGCTGACCTGCATCATGGTCAGCTAACGGATTGGCTAGATGGAGTACTATCTTTCATACTTTAATGTTCAGAAAGTCAATAAGAGAATCCAACACAAAGCTCCTGAAGGCAAAATTGCATCAGAGGCCAAAGCAAAAAGGACTAGAAAGGTAGGTAATAATTCTAAATCCTAACAAGTGTGAGATTATAATTGAGACATGGAGACAAATACTAAGAATCAACCAGGCCAGAAACGGATCAAAATGAGAGAAATTTGGGAACTATGGAATGAAACCAGGACAAGTTTGACTTTTCATTTCCTTCCATAGGTCAATGCTTAAAGTCTCCCATAGTCTAATGCCTAATGATGTCTAATTTCTAAACTTTTCATACATCTAATCATTTATATACCAGTATATCCTTCAGAATACTCCACAAGTATCTCACCTTCAATATACCCAATATAATTTCATGATCTACCCAAAATTTCCCTCTGCTCTGTATTTAATTTAGAGTCACTATTCCCTCAGTTACCTAAATTAGAAATTATGGAGTCATAGTGGTAACCTTCCTCTTTAAGGATTCAATAAAATATTTCTTTCTGAAATACCTCCTTTGTCCATTCCCATTGACCTCTTCCAGGACCTCATCATACCTTATCTGGACTATCATCATGGGTGGTTAACTGATATGCCCTTCTCCTTATTACTTTCTCTCCTATTCCATCCTCCACATTGCTCACAGAATAACATTCAAATATGGTAGAATGACATGCTAGTCACTATTTCCAGGTATTCTAGTTAATTTCATGTCTCTGATATTTCTGTGCAGCTATTTCCCATTTCTGCCTCCACCCCCATCCCTGGATTCCCTGAAATGCTCTTGACATATTTGCCATTCTACTTAGGAAATTAGTATTCATTTCAATTGTCAGCAGTAGGGTCACTTCTGTGAAATCCTAATTCACCTTCCCTACTTCTCAGCAAAAGTAATTGTTCTTTCATCTATGTTGACATGGTGTATTACATATTATATCTCTTTGGCACTGCTCATACTTTTATTGCTATTTAAGTCTGTGTCTGCTGCTGGATGTGCTTTCCTTGAAACAAGAATCTTGATACCCTTATACTTTTAAGACTTCAAAAGTGTCTGACACACAATGGAAGCATCTTAGCTGTTAAATGCTTCCTATCTAATCCATTAATTTTGTAATGTGTATATCTGCATGTGCATACATATGCAATAAATAATATAGCTCATAATTTCAAGAGAAATCAATAGAGCAAATAAAATATAATTAAAACAGCAATTATCATATTTATGAAATATATATAGCTGAAACTGCTACTGCAATAATTTGAATAATTTAAACTTTCTTTAATAAGTATGACTTTTGTTAATCTAAAGAATGTTAGTAATGCTGCATTAATTCCTTTTTAAAGGAAAGGTGCAGGTCTTAAAGGAAGGTAGGCAGATGAGGCAGGCAGAAAGAGAGGAGAAAAAAAGCACTTGATTTTATTTGGTTGTTCAACTACAATTGATTTTTCATGTCATTTATTATATGATATTCTAATTTAAATTTGATCTTATTAAATAATATTGACAAATGACAAGTTCTAAAAGAATAATTAAAAAATACAACCAAAAGACTTGATACAAATTTACTAAACATTATTCCTTCATAATTTCATGTCTAAATATAAGAGAGACACCATAGCCCATAGCCATATTCATATTTGTGACATTCTCATAGAATGCATTAGGGTCCTACTGTTAGAAAAGCAGATAGGAATGTCACTATACAGTTGAAGTCATAATTGGAGACATGTTCATTATTGCTCTATATGTAAGGAGCATTACCACATTAAGAGAATGACTAGGCTTAGCAAAATGAAGAACATGCAAATGATGATGGTTATCTAGATATTACAATAAATCTAGATATTATTGTATATGACCATGAAATAAAGGGAAAAAAGCAAAACAAAATGAAAAATGTAATCTCATTCCTGAGGTAGCTCATTATTTCCTTTCATTTAATGAATAATTATCGAATGCCTGCTTCATATGAGGCACTGTGTTATGTTATAGGGATATAAAGCTGAATAGTCAGGTTCACATATCCTGCCATCTAGTCAATAGATGGACAGAACATGTGACTATCATTTCTTTTCCTGAACAAACCGCTTCACATGTTTAAATTCATGTGTTTTAGTTAGGGTAATGCTGGCTGCTTTAATCAATCAAAAAATCCTGATGGATCACAGTTTATTTCTTATTCATTAGGGGTTTGAGGGGGTGGTAGGTAAGTGGATAAAGAAAAGTATCTGCTGTGTTCAGTCATCTGAAGAGTCAGGCTGATGAAGCCTCTGCAATATTCATGTTCACCTTGTGATATCTAAGGTCTTTAAAGAGCAGAAATGGATAAAAACACAAAGAAACTTTTAGCTGGGCAGTCCTGAAAGTGGTGTTTTCTTTCTGCTCACATTCCACTGGATGAATTGAGTTATATGGTCACCCCTAACTCAGCAAGAGGCTGAAAATGTGTGTGCTCAGGCAGTGGAAGAGGATCAAAGTTCGCAGTCTTTGCTCTATTTAAATGCCATCACTCTCTAAATCCAGTGCTGCATAGTTCCAGGGGAAGGACAATGTCTTTTTCACAAAATGATCTGGAGACACAGAAATCTTAGAATCCTGTTCTTTATCTTATGGCTAATGCTCTGGGTCACATTCCAGTTTGTGGGAAGAGAAAAAAGCCAGTGGAAAACAGGCAGATATATTCCTTATGTAGTGTCATATTCCTATTTAAAACTACTGAAGTTCTTGTGACTATGAGAAGGATGGATCTTGGAAGACCATCTCTGAAATACTATGTTTTTAGTTTCAGGAGCTGATAAATATTACCTAGTTCCCTTTGCTCTGCTGATGTTGACTTGTGGCTCTTGCTTCAAATCAATGTGGACTTCAGTTCTTGCCTCAGAATTGTATCCAGGTCAACTGCATTATGATAGGTTAGGACTGATTGGTTCTCAAGAAGTGCCACAATGTGGCATAAGTTATATGATAAATAAATGGATGCATGTCCTTCTAGATGTATGCAGTCACCTTGTCACCATCATCTTGTTGTCCTAACACTTATTACACTGCCTGAAACAGTACTGACAAAGATCTTCACTGAATGAAGAATGAATGAATGAGTGGCATATTTGAAGTGGTTCTGAATTATACTCTTTTTTTACCCCTTATTCTATGTTTGTTCATAATATTGGGGACAGAAAAAAGAACTACAAGTAATATATTAAAAATAGTAGTTATAGAAAGGAGACAAACATCTTCTAATGATCTGTTTTAGATAGAAATATGGACCCTAGGAGAAGAAATATTTGCCAGGTGTCATAAACATTATTCATATTAGAACCTTTAAGTTCCAAGCTATTGCTCTTTTTAATAGCACCTCAACATATTGATTCTAATCTTGTAGCTGCCTTATAACTGGAAGATTTGAAATTCATACTCAGATCCATTCACTCTAAATCAAGAGCTCATTTTTCCTCCTTAATAGCTCTCAAAATGTGAATCGTAGCCAATAGCATCAGCCAGTGTTAGACTCTCCAGGGAACTTGTTTGAAATGCAAATTCTTGATTTTTGCTTCAGACCAATCAACTCTGAAACTCTGGAGGCTAAACCCAGAAATTTGGGCTTTAACAAGCTCTCTAGTGATTCACATGCTGATCGAAATTTCAGAGCCAGTGTCCTTCATTGACAGGACAGAACACACCATATGTTCAGAAATCAGCTTATATGACATAAACAACTGTAACCAAAGTTGCCCATGGTACTCTACTCTCTGTGCTAGGCTTTTTATGTACCTAATCTCATCTAAGCATCACAGTGGTCTGGCAAAATTGTTATTATTATCTGTATTTTATAAATAAGAAAACTAAGATTCAGAGAGGTTAAGTTGACCCTTGTCCAACACCCGTCCATCTTATAAGGACATGATGGCAGAGATGAAATGTGTTACTCCTGTGGTCCAACTCCATTGACTACCTATTTCCTAAAGCTCTGCTTAAAAAGAAATATACTGTATTATAATAGAAGTATAATAAAAATATTTGATGTTTGAAATATAAATTTTTCAGGACCACAAACTGTTTCCAAAAGTTTGCTAGTTATAAAGTGATCATTAAATGTTATTTTGAATTTTGCCAGGACAAAAAATTGTCAGTTTATTTAAGTGATTTGTCTCCTGTTTCTCTATTTATGAAACTTTGTAAGTAGTCTACCAGAGGCACATATGTAATTTAAATTGTTGATTTTTCTCCCAAAAGACCCTCTGTAATAAATGATCTACTCTCTTGAGTATATCAGAGAGTCCATATGACCAGAAATACCTATATCTCTACAAATGAGGGATACTTGACTGTGAGATAAATTAAATGCTTTGTATCTTCATCATTCCCACGTCACTGTTAAGCTATCTCTGCTTAATTACTGATGCATAGAACACCTGAGTGTACAGAGTGTAGATGGTAAAATCTTAGTATATTTGTTTACTTGGCCTTTTATTTGTTTTTACTTGTGGAAAAAGTGAGTCTTGATTAAAAATTGTCCCTTAATAGTTAATCTAAAAGTAGATATCTCTGGTTATTGTTTGGAGAAAACTCAGGAGATAGTTTTCAAATATTCAGATCTTTCTAGAGAAGCAAAAATATATATATTTATCTGCTAGATGTATATATGTGCATATGCTATGCAGATTTAGCTGTATAAGTATGTATAATGAAATCTAATATTGAACTTTTGTATGAATTATTTTAACACTCACTATAGGCAGAAATCTACAATTGTGTCCTGGTTATATTCATGATATATTTACTTTTGGATTTTCTGTACACTTCCAATAATGAACTTTTAAAAATTATTCCCTTCACATCCACATATTCCTTTAGCCTCATAATTTGAGTTAATTATTTTACCCACCTGAAGTTACGTTCTTTTTTAAATAATAGCTTCTAGATTACAAAATGAAGTAAGATTTAAAATCTGCCTGAGTTGACACAATGCCATCACATCATACTAGCTGAGTAACCTTAGGTAAGTTATTTACAGTCTCTGATTCTCAATTTCAATATAAATAAAAGGAGTATAAAAGATTTCCAGTATAATCTTTAGGTATGTATAAGGTTAACTTCTGTACTACCCCTTCTTTAAATAAGGCAAAAATTATGAAAAAATAAATTGGATTTTCCTAAAAATGTAAACTTGCAATATTTTCTTTATTTCCCAGGAAACTTAAAATCCTACAAATAATTTTGAGAAAACAATACTAGTCAACTAAAATATGAAAATAACAACAAATATGTCATTCATCATGTTGGCTAATTTTGTTGTTAGAATTATATTTTTGTTAAGAAAATAGAAGGAAAAAGCAAGCTTTGGTGTAGTTTTTCAGTATTGACCTATCTGTGGGCTCTAAAAGGGTAGGATTGGATATGATTCTCTTGAGCAGTTGAATTCAGAACTCTGGGAGATTTGTATCAATATTTGGGTCCATCTGTTGATGTTTCAAAATAGTGACTTAATTTCCTAAAGTGAAGGAGTGAAGAAGATAATTCAGCTGGATTACCTGGATCATGAAAATAATGGAATATGTATTACTTTTCTGCTGGTTTCCTTGTTATACCATAGTGATTGAGGGTTTTGTGTTTGTTTTTTGCTTTTTTTTAACAAGGAGAAATTAAAATCATAGTGGGGTAGTCTTCCTTTTGTCCTCGTCTCATGTCAGACATTACAACAGTGAAAACTCATTGACTAAATTACTAAAAAAGACATTCGCACTTGAGATTTGTCTTGGTCAGCTCATGCTGATATAATAAAAACCGTAAGTGGGTGGCTTATAAAACAGAAGTTTATTTCTTACAGTTCTGAAGACTGCAAGTCTTGTATGGTGAGGATTTATTTCTTTATTCATGGGTGACTGTTTTCTTGCTGTGACATCACATGGTATAAGGAGAAATCAAGCTCTCTCAGGACTCATAAGGATACTAATCCTATTTAGTAGGGTTCTACCCTCATGATCATTTAATCCTAAACCTCCAGAAGACTCCATCTTTTAATACTATCACCTTTGATGGTAGAGTTTCAACATTTAAAACTTTGTGGTGGGGTAGATAAAAACCTTTGGTCTACAGAAAAGTCTGTAGAAGATACACACTCAGGTAACTCCAGTGAGTCAAAACCTTGAATAACTCATGTCCTCTTGGGTTCTTGGGTGAGATGAAACTTGTGATTTCCAGGCAATAAAGTATAGTAAGGAAGACAGCATGTCAATTCCTTGCTTAGGGTATAGACTCTGTCTTATGAAACTAAGTGAGAGAATTTCATGCTGGATTTGAAGAAATAAGATATCATGCTGTAAGTGGGCCATGAACCTATGAACTGGGGCTGGACCCTAGGGACTGATTTTAGGTTCTGGTTGATGGTCAGAAGAGAAACCTCCAACTTCCAACCACAAGAGGTGAATGTTTCCAACAATCATGTGAACTTGGAAGAGAAACTTTGAGCTCCAGAAAGTTTCTTCAGCCTACTCACATCTAGATTTCAGCTTTGTGAGACCCCGAGAAAAGAATCCAGAAAGACTATAAGAACTCTCACAAAAACTCTGAGATAGTACATTTCTGCTATTTTAAGCCATTAAATTTGTAGTAATTTATGTACCATGCAAAATTAATACAAGTTTACCTCATCTGCCCTACTCAAGCCTCCTCAGATATTCCTTACAAGTGGATGAAATTCATGGAAATACGATGTCTTGGAAATCTGTAAGACACAGCTGTATTTGCAGGTCTATAATATTGTGCAAGTTTATGTCTAGCATCTACTGAGTAATTAGCTTGTTAAGACTAGAAGTACATTATACATCGTTAAATTTTGCTGCAATCAGGGAATCCAATACTTATTTTACTTATACACACTTATAATGAGATTAAAAAAAATCTTATTCAGAGTTTTCCAAGGAATACTATGTTCCTGATTTTATTCTTCCTCTAATAATTAGAGGCATTCTTCTCAATTAAGGCATTTAGATGTAATTGTATACAGATGGTTTGACTTAGGAAACTCTGATTGTTTGTAAATAATAAACTGAAATTAATAGCAAACTATGAAAAAATAAGAAATATAAATAATTCATTATAAATTATTTAGATACCAAATTATAAAGAATATATATTGACTTTAGCATTCAACATACAGGCATTTCAATCTAGATTCTGCTGCTTAGTAATGTGACTGAAACTCCCACAGCTTCTCCTTACTTACTTTCAGAATGAAGACAATAATACCTATATCACAGGATTATGTAAAGTTTTCTGAGGATTAAATTTTGTAACATAAATAAAATGCAAACACTCTATGTGAAATACTTTAGATGCTCAATAATTCTAGGACTATCCCAAAGTCCATCCAGTACACACACACACGCACACACACACACACACACACACATCCATATCCTTAAACACATAAAACTGAAAAACTTTGACATGGATATTATATTTGGTTATTCTATTCAGATCTCGCCTTGTTATTTCCTTTTGTTTTTCCAAATGTAAATTATTTTTGCTTTTCATTATATAGCAATTTATCAAAAGATTATTATAAGTTATTTTAGATTGGGTTTATATGGTTGCTGAAAATATGCTTAAAAATAATATCTGTATCAGTAAAATCTGAGAGTTTGTATCAGCACTATAAAATATCTGAATCTACACCTTTGCTATCCTAGGTATAGTTTCCCTTTCTGTGAGATGACATATCTCTATGTTGATTTCTGTTTATGACATTCTATAATTCCTATTCTTTACTATTACAAGAAAAAATCTGAAACGCGAACGTTTTCATTTTACATATTAAATAGACTGGAAGAAGTGTGTGTGTGTATATGTGCATAAGTTTGTTTGTGTATCTTATGGCAATAGGATAAAGGTAATGGGGTAGAGACTAAACTTCTTTTAACCATAAAGATAACCTTTGAATGGTTTAAACTTGAAGACAGATACCCCCACCTTCCTTGGAAAAAAATTTGGACTTCATGACACACAATTTCCTCAGGTTTAGGGGACTGATTATACTCTGTCACTACATCTAAGGTTGTACTGTATCTTATCTTGTTCAATAGTTAGGTGTCTATTGATTACCATAGGATAATTTTTATAATTTTTGAAAGATGCCAGCATTATTTTTTGTGAACAATATATTTTTGTAGAATTCTTTCATGATTCCTCCAAGTAAATATTTGTGTTTGATTTGTAGAATTCTGTAGAACATGGAACAAGGATGTATAGAACCTGATCACAAATGAGCTGTGTGACTTAGGATAAGTTGTCTTCCTTAGATCTCAATATCCTCATGAATAAATAAAATAAGGGTGCTGCTTTAATGGTTAAAAATTGTTCTAGCTAAAAATTCGATTTTGATATGCAGACTATTTTCTATTTATGGAAATACACTAAATGCTTTTTCTTTCCTTTTGAAAATTGTTTTTGACAAGCACAGTGCTTTTAGCATTTTGCAAAGTGTTTACGCTGCATCTGGCAAGAGGCAAAGCTTGGGAGCCTGGGAAGTAATCATAGTCTTAAGACCTAATACAGTAGTCAATAGCTGTGTGAATTGTGTGTGTGTGTGTATATGTATATATATATATATATATATATATATGTGCATATACCCCTACTGACTCTTGTAGGCAAATTGGAGCCAGCTGATTTTTGAATGTGAGTCTGTGTGCATAAATATCCTTTCATCTGAATGATGACAGGAATATATAATTATTTCTATCAATAGAATGTTTTTTTCCATATTCCTAGCTTCTATTTCTTTGAGAAGTCTAAAACATCTGAATGTTATTATCAGTCTACAAATTAAATATACTGGAAAAAAGGTGTGTGTGTGTGTGTGTGTGTGTGTGAATGAGGTAGAGATACATGTAATTTTGCAAGATTTGATGATTGCTATTAACTGAAGTGTGAGTTAGACATTGTCAATCTAAACTTTGAAATTTATCTGACAATGAACATTTTCCATTAAGTGGTATGAATATGTGACTATGGCTGGAAAAATTAGTGGTCTATGAATGCATAGTTACACTTGATATATACATGAGAAGAGAATGTAATTGGATCTTAGGCTAACGATATTTAATTTGCAGAGAGATGACTTCTCAAAGAAATAGAAAATATCTTCAAATATTTAAAGGTTTGTGTCAATCAACATAAGTCAATATGGTTCCAGAGAAACTACATAAAATTGATAGAGGTTGTATTTCAGGTCAATGTAAGAAAGAACTTGATAAGATTCAGACCTATTCATCAATGTTGTGCTGTCAATGGGAATGTGCAAGCATTGTTACTGATAATTATCTAACAAAAGTTGACTGGATGGCTATCTTTTAAGGATGTTGTATTTTGCATAGAATTTCTTCAATTGGTGAAACATTGGAGTAACTTAATTATGAATTTTTCTTCCAATTCTTATATTTGTATAGTTTTTTGTTCCCATAAATACTTTATGTATAGGTCATCAATACCTTTAGGCAGATATTACTGACAGAAAGTGACTAAGAAAGTTTTATGCTTAGATTTGTAATGGGATATCTCAATTATTTCACCATATTGTATAGAGCCCCAATGAAGATGACTGGCTCTATAGTCAAGGTGTGAGCCTAAAATTTTAGCTAAATACTCAGGATTCACATATGTTAACATCCACAAAAACAGTTTCTTAAAGTTCAAACTGTTCTCTAAATAAAGAACTGTAGGTGCATGTATGTTCATTTAGGCAGCTATAACAGAATACCATAGACAGTGGTTTCTAGACAACAGAAATATATCTCTTGCAGTTCTGGAGTCTGAGAAGTACAAGGTCAAGGGGTCAGCAGGTTGGATATTTAGTTAGGGTAAACTTTTTGACTCATAGATGTTGCCTTCTTAGGATGACAGAAATGAGACATTGAATGCAGAAATGTTACGGGGTTATGTACCAATGACTAAGGGATGGGGAGGAGATGGAGCAATATGAGCAGGTGCAGAGCAGCCAGGCCAGCAGCAAGTAAGTGCTATGTGATGTCAGTCAGTGATTGTATAGTAACTACATTTGGTCCAATGGGACTTCATACAAACAATCAGGTCCATTGTAAGGAATTTTGGCATCATAGGTGAAAATCAAATTTGGCGCCCCCCCCCAAGGCCTACTCTAAATATCCTGCCTAAAGCACATGCTACTTTAACCATCCCAGTTCCAGAAATAACCCCCACAGTGCCAGAGATAACTCCCGTAGTTCTTACTTGAGGCTCAGCACTGCTGCAGCGTTCAGCTTCCTTTGAAGAAACAGGCAATGGGATGGTGGGGAAGCCTCTCTTCTCATGGGTCTCTTGTTCTTCATAAGGAGCAGGAACAGCAGTAGTGATCCCAGCCCACCACAATCAGCATTGACAAGGGATGACTTTAACACAGGGCAAAAGAGCAGCTACTTTTGGGTCCCTTCAACATAGTGGGCCCAAGGCAATTCAACTCTTGCCCTGCATTAAAGGTGGCCCTGGTTTTAAAAAAAATCAGACAATGTTGACATTTATATGAAAATTGCAGGATAGTCAGGAAATAAGAAAAAAAAGTCTGTCTCATTTAAAATGGCATGTTTGGTCAGCCTACGCCTTCTAGCTATAACCTCACATGTAAGGAAGGCAGAGGGAATCTCTCTGGGTCCTCTTTTATAAATGCACTAATTCAGTTTATGAGAACTCCACCTCATGACCTTATCTCCCAAAGACTTCATATCCAACTATCATCACTTTGAGTATTAGGACTACAACATATGAATTTCAGAGGAACACAAACTTTGAAGACCACAGCTGCATATTTCTTTGAGAAAGGTCAAACAGATGGTTCTAGATTTTAGTTGAACCCTGCTGACTGTTTTGGCTACGAGCCTGTGCAATTTCCTTCCTGCCTAACTACATGTCTTCCATCCTGCCTGCACTTTTTCTTTAAAAAAAAAAAATTACCATTCAATGATTTAACTCAACCTGCATCAGCAATAAAATTACAAAAGTGGCATATCCAAGTTTTATCTAAAGATTGAGTATTACATAAATTTCATATTAACTCAATTATGAACTAGAATATTATTGTCTCTCCTGACTGGGGACAAAACAAAATTGAGGTGACCATTGTAATTAAACTCTAGGTTGGTATTCCATTGAGTTTGTATTTGATAACCTTTTTCTGACTTGGTACACTCAACTTATTTCATTAATCTTATAAAATGCTGCTCACTGTGTTTTCCAAGTTAGTATTTCAGTCTTATTTCTTAATTTAATTATGGTATCTATCAAATAAATTCAGCATTCTTATAAAATGCTATTCACATTTTCTCATAAATAGCATGATTTAAAAATATATAGTGTCAAGTAGACTGTTTTTTAACATTAACATTTTATATTAATTACTGACAGATAAACAGGATTTATTTTGAAACAATTGACTAATAGCATTTTTGGCACAACACGCTGCCAGTAATTTGATCATAAACTCATGGGACCTCTTTTTTCTTTCATTTTCTACCTTGAGACTGCAATAAAGCTATAGTTTATGATATAAACTAGGGGAAAATTATGGTTCTGTTATAAAAATACAGCAACTAGTACAGATGCTAAGATAAATCTGTAGCTAAGTAGGAATTTCCCTAACTATGCTTTTCAAAAACTGATATATGAGTCTTGACACATAGTTTGAGTTTTATTAAATCCTCAAATCCAGTGCCACAGCCTGCAGTGATAATTCTCCATGTTTATTATTTTCTATGTTTTTCCTTGCTATATCCCTATTAGGTAGATAATAAAAATAAAACAAACAAAAATCCAAGCTAAATTCTGTTTATATGCTTTTAATTATCAAAATGAAGCTAAATTGACTACCTCAGTTGGAATTTTTGTTTCTAGAGGAGTGATTAATTTAACATTCAAACCTATTTTTAATATTTTTTCAACCCCCAAGGAGCTACAACCTACAATCTACCATCATTTCTCTGTTCCTGACCATGCATATATACTCATTTTCCTTCTTATGCAACTTGCATGCTGTGCTTTATATTATCTTTCCATATATAAACTTTCACTTATCTTCTCTCTTCCTTCCTAGAAAAGCTCAAATGCTAGGTAAATCCAACTCTTCAGTCTAAGACAGATGAATATGGCTGGAGAAAAGCATTCAGTAATGTTGACTGCTCATCTTAAGGTCAAGACCAAAAAGATTAAGTGGGTCTTATTACTGCCCTGAACCTCTAGTCCATTTACATTTTTACTCTCCTAGGTGACAATTTTATCCCTTCAGTCTTCTCTCAATACTCTAATACTGTCTTGTTCCATTTTTTCTCTGTTGATAATCTTGCCTTCTAATTCAGTGCAAAACTAAAAGCCAACAGAAATGTACTCTCACAAGCTCCCCTCCACCACGGTATCTACCTACATACTGACATCTGAACCCACTTAACCTAATTTCTGTGCTGATGCTAATTCCTACTCTTGCAGCTAGATCTCACTGCTTTTCATCACCTTTACCAATTATCCTTTTTGACATCTTCTAGTTTCCTTAAAACTAGACCTTTCCATCAGTATCTTGCCATTTCCTCCTTTCATTTATAACCTAATGTATCTAGCTTGTATTCTATTCACTGTTAAAAGTTTGTGCTTAATTTTGAATTTTATGACATGACCTACTAACATTAAATGTAAATTTCGATGAAGTCTTATTTTATCTAAATAAAAACACCCAATAAGTAAATACACATACATGGCAGAATATCAATACATTTTTGTAGATTGAATGAGAATATCTCCACAACAGTCTTAAATGAACTTAGTTTTCAAAGATTAATATTAACTTAAAAAGAAATGCCAAAATAAAATTCCATTTGCATATAGAGTTTATCCTGAAGAAAAAGAGATTTATTTTTTAATCTCAGAGGATACAGAATATAAGTGTTCAAATGGTTTTACCATTTATAATAAGGTGTTCTAGAATGAAATTATTAATAAAAATACATATGTACACACATATATACATGCAAAAACTTTGTTTTTACCAATGTTACAGACAGAATCTCCCAGAGAAGAGAATTTGTATTGTTAAAGTGAATCCTGCACATTGTGGTCTTTCTCTAAACAAAAACTTCATCACAGAAGACTGCATAAATGTATCTCCTCTCTGTTTTGTTGCTTTTGAATACTGGGTGTTGTGTGTTCCTAAAATGAACACATGTAGAACCACAATAGCAGGATGCAGTCGGGGGGTTGTTAAAGCCATCTGGTCAGGAAATTCATTTGGGGTCAGTATTCGGGTTGTTAATGATACCAACTAACAGGAAGAACATGGAGAATACATGAGGTGGGCTCTGTTTAGGAGTAAAATCAATTCTCCTATTTAATGGGTACTTTTCCGATAGCTGTATAACGAATTGCGATCATGTAGACTCAAAGTGCAGTTTTTTTTTTATTATTGCTTAAAATTCTTAAGAACATAGATTATAGGAGAATACTATACAGACCAAAGCTTAACTGAACAGTCTTTATATTTGTTTAAAGCAAACAAAAAACAATTATCACCTGCAGAATTTAGAGCTAATTATATGGTTTGACCACCTGAAAGAAACTTGGTCTTATCAAAAACAATTTTGGGATTTTTAAAAATGTTTTTGGTATTTAGTACTTCTTGGAAGCTCACTTTTTTTTTTACTTCACAAACACAAGGAGTAAAGCTTCATTAGCAGAGAATTCCTTCCCCAGCTCACTCATGTGCTAATTGTTTCCTGAACAAATTATTTAACCACTTCATGCCTTAGCCTTAGCTTTACTGGCTCACCAAATTACTGTAAAAATACATCAAGTTAATGTTAATATATGACCAGAAAATTAAATGAAAAATCATAGCTATTATCATGAAGCGACTGTTATATGATTAACTTGTTCATTTATTTAAATTAATATTCTTTAACTATTGACTGGATGTATGCATAAGGAATGAAAGAATAAATAAACTATAAACTTAGTATCAGGAAGATTGCCATCTTAGTGGAGTAGCCTATAAATAGTTACAGGCTTTGCTTTAATATAGGTAAAGGAAAGTAGAAAATTCAAATAAATCCTAGAAAAACTAAAGGAAAATTAAAAGATTTCATAGGACAATTAAAAGATTGTCATATATCTTAATTTTTAAAATGTGTGTTGTGCACCTAATATGAAATATTTGAACTTTTGTTTTTAAATAAATTCACACTCCTGGGAAAGTCAAGAGAACAGCAAAAAATAACTATAACTAGAATGTAATAACACTTATTTCATATAGATTTTTTTGAGAATCAAGTGAGAGTATATATAAAGCATTAAGAACCGTAGAAATAAATGAGCTGAAAACAAAAGTGCTTAGAACTAATACTAATTACAGTTTTTAAGCTGTGTTTTTGTCACCTGAAAAATAAGAATAAGAGTGATTATCTTATAATAGTATTGCATTCATAAAATTTAGAAGCTACTTATTTTGCCAGCCTAAGCTAGTGACAGCCTGTCTATATAAATAGTAAAACTTCTTACTGGAAGAAATTCAATCTTGTTTTTTAATTTGACTTGACTAATACTACAATACAAACAAAATTACCCATGCATAGTAATTCCTTTGTGATCTAGAGTTAATGATACCAAGCCACAGTCTGGGCTTACCTACTTTCACATCAGTAGCTCTCCAGGTGAAGGTGTATGTAGTTGATCTTTGCTGAAGAAAACTGGTAAATTATTTGATATTAGAAACACATTTATGTGTGAAATAAAATATAATAACATTATTAATGTATAGGACATATTAATGAAATGTTTGTTAAAAAACCAGACTATATGTTAGTCTTCCATTATTCAAAATGATTTGGCGTTTTTGTGTCTCAGAGGTGAACAGGTCCAGGAGGGGGCAGGTATAGCCTTCTAGATCATAACTATGTCATATTCAATGTTAGGGCATCTGGAACCCAAATTTTGTGTCAAGACTGAAGTGTTGATGAGAAATACAGTTGAATATTAAAATAAATGTGAATATATATGTATTTGAGGTTAAAATGCAAATTTATCATGAATTTTAAAGATAAAGCATAACACTTCAAAAATATTTTAAAACTATTCAAATCATGTTTGTAAAAATCTAAGACCTATAAATTAACACAACTATTAGGAGAAGTCCAATCCTCACTTTACTTACTTGTTTAACAAATACTTATTTAAGACAAACTATATGCCAGATCCTATACTGCAATCTCAATACAAAGACAGAAAGATTTACATGGCTCCTGCCCTCAGGGGACTTAAAATCTAGCAGTGGAACAGGTCTTTATTAAAGTGCAACTAACTTAATCCTTATAACAACTTAATGACTCTCTATTAGTGATTTTATTAACCTTGTGATAAATGCTAAAGGATACTGAGGCATAAAATAATATGACAATACAGAAATACAATTGAATTTCATAAATATCAGCCAAATAACAGTAAGGGAAATGAATAAATATAACATAAATAGTGCACAAAAAGGTACAGAGTAGTAACAATGGAAAGAGATCCATGGGGCCATAAGCAATAGTATCTTTTTAGAGTCAAGATGGTGGGGTTCATAGTTACAGGTGACGCACCAGTTTTCAAGCAGTAGAAGCGTTCAGAAAGCCAGCAACAAGCTGGTTGGGCAGGTTGGTCATGTCAGAAGGGAGAATCGGTCCGTGGACTGGACAATGAAGTTTATCCCTATCATGATTACATGTCTTGTGTGTAGAAAACATTTGTGATTCCTGTGGGTCATTTGATGGTGCTCATCAATATTGTAGGTATCAAGAAATAGTACCAATCTGTGAGTCTTCAGATCCCATTAATTTTAGACATAACAACTCTTACTACAAGTTCAAGATTCCATTGATTTTAGACATAGCAACCCTTAATACAAGTTCAAGTTGAGGTTCACTGTTTCCGAGTTGAGTGACTCATGCAGGTAATGACGATGTGCTCAGTAAACTTCCACTGCATAGCTAATCATACAGGTTCTCATATTCACTTGAGTTGCCATGTAGATTTATAAGGAACATCTTACTAAAAACAAAGTGTTAACTATAAATCACAGCCAAAGTTGGGAATGTGACAGTCATCCTGGAAGTCCGTTTTTGCCTCTGCTGTCTTGTGGAACCTCTCTTCAACCAAAGGATAGTGGCCATGAGCAATAGGAGACCATATCATTTATCTCAATTTAGGAAAATTTTGACAAAACCTTGTAGCTTGACTAAAATACACTGATGATATAAAAATAGTGACAATGAAATATATTTTAAATATTCTTAAATAAAATGAGTAAAACATTATGTTAATCATCTAAATATTAAAAGTATAACATGGAAAGAATAGTTATTCTTGATATATCCTCATGTATATTAATCAACTTAAACTTTCTAGTCCTATGTGTAATATTGCATTGTGAGTATTTTTCCTGAAGGCATTATTTTTAATGTGATTTTATTATTTTTAATTTTCTATGAAATTTCTGGAAATACTCAAAATTACATGTTATGGTTAATAAATTTAAAATATTGATGCCTTCAATTTAGATCATCATAGCTTTATTTCAAAAACACTCTGTGAAGGGGTTTGGTATCTAGTAAGAACAAATTCTGTTAAATTGAAAATATTCTCAATTCTAATTTATTTTTATAATTATAATTTGTTTTGACTCACGTTTTATTTTTTAGAGATTTTCTACCCTCCTTAATGTACTGTCTCTTTAACCAACAAATAATTCTATAAGACGAAACTTGTCAATCAGTTTAGTTATGGTACTTTTAAAGGCTTATCATGTTTAGATGCTAAAACTATAGGTTTGTTACAGGTCTTTAAAGTCATATTCCAATGCATACAGAATATAATTATTTTAAAATTTGAAATTCTATAAAATTCTATACAGAATATAAACACATTCTGAAATTAGGAACTCTAGCAAAAGAATACTCACAAACCATGATATTCTAAAGCATATTTATGAAATTTCAAAATTAAATCCTGTCCTCTCTTGGAGAACTCTTTTTATAATCTAATTTATTCAGTTTATTTCTTGCTTCATTTCAGTGTGCTTTTGTTTATAAACTTTGTTTAGAATAATAACTATTTCCTGAAAGTTTCAAGAGCTGAAGAACTGGGGTGCTCCGTTTGCTGAATACTATGATGAAAAATTTCCAAGTGATTTTGCAAGAAAAAGAACATTACAAATTTAGGACTTATCTACAAAAGGTTGCTTTCCAACATAATTATGAGGGGGTAAATGGCAGCCTGGAAACTATGTGGATTTTTTAGATAATATATGGCATCCCACTAAATTGTCATTGTGTGTAGCATTATGGGACATGATACAATGTCACAAAAGTAAAAGAAGAGCAAAAGAGGTAGCTCCTCCTGTTCCCTGTCACCCTGTTCCACTAAGATGAAGGAATTCCTTTGAGAGATTCCACAGTTGTCTCCCATGCCATCATCCTGATTTCTGGGAATATGATTGCTCTATGCCTTGAACAAGCATCTTACTTATGCTTGTCTATTTTCTGTGGCGATGAGTTTCTGTTTATCTTGTCTCATTGATCCTGGTGATTTCTACTCTCATCAGTTTGGTGAAGAGCTATAACATACTATTTCAGTTTCTAGTATTTTAAAGACTGCTTCTTTTGATGCTTTGAAGGCTTGGCTTCTGAACTCCACTCTCTTCAACTTGATTGTTCATCAAATGCAAAGTAGTTTTAAGTGAATTCTGTATTGGTCATCTAGGTTAGTTTGTTGCATAGATGAAATGACTATTCTTGATGTAGAATTCTGAGTACAGCCAACTTTATCCTCAGCTGAACCCTGTTTTTTGCTTGAGAGAAAGATTCAAGTGAATTGCACAGCTTATTGCTGTATTCAGTCATGAAATGCTGTTCGTAAAATGTTATATTTCCAAGAGAATACACTTTGAGATGGCAATTGCTTGCAGGAGATTTAATAGTTGGTATGAGGGGATTAATACTAGGGATAAAGTAGAGGCAAAATGTCAGCTTTAATGAGCCTCAATGCCAGTCTCAGTTGGCCCTATTGGGAGCTCCGTAGATGGAAAGAGTCTTATGGCCTGTACTGAGTTGAGGGGAGATGGCCAGACTTTGAAAATTCCATGTTTATCTATCACTGAAGGAAGGCTGCCCATGAAAAGAGTGTAACGTGGAGTTAGGCAGCTCTTTTCAGCTGAGATCATATTAGAAGGGAGCCAGGAGCAGAGGGGCTCTCTGGCAGCAGCACTCCCAGCTACTGGAATAAGTCTTTTATTCCTTCAAGGGAATCTTAGCAGGGCATCCCAGCCACTCTACTCACTCTGATGTAAGAATGGAGTTCTTGTATTGGCTGAGAACATGCTGAGAACCAGTTTTCAGAAAATCAGGAGCTAAAAGAGCCTAAGGCCTGCAAGTGTTTATAATGTATCTCTGAAACATGGATGTTCCTACCTGCTGACTTTCTGTTTTGTAATGTAATCTTTATCTTTGTACTTTGTTTGCTATAATCAAAATCAGGGATTTACAACAAAATGTAAGCAAAGTGATACAGCCAAACAATTTAATGGCAAAAATAACTAATAAAAGAAATCAACTGTTGACTTTTGATGGCGTAATTAGGGAAGGTCTCTCCTAAAGAGATGATATTTGAACTGAAACATGACTCACAAGATGGAGTCGGGCTAATGAGGATGTGGAAGAACCTTCCAGGCTGAAGGAGGAACAATTGTAAAAGTGCAGATATGAGCTGGCAGACTTAACATAGTCCTCAGGTAGAATTAGTGTCTTGATAACATCTCTAGGTGCTGTAATGTGGGGCATGAAATAAGATATTTGAGGTAGTAATGAGAGGATTTTTTGATAATTTTCAAAGTTTAGGACTTCAAAAAAGGCTAAATGAAGCATATGAGAATATGGAGAAGCAACATAAATCCCAGGACAGAATTTGGTTTGCTAGGCTATGACTTGAGATGTTTAAGATACTCCAACAATAAGTTTTATTTTATTCTATATTATTCCTTCAGAGATAAAGTCCTTCTCATGATACCCAGGGATTTTTTTGTCTGTTTGTTTGATGTTAGAACATGCTAATATGACCAAGAAAAGTTTACGTGTGAAGAAGAAAAGGAACAAGACAAATGATGAATGTTAGGAAAAAGAATATTTGTGCAGGAGATTGCCTACAATTGCCAGAAGAAAAAATTAAGCAACTGATAAATATATTGAGCATAAAACTTCCTGCAGGGATGTGCGTGTGTGTCATGTATGTGTATTTATATACGTTTACTCAAGGAGGTAGCCGTAACTTACTAGCATCATAAAACTGTATTAAATGACAGGAGCATAGCACCAGAAGGCTATATCTTTCTTTTGTGAATAAATTTGATAGAAGTGGAGGTAAGTTAGTGCTGCATTCATTCTGCAGGAGAATTTTCATCAAAATTGCTGGAAAGTTTCTAGAAAATCTTTATGAAAATTAAGCTCATTTTTTTACCTGTAATAAGATAAATATTAACTATGAAAGGAAAAAGTAAGATTATATGGGCCAACATTCTTTAAAAATGACTTGAATTACATAAAACTTTTGTATGTTAATTTGTGACTGCAGAACACTAATGATGCCAATTTGCAGATGTATTTGCTAAATTTCTGCCAGTAATTGCTGAGGAATTACAGAAAATGGGAAAGATTGAAATGTCAGCCAAGGTTCATGGCTGGAGACAGAAGCATTTTAAATAGGAAGAGATTTAATATAATAAATTGTGTGCTCACAAAATCTCAGGAAGGTCTGGAGAAGTGGGCAGCCATCTGAGCTTCCCAGAATGACTTCCAGACTCTAGAGACCTGAATCTCCAAGCGAGCTCTTATTTCTAAGAGCATCCTAGACCCACCACCCTTCCTGAGCACATAATTGTGACCAATTAGAGAATCCTCGAGCTGGAACTGTGCACCTGTTATGATGATATCACTGCTTCTACAGGCCAGTGACTGGGCACTGCAACCTCTGCTTCAACCAGCTATCTCACCCAGTAGCCTGTAGAATGCATGAATGACTGCTTCAGAAGAAAATCTCCCATCTCCATGAGGCCTTCCTTGATAACAAAGACATGCTAGATGATAACCACCCTCATGTTGCCTTATAAGTCTTTCACAGACACATCTGTGTAGTAGGACCTTATTGAAATCCATAATTCTACCTGCAAAAACATCTGGAAATTGTAAACTTAACTCTCACATCTCTCCAGTAGAAGATATAATCAAAGGGGGTCAAATGGAAACTCAAAGAGTCAAACCACTGTATTTCACACAACTGCAGACAGGTAAACAGTCTCACTTTTTGAAACAGAAGAAACAGATTATAAGAGAGACCTGCTGAACTTGACATTGGTACTAATACAGGTTTACAAAGATAGCCTGGAACCACTAAGAAAGGATGCCTTCTATCACTGGGAGTAGAGGTTCATTAAAAACAAATCATACTAGAGCACTCATTAAAGAGTAAGTCATAGACATTTATGATAATAGATTTTAGCCAGACTTTTGATACCAACTCTTATATAGTGGGATACATTTGTGAAATGTGGTCAAGATAGTGGTATAGTTGAAATGATTTGCAATTATAGATTTTGAAATGCTGATTAGTGGATACACATCCAATTGCAGTACATGCTACAGGAATTTATACTTTCTCCTACCCTCCATTACTTAATGACTCCCGTGAGGACATTGATTTTAAAATAGCAATAGTGATTTTTATTGTATGTTCAATCTAGGTGAGACACTACAGACACTTTCTTACCTCATTTATCCCTTACGACAATCTTGTCAGTTTATTTTCATTTTATGTATGCAAACTGATTTTAACTGGGTTACCATAACTAGTTAGCAGCAGTATTGAGTTTCTTGCTAGTATTGCGTCAAGGGAGAGGTACCAGAGGGAGCAAAAATGCCACAGTGTTTCCATGTGTTTCTGCCCAGCAACCCAGCAGTGGCATTTTCTCAGTGAGTTCACATAAGTTGGAAGCTGGGCTGCTGTCCTGTAGGGTCTGTCAGTAACTCAGGGACTCAAATTTACATGCATGAGTCTCACTAAAAGCTCACTTATTAAACAATGAGAAATGTAACAGTCAAGTTACCAAATATGGGTAATATGCTTGCCTGCAGAATTCTGAAGGAGAGCCTGATGAGAGCAGAATGCAAACTGCATGGACAGACTCGGTCTGAGAGACGCTGATCAGAGCTCTCTCTGGCTGCAGTCACAGCAGGGATGCAAGGATTCCTAGCTGACTGCATCCCTCCACCAACCTAGGAAAGTACGTTCTTACTGCGTCTGGAAGTGCCAGAATTTGCCTCTCTACCTCTTTCTATGCCTCCATGACTGGCTGCTATGCTTTCTTTAGATGTTTTGATGAGTTGCTAAGTTGCTTTGATGGAAAATATAGTTTTTCTCTTTATGGTGCCTGTTTTGATAAATTTCCTTTATTATATTTTTTAATTTCACATGGCAAATTTATGTCTATTAATTTTTTTAAAGTAAAGGTGGTGGCAGGAATAAGCACAAGTCAGTGGGTAGGCAGGGAGAAAGAGGGAGAAAGAAGTTCTTATCTGTTTTATTTAGTTGTTCATCTTAGTTGTTCTCCCCCACACCCCCATGTCCTGGGTAGCAAACCTGAGTCCTTGGAATGTATGTGAACTATGCCAGCCAGAGACTGCAAATATGACCGCTAAGCGACACACTGAAAAGGCAAGTTCTTTTCTGTACTTTCGAATTCACAGCTGTCCTTGTACACTATCTACAAGATGCAGGTTCATTTGGTTTCTTTACCTGGCTGCCTTTGATAGGTTAACAGAAAGGCAAACAAAACTAACAAGAACAAAAGTACCAATGCTGACATACAGAGTTTAAGTTAATAGAGCATGTTTTTTTTAAAATTACAACATTTTTAGTTAGCATAGGCTCGCTGTGAATCAATATTGTATGATGTAGTTATCAAAGAAGCCAGGACATACTTAGTTATGTTTACTCTCCAACAGAATAAATGAGTAAATGAATGAAGTGGTTGATAGTCCTGCCCTAATCATTGCTAACACCAAGAGTAGCAATTTTTATTTAGTTCAGGTCCACTTTTTCAGAGAATATGGACAGACAGGCACATATTCAGAGGTAATTGACCAAATGAGTCTTGAAATCACATTCTGACAAATGGTGGTAGAACACTGATGCATTTAGCTTGAGAAAGTTACTTAAGAGAAAATAAGAAAATCTGAGTCTTTGAGTGTTTAAAGGATTACTGAGTGCTTATTAAGTGCTATAAAGCAGACCAGCCATTGTGCTCAGTCTTGTAATGCATTTCAGACACGATGGAATTATAATGAAAAGGGAATTCTTTATTTGGAGTTGTCCTGGATGACAGGTCTGACAGGAGTCAGCAGAAAATACAGACAGATAACTCTACGTAATGAGAATGATGACGTTTCTAATTCTCAAAGCTGTCCAACAACAGAACAAGCTGCATTGATGTTAAAGGGGTCCATGTTTTTGGAGGTACTCAAGCAGAGACTGACTTTCGAATGACACATGTTGGAGGGGAATAAGTATTAAATAAAAGCATGGACCAGATGAACTCTAAGATTTTGTCCCATCTTTTCCTGTGAATCCATCATTATCTGAAACAACAGCAGTCCCTCTCTTTATCTTTTACTTTAGTGTCATGGGCTCTAAATAGTTACTATCACTTCTAATTCCATACATCAAGCATAAGTTCCCTATACTAGGTTGTCCCATTCATTCTTGGCAACCAAAACACAATCCAGTATCACCCAGATTTGCAGGATGGGAAGCTAACACTTTGTGAGTAGATCATTATTTATAATAGCAAGAAAGGACCTCACTTGATATCCAGACTGATGTATTCTTAGTATGAGAGAAACAGTATGTCATATGGATTTTTTCAAAGTATGGTAAATTATCATTCACTGATAGTTTGAAAACTTCAAATGTTAGTAACATTCATTTTCATTTTTGTGTTTAAATTCAGTTATTTAATCTCATTCCTTATTTTGATTCTTATTGTTAATGAGTGCTCTTTGAGCTTCAATCAACCTGCGCTTTCACACAACTACCCATGTTACACTTAAAAACTGGTTCCTGCAAAAGGTGAAGAATGGATATCTACTTAATTAAACAATGATAGAGTTTTATACCTAGAGGAAACCTAAATGTCACATATTAGTCATTGAGAAATTCAAGCCTAGAGAGATTAAATGACTTGCCACAGTCACAGGACTAATGAGAAAGCTGAATGCTTTTCTTTCTTCTTTAGTCCCCTACTCACTGATGCAATTATTCTTCTCAAGATACTTTTCTCCATCTTTTTTCTGTTCATAGTGAGCATTCTGTTTTTATACTAGGCACTCATATCTTTATGTACAGCCTGACTGATGCTTGACCCAAGGAGTAAGCATCTGAGTAGAACTCCAAAATGCTGTTATATTTTCTTTACCTAAATCCTTAGTTCAGTAGGCAGGAATTCTCAGGGTTCCTATGTATTAATACTGATTGCTCTTGGCTCTCTGCAGTGCTGCATACGATGCAGTCCTTGACAGAAATGTGGCCATTAAGAAGCTCAGCAGACCCTTTCAGAACCAAACGCATGCCAAGAGAGCTTACCGGGAGCTGGTCCTCATGAAGTGTGTGAACCATAAAAACGTGAGTTGCGGTGTTTAAATCTCTGGCAGTGGGAGACTGAGAAAACAAAACCAGTATGGAAACTTGAATAAGAAAGGATTTGCCTTGCAATTTCTGCCTCTTAAGATTGTTTATCCGACCCACATGCTACATTTGACTTCATTGTCCTCATGGTAGCTTTTTTTCTGGAAAACCATCTAAAAACCATATGGTGTGAAGGAGATGAATTTGATAGCTATTTCCCTTTTATGTTCTTGACTATATTTGGCTCTTTCTCCAAAATAGCTAGAGAGTTTCATGTTTTTTCTAAAACAGAAAAGACAAACAAACATACACACTAACTCCCCCATCCTACCAAATATCTGAAGAGCAATATACTTTATTTCTTTATAATTTAAATTTAATTATTGACAGGTAAAGATTTTTAATTTCACTTTTTTTTTACCTATAATGTGGCAGAAGTCTCTGGCTGTTTACTGTACATTCAGTGTTGGTAGGCTTGGGCCTAACTGCAATGCACTTTGGGGCAATATCATCAAAAGCATTTCTCATTGGAATTTAGAACACTGTTACAGGTCTTTTTCAGGACTTTTTAGTACACCATTACAGGAATTTTTTGTTGTAGATTAGGAGCTTCTTCAATAACAGGCAAAGGCCTCTAGAATTCCAGATTTTCATTCTTCTTAATAAAGATAAATGGGAAATAATTATTTTAATTATGACTATTCCTATTGCCAAGATTATAATATACATAGTATATATATTTTATATATAGATATACAATAAAATATTTGATAAATTATTATAAACTATAATAATGGCTATTATAACTCATATTTCTTAAGTATGAAAATCATCCAGATTATATTAAATTATTAGTACAGTTTTATAAACAAGTGAATTTATTATCAAGCTACTCTATAAATAGCTCTAAGAAAAACAAATATTGAATATTTAGTTGAAAAATATTTGAAATAAAATATGTGGATTCAGGCCCAGTGATAATGCTGCTCTCTTTTTTGTTGTTGATGTTGTTTTGTTTTCTACCACCACATAACTTTTTAGTTCAGTCATTTGACAAACATATGTTGAATGAATAAAATATGCCCAGAAGTTATATATCTAATGATCTAGTTGCTAATAATAAGAGTTAAGAGAAAGAGTCAAAGCCTTGCCCTTGTGGAGCTCATGTTCTACAAAATATATAGGTTATGTATAGAATGTCAGACAGTGATAAATGTTATTAAGTAAAAGAAAGTCAAGAAGGAAGATAAACAATTCTAGTTGATGGGTGGGGTTGGATACATTTTAAGATAGGTAGAAAAGGCCTCACTTTGTTATAAAAGGGAAATTTTGCATAGTATGTGCCCATCTCTAATTATATATAATGGAAAGGATGTTTCTTAAGAAAAATTATTATACTAAAGAATTTATTCTTTCAGTATATTGATAAGGGCAGAGAAGATTAACCACATGACCAATGGAACCTATTTTAATGGTGGCAAAGAGGTTGAAATATAACATGGACAATGGAAAAATGGATAACAGCAATGAAGTAATTATATCAGAAGTTTTGACAGCTTGTTTTCAGATTTTTATATTCTGCCTGTAGCCCCTGTGCATTGTGAAGAAACTTCCCCTTACTGATTGATTTGAAGAATCATACTCCCCATTCTTAGCTAGCATATGAGCGTTCACATTTAGATACCTAAAAAGGAGATTCAAACTGAAATAATGACTTAAACTAACATCCTCCCTACTACCGTCTTTTTAAGTGTGTATGTACTAAGAAGGTTAAGGCTTTAGAATAAGTTAGGTATGTATATATGGTATAGGTATATAAGTCTATGAAAATTATTCCTGGAACTGGTTCACAAAGAGGAGGTTCACTTAGAACCAAATATAAATTCTATATTAGTACTTGTAATACTAAGTAAAGCAGTCAGAATGAAAAACTCTGTTAATGCTGTAAACAATAAAGTAATACAGTAAAGTAATCTTGATCAATTCTCTAATAATGGAGTAGAAAACTCAGAAAATGAAAAGTTAATTCTAGAAAGTGGTATCTGTGGTGTGATTGTGGCGCCATGACAAATATTGATTCACATCACTGCATCTTAAGATTATGGAATGTAAGAACTAAATCATATTCCTACCTGGAAACTGTTGAACTAAAATGAACCTGTGATGATCTTTTTATAAAGGCAGAATTTTAATTGATGGGTTTCTTTTTTAAGTAGGAATTGGAATTTATAAGAGAACAAAGATATAATAGAGGAGCAATCCTCAAAAGGGAAATCAAAGAGGGTTAAGTCTCTAAAATACGGCAGAGTAAAAGGGAAAATGAGACTATAGAGTGGGAAATTTACCTTTTAAAAATAAATTTTGATTTATTTAAAATTGAAATGCATTTTCTAGATCAATTTAGATTACCTAGTTTATACACCAGATGATAGGAGTTATCATTTTTCTGCTTTCAAGATATGTGTATATGTGTCCTACACATAGTCTCTGATGTTTTTGTTTGAACAAATATTGAAACAAATAGTTTTTTAAGATTGATAAAGTATTAGGGAAAAAAGTCTACTACATATATTCCAATAAGACATGTAGCACATAGACTTTTTCAACACACATTTCAACTTAATATGCAGAATAATAAGGCATTTTAATCAGATGTTTTAAAGACTTTAAAACAACTTAATTTCTAGATGCGTATTGAGTACTTCACTGTTGCTTTACGAGAGACTATCTAGGGTTTGTTGACATAAGCATTATAACAAACCATATGTTTTTGATGTGTTTTAACTATTGTTGTAAGTATAGAATTATACATATATATGAAAAATTAGAGGATATTGCGATTTTTGCTTAATAATATTTGTAGCAATAAAATTGTTCAAGGTCTAAAATAATCCTAGAATTGACTAACATTGTCAAGCATTTAAATTCAATTTGATCTTTTATTAATTCATATATGTGTGTACCAGTTATAAAAGGTACTCAAGTTTATTCATGTTTTAAAGATTTTAAATCTTAGATGTACTCAGTTTTTGTGAAATGGTTGCATCTATATTGTGAATAGAAAGTTATTATATTTATTTTAATTTGTACTTCCCATCGACACTTAAATGTCGAATATTTAGTTGAAAGAACATTTTGAGTTAGTTATATATGCAATCTATTTGGAAATGTGAAAGAAGAACTTTAAAAAATATCACTTATTTTAGAAACTAAACTTCTCCCCTACCATTATATAAAAAAAATGAATATGGAAATAAAACATTTTATAAACTTAATTTTGATAGCTTTTTAATATATTTCCTCAAATTCATCATTGCTGTTATCCAAGATAGATACATTTCCTCCATGCATTAGTTTAGCATCAATTTAAATAATATCGAGTGAAATTCAAGAAATTCAGGTATAAACCCCCAAAAATCTTGAATTAAAAAACACATTAAATTAGAAAATAATCTGTCCATTTGGAGAGAAAACATGTCTTCACTACATTTTGGGGTGTTTCATTGCTGTCTCACATTTCTTGCATGGCTTTGTCTTCTCTTGTTTAACTGTATTATAGATCTATATACTACCAGAGAAAAACACACTCTAAAACAATCTCGCCATAATGTTATCTCTGACTCTTCATTCTGACTAAGAATTTGACCTTTTTTAATTGCATTATGAAACCAAAAACCAACAGTATGTCCTTCTGCATATACTTTTCGGTCCTGTGAGACAGAAATTTTTTACATCATTTCTGTTTCCTCTGTAACTCTAGTGCGTGACTTTGAGTTGAAATAAATACTTGTTTTACTATTTTTTACAAATAACTTATATACGCCCCCTTTTTTCCCTCTGCTCATCCACTGTTTCTTTTTCAGATTATTAGTTTATTAAATGTCTTCACACCCCAGAAAACACTAGAGGAGTTCCAAGATGTGTAAGTAACAAAACTTATGAAGGAGGCATGCATAGCATTCAAATGACTCAAGTAAAGTTGAAAAAAGCAAATAGATAAAATTTTTCCTGAGATCAAAGAAAGGTAAAAACTGGTAGCAAATGAAAGAGATTCTGTGATGTTCTGTTTCAGTGTTACTTCTTGGAAAGATAGTTCTGCTTTTATCAGACTTTCTGGATCTTTACGCTTTGTTGTCCCATGTTCTTGGTTCAATCAAGGGAGGTTTATTTTTTATTATATATTTTTATTATTAATGATTTTATGAGATTTCTACATTGAATCAATAGACTGAGAAATATTAGTAATAAGAGGGACATAAAATCATCATTATTCTTTATTTCTGTGGTGCTTTTGATTTTGTGCAAAAATATCTACCTAGAAGTATGGTGGCAGTAAACAGAGGACAGTAAATGAGTTCCAGCAGAGCATCTTTCTTAAGAAAAATATTTTGCATTTAATGGAAGATACTGTTCAATTTTTTTCATTATTTATAATCATAAAATCAGGAAAGAGTTGAGGAAATGCAGGAAAAACTTAGAACATGCTGAAGGTAGACAACATATGGGCAGAAACATGCACTGTTAAATGCTTATTTATTAGTAATCTTGTGGTAATACTATCAGGGTCAACAAACATGAGAAGCTTAGAAGCTTTTCCTATCAGCTCAGTCAAAAATAAAGCTGGGAAGTTTGAAAGACCTACAGATTTAGGAGAGGTTTCTGACTTGTTTGAAAGTCTCTATAGGTCTTGTGTTCTGAAACTGATATTGCGGATTTAACTTCCAGTTATCTAGTAATGGAGTTGATGGATGCCAACTTGTGTCAGGTGATTCAGATGGAATTAGACCACGAGCGAATGTCTTATCTGCTGTACCAAATGTTGTGTGGCATTAAGCACCTTCACTCTGCTGGAATTATTCACAGGGTAAGAACATCAGCCTATTTCAGAATAACTGAGATGCCTCTGGGGGAACGAGCAACTGTAGATTATTTTCTTTATGTAGGAGTATTTGGTTAAATACAATACGCTTCATTTTTTTTGATGCTACAATTAGCATAGCTCACAAATGCATAGAAGGAAACTTTAGCTATACTGCCGTTGATTGTAGTTAGCATTTTGTTTCAACTCATTGACAGCCATCTTCTGAGAAGCCTGTTTTCTAGTCCTTTGATTGACAGAGGTCATATGTGCAGCTGAAATAAGACAGTTCATCCCATGTCTTGTTTCTGAAGGCATAAAGACAGCTGCCCTGATCTGCTCTTCTGTCAGACCTCAAAATTAAATACAAGCTGAAAGATTATGTTGCCATGAGAAGAAACCTAACAGATGACAACAGATGACCATTTTTTTCTAAAATCCCTTCTTAAAATGAGCATAAATTATTAAAATGATAGTATAATTCTCTTCTAGATTTAGAAAAGTTACATATACATGTATACATATACATGTATATGTAACTTTTCAAAAATCATTGTGAACATATTTGGGACAGTAATCATTTACTTTATATAGAGCTATGTAGTCAAAGAAGGCTTCTCAAAGCAATGGCAAGACAGCCATGTGATTGGGTGTATATATTATAGATCATTCTATCCAATCCTAACTTTTAATGTCTTCTTTTGTTCTTATATTCAGGATTTAAAACCAAGTAACATTGTAGTCAAGTCTGATTGTACATTGAAAATTCTCGACTTTGGTCTAGCCAGGACGGCAGGCACAAGCTTCATGATGACTCCTTATGTGGTGACCCGTTACTACAGAGCCCCAGAGGTCATCCTGGGAATGGGCTACAAGGAGAACGGTAGGGATGCTTCTGAGTAGCTGCCTCAGAAATGTGAGAAAAATGCGTACATACTTTAGATAGCAAACATTAATGTTCTCTCTCATGTATATGGGTAGATTTTTTTTTTTTAAACAGGACTGTCAGCTTTCAGAGTTTTTTAAAAATATTACTAGCAAGAATCAAGAATCACATTAAAGATATGAAGGATGATTCTAAGAAATAAGTTTTGATAGAAGAATGCTAAAATGTTATAGTTAAAATGAATTATAAATGGAGTCTGATTAAACAGTCAAGTAGATACAGATTACTGAGCATGATGTAGACATTGAGGAAAAACTGCCATTTGGGTTGTAATTCAGCTCAATGTGACCATAAAACTGAAGGAAATCTACCTATTATACTTATTTGACTTTATGCCAAATCTTAGCTGGATGGCTTCAGTTCTAAGGCAAGACAAACCAAAATATGTCACATATCCTTGAAGCAGAAATTTTCACAATTGCTCAATGGATAAATTAAATTATATAGATTTAGATATAGAATAATTTGGAAAGATCTGTATTATCCAAGTTAGATAGGAGTTCCTTTAATACTTTAATCTACTCTGCAAGTAATATGCAGGGAAACAGTTAACTAGTACATTTTTATAAATTCCAAATATCATAGAGAAGAAAATTATTAAATTTTATACTGCTGCCTTCATAAAGAAAATCATAAAGAAAATTAAATATTCATGAAGACTTTAAAAGAAAAAGTAGAATATTTAAAATGTTCTCTTATTTAATTTTATTGAGTAAAAAGAAAACTTTATAAACTGCCTCTTAGTAAGCATTGTGATACATAATTTTGACCAGACTATGTCTAACAAGCAATGTGGAACATTAAAAATTATATGCAATACACTTAGGAATTAAATTTGTTTTAAATTATACAATTTACCTTTCATATTGAGTTTTATATTTTACTCTGTTAGTTCCTAGCAGTCTTTATTTATAAATTCTATAAAATAATCACTGTACTTTGATGTGCTACAGAGGACTTTTCTGAAGTTTCCTTGACCATCAAAGTTTTTTTTTTTTTAAAGTCTTTGTATACTTTCAGCTTAGAAGACAGAGAATACTTTTGTTCATTTTTATATAGGAGGGAAAACTCAACTCCGAAGACCGTCAGATTTACTTTTGTGGGCAATGGTATAATTCTGGTAATTTTTGATTTGGTATAAACAAATCTAACCCTTTTCCTAAGGCAATGTGACATCTAATTTATTTAAACAAGAAAGAAGATTATTCTTTGAAAGTTATTTTTATTCAAAGCCAAAGGAGAACTAATTAAAGAAGCTCCCCAGATGTGGGTGGGTCCTGTTCTGGAGTTTCAGATCTTTGCTGCACGGACCTGTAATCTCATCCTTTTATTTTTTCCTCACTAGTGAGGGTAAAAGTACTGATTGATTTTACTGGCTTCTCTATATCCTGGGAGAAGGCAGACCTATCACCCTTGTGTTTCACTCCCATGATATATGAGAGGAAGATTATGTTACAGAAAAACACGCTTGCTCCCACATCTGGCATGCCCAGCTGTATTGCACACTTAACCCTGCCTTCCTTCCGTAAGGAGCATATCAGCCTAATGTTTTTGCCTCCAAATTATCTTTTTCCTTACTAATAAGGAAATTAGAAGAAGGTGAAAATTGGTAAGAAAGGTGAAGCATGTTGGAATGATAAGTATGATAACTGAGAAATAAAAATGTATGTATATCACCATTTTTAACACCATTATTCTCGTGTCTACATGACCCCTTTATATATGTGATAATTAATCATTTATCTTTTTTCTTGAAATATTTCACATAAAACTAAACCTGATGTTTATTTCTAAGAAAAGTTTCTGTAGAAAAAATTGGAGTCCTGAGTACCAGAAATTGAAACTCTTCATTCAGTGAATAATGATTCCAGCCATTTCCTCATTTCTTGGATTTGGTTGAATATAACTTATTTTGGAAAAAAAGTGGCCAATTGTTGCCCTGTTCTAAAAGCTGAATAGAATAGAAAATGGATATAACCACCCTTAACGGTTCAGTATTTTTCCTATATCTACAAAATGATACCAAAAAAACCCTGGTGGCTTTTAACTATCATCTACCAAGGTGAGATTTCCTGTTTAGCTGATGCTTTTCCATGTCAGCAATGTGACTGTTTTATGGCATTATAAAAGTTCTCTTAGACACCCATAAAGTAATTTTTAAAAACAAACTTCATTGTCTGATTAGACTTTGTTTATGATCTATATATTACAGTGCTGGTTGTAATTCACCTTTATGTCCAATTTTTGGTGGGAAATGCAGATTGTGCCTTGTAATCAAACTGTTCTTTTTCCTCCTCTTTCAAAGATTAATTATCATAGTTAACTTGACTTTCCTCCCTTTTCTTCACTTCCCTCTCTCGTTCTAGTGGATATATGGTCTGTGGGATGCATTATGGGAGAAATGGTTCGCCACAAAATCCTCTTTCCAGGAAGGGACTGTATCCTTGTACCTTTTGCTGCAGCTTTCCTTGTTTTGTTCTTTCTCCTTTTAAACACATCATGATTTTTCCCAGGAGAATAAGATAGAAGCAAAAAGTTGGGTAAGTGATGTAATATGCGGTAAAAGAAAAAAATTATTTCGATAATTCGACCAGCACTGAAGACTACCTACTTCAATGATTGTTTTAATGGACTTATTCCTTAAATGATTTTTTTACATAATTCAAAATATCAATGCTATTTTATTTTTTGAGATCATCAGATCTCAAATTATTAAAATATGTTTACAATTAGCATAATAAATCACTATTTATAAGTATTTTCCATCTCTTTCTAAAACTATTTTATGCTTCTAGAACATTTAGGAATAAACATTTCTCTCCTTGTTGACATCCAAAACTTCTGTATAATTCTTCATTGATTTTAATTACTCCTAACAGATATCCCATCTTAAATAGGTCAATCTAACATATTCTTCTTAAAGCATGAACTTCTGTAAATTAAAAGGCATAGTTATTATTCAAATTGCCAGAGGTCAGATGAGTTTAAAATAGGCTCCTTTCACTTGACTTGAAGACATGACTTAGACATAGATAATTGGTTTTCCAATGAAATTTAGAATTTTAAAAAGCAGTGTTGATTTGAGTTGTACCATTGAGTCCTGTACCAGATCTGAAATTTCTTGGAGGGAGAATTATGATTAGCAATTATTAAATGAGCTAGCATACTTCTGTTATCGCTATATGCTCACTATCTAACAAAGGCATATATTTATGTGTGTAATAATGCATGATAAAGTTTATGGAATATAAACTATAAACATAGTTTATAAGCAGAAATAAACTAGCAAGTACTTGAATAAATTTAAGTACACTAATAATTGACACCTGTAACAATGCTAATGCAAGATTGACTTCATTATATTTATTTGATGTGAAATTTTTTCGAATTGGCAATGAAAATGTATTCCATAGCTCTATTAACTATTCTATTTGATTAATAAGAAAGCTCTTTTGTGGAATCTTTATTATTTAATAAAGATTTTGATTGTTATTTAGTAGAAAAGAAATAAAGATAAAAGCCATTAAAAATATCTGACTCAGTAAGAAATTGATACCATACTAAGCATGCATTTATTTTGGAATTTATTTGTTCTGTTGGATATTAAAGAGATATTTCTAAATAATAATGGTATGGTAAGAGTAATGACATCTTCTAAAACTATACTATTTGTTAGGTAGCTACCAGCCACATGTGGCTATTTGTTTAAAATAATGATTAGCTTGATTTGAGATGGGTTATATATGCAAAATGTATACTAGATTTTCAAGATAAAGGGAGAGCATACAAAATCTCATTAATAATTTTAATGTATTAAAATGACACATTATTTGCATTTGTGACTCATTTTACTATTGGAGGGTGCTGATCAAGAACATGAGAGAAAAACGTGCCAGCCGTTGTAACCAACCTTATAGCTTTAAATCACTGATTGTCCATGATACTTTATTATTTGTAGTGTGAAGTGTCATTTTCACTACCAAATTTCATAACTACTTAAGAAAATTAATTTTAATTTAAATTAATTATTCATATTTGGGGATCAATTATCTATCCAAAGTAGTTGATTTGAGCAATGGTATAATTCACATCATCTTTAACTGTGCTGATTTCCTGCAAAATAGTTTACCTTAGACAAAAAAAAATTTTTTTCAATCAACATACCAAGTGAAGTTGCACAGCTGTATCTCTGTAGTGCACCAGTTAGTGGAAGACAGAAAGTCACAAAACATGTCATTTCTGTGTTGTTGTTATATGTCCCTTGGTTTCTAGGTAGCATGAGTCTCTGAGATCAAATTTTACTTAGCATTTCAGGTATTTTTCAGTGTTACTTTTTCTCCTGTTTCAATAGTCTCAATTTAAAAGTCAGCAAAATTAAGAAAAACAAAACATCCTACGCCCAAATAACCCTATAAAAATAAAAAACAAAAATAATTGTACCATATTGACAGTTAGATATCTTCAAATGTCATTTGGAAGTTCTTACCACTTTATTATAGTTTATGTTTTAAAAGAATGTACTTGAAAGTAAATTGTGTAAAAATCAATATTTAAACATATATCTTTGGTAAGTGTAATTCTAGAAATAGAGCAAACCCTTTTACATGTAATATAAATTGTCTTCAGCGTTCATTGAATACTTTGGTCTCATATGATGATTTTATAGAATGAGTTTTTGATAGCTTTGTGTCATATTTGATAATGAGATTATTTACAGGCCTAAAAGTTAATGCAAAAGTGACATAAAGTCATTTATAGTGGAAAACATCTTGCTTAAATATGGCTAAATAATTTCCAAAAGAAATACACAAGAGCTTTCATTTCATTGAACAATTTTACATTAGGATTTAAACACTTATTTTTACTTTTATTTTACTTGTAAATTTAATTTTACAAGTTTATTTTACTTGTAAATATGATTACATTTTAATGTCTTAAATCATGACTACATTTAAAATTTAAATAGTAAAAATCTTTAGTAAACAATGGATTGCATGCACTCAGCATTTTTTGAGTGGAATTTTTTTTGTTAAACTCTATATGAAATTATTATCATTTTATGAGTAGAGATTTCTGCCAATAATCAAGAGATCAGAATATTAAATGAACTTCATTAAGCCATGATGATCAACACAAATTGAAGGACAAATGAAGGCTATTGATGGGGCAAAGAATCACCAATTTTTTAGCATATTGAAATGATTCTAGACTTTACTGGAAGTAATATAAAAGTTAGATTATATGCTAATTGATACATTGATTACTTCCAAGATTCTTAAGAGACTTAAAAAGAAACAATCATGTGTTCTCTTGTCTTTCACTTAGAATTACTCAGAGTAATTTATATTGAATTCCTCTCAAGCCAAAAAATGATGTGCTAATATCATCAAACAACATTATTCCTTTCTTTCCACAGTACTTTCTAATGTTCCCTTTATTAAACTGAATCATAAACAAAAATAGTAAAACACCCTGGCATATTGGGAAATCATATGCAATTGTTACTGATGCATTATTTTGCATTTTGAAAAACATTGTGTGGGTTTGTGGCTATTGACATAATCCAGATGATATCACATAGTAGTTTCTCGATTACTAAAGTATTAGTGAAATAAATGAAAACATAGATAATTAAATAAAATAAAAATTGCATATTTGTTTTTCATTCATTAGATTGTTAATTTTTAGTGTTCCAAGGAGCATATGTGAAATATTTGTTTTTATTTTATAAAGAGCTTCTTAATCACACAAACATATACTATCATATACCTGATTTTCACTAGTGTTATGATTAAAACCTATTTAATAACATATTTTATATAATATGCAATATTACTAAAAATCCTTAGACTCATACTGAATTTCAATCTAGAGAACAACAGATATGTGAGATCCATTATTTTTCTTTATATAGTTCAAATATATGAGCTCATGCAATACCCATATGCTATTCATGTACTTTTCTTGTCTGCTTTTTTAAAATACATTTTTCTACCTTATTTTTTCCACTCTACCTCAAATGTCAGTAACTCTTTGGAGCAAGAACTGTTCCAAGAAAATGTTCCTTTATCTACAGTTCTTGACTAGGTTCTCTGGACTTGAGTGATATAGAGTATCTGTTTGACATTTCTAGGTGCCAATTATATCATCTCCAATATCTGACAACGGGGCTGCAGAAACATCCTTTTTTTCCCCCTGAATACATTAGAAACTTCAGTTATGATGAATATGCATAGCCCTGAAAGAGACCAAGTTATTAAGGCATAGGTAAATTATTTGTCAAAACATATATTTGAAAAGATAAAGAAAAACCCTCAAGTTAACTGAAAGTTATAATTTTCCAAGATCTGACATGAAAATTAGGATTAATCAAAGTAAAATGAAAAAAAATTGGAGATTTATGGGTTACTATGTCTATCTAGTACAGGTATTCTTAATTATTCTTACTTCTTTGAAATAACCATGTTTCCATCATATTAAACTTTCCCAAATAATGCATTGCTCTAGTTTGAGTCAGTTCCCTAATATTAAGATAATACAATTATTCAAACAATATATAATTTATGATTTTGAGTAAAATTTACATGTAAAAGTATTAGTTCTTTCACATTCATGAACAAATTGCAAATAACCATGAACACTAAAGAAAATATTGTTTGTTTATTTTTTATTTATTATTTGTTTAAAAGAATTTATTTTCACCGTTAATTTGCTTACTGCTATTTTCTGTTATTATTTTGTTGAGAAAATTTAAGTATGATAGGAATCAATAGAATGGGAGCTAAGGATTCTGTGAGTGATTTGAACAGATGGAAGGAAGACACAGTTCTAAGAGGAAAATCCCTCTTCCAGGAATTTTAGAGTAAGTGAGAGTGCACTGGAGGGCAGGATAAGGCATAAAGGTCATAAAAGGGGTTCAGAGAGATACAGAGCAAGGGTACAGAAAATAACGGAGGACACAGAAAGAACTTCCAGGGTGGAACAAAAGACAAAAAATTGAGAGCTATATGCCTTATTCTTGGAGCTGAAGCTATTGCCAGCTAAAAGTGCAAACAGCTCCCTAACACTGACCACACACTGACCCGACCCAAAAGATCTGTGTCTAGAAAAGTATGTAGAAAGGTTTAAAAACATAATGCTTTTCCCCATTCCTCTGCAGTTCTGTAGACAGAGAGATCTTTAAAAATGAAGTGGAATACTGAGGGGGAGAAAATTACAATGCTGAAACATATTCTTTAGCTATTACTGTTATATTCCACTCAAACTGCCTGTTTGGATTTTAAGACAGAGTTTATGAAGCTACTGGAAGACTCTCTCTTCAGCCATCAAATAAGTCTCAACTCATATTAAAATATGGCACTGGTAACTGGCTTCTGGTCACTTTAGTTGCATGACTTATCTCCTGAACTTCAGTTAAGTTTAGAAAGCACCTTCATCTGTTTTATAGAATTATTGTGATTATAACCATTTGATATATACATATATATGCCCATACATATGTGTATATACACACATTATATTAGCTGTTTACAGTCTTACACATTCTTGTAAATATCAAAGAAAAGGTCCTCCAAATTTTATGTTATAAAGTTAGTTTAGGAGAAGCGCTAGTTCAAATAACCTTCATATTGAATTTGAAAAACTATTGATAATGGAATTAAGAGGCCTCCTAGAATGAAAAATTAATCTCTCTCATTATGAGAAGTCAAAGTACTTTGTGAATTAGACAACAGAAAAAGGAAATAAAAATGAACAATTTGTCATTCATTCTATCACTTAGCAAGTTGATACACAGAATGAAAGGAGGACATGAGAAAGAATCTTCAGGAAGTTTGTAATTAACTTGGTGATAATGTGAGATATTTGGCATCGGTTTTGACTGTCTATTGATAAGAACATGAAAAGTTTAAAGAAAAAAATAAATTATCAACATCAGGATTTCTTTATTTAGATACACTAGAATTAAATGGATTTTGAAAGAAGAAAAATATTTTAGTGTAATCAAAATTATTAGGTGAAGCAATATATATATATATATAGAGAGAGAGAGAGACGTATACACACACACACACTCTCTCACACACACACATTTTAGTCCACCTCCTTTTTCTGAATTACATAAATGTCTTTCATTGCCTATGCCCTCTTCTAGTTGTGATGATTAATAACATTTGGTCCAGTATCTTTATCTTGCGAAATAGATTCTGTCTTGAGTATATAAAACTCAATTACAAAAGTAAAATATATGAATAATAATAGAGCTTATCATTTCTAGGCACAAGGCTTAGCAGTTAAGTATCATAACAATGGACAGTGTCTAGAAGTAGTGAATAATGAGCAAAATTAAAATGACAATTGGAAAATTTTTGAAAGTTTCCAATATTATCACCTAGAAAAGATACATTATATCTTTTAAGTGGAATTTGATATATTTGTCAGTAATTCACTTCTAGAGTTTATATCCATGCATTATTTTTATGCAAAAGCTTTGTAATCTATTAATTCTATTTCAGGCTCTGACATAAAGATACCTTTCCAAAGTGTTCTTTTTCTTTGTTTTACCTATATCCAGCAGAGCAAACAAAGTAGATCTAGGAGATAATCAGTTTACAAACCAACAATTGTCTAGATTAATTGAAACTAAAGCAACACTAAGGAATAAGAATCCACTTAGGTCACCTGTGGATTACTGTTGCTGTGTTTAAGGATATATGTGAAGGACAGGGAAAAATCAAGAGATTTTAGTCTGAAAGAAAAATTTGCCAGTTTTAGGAAAGAAATTATCAGAGATTATAGATTGTATTCATACATTTAAGTTTATTATTGGATAAGAAAATAGGGTAATTGCTATTTAGATAAGAGAGAGAAGTTTCATAGAGTCAACTGTGGTTAAATATGTGGTCCACTTCTAAATGATTTCTACAGTGAAAAGGAAGGAATCCCAGTGTGTGTTGAGTTTCTGTCACTAGAAAGGCATTTTTTATATCTATATCTATAATATCACATTGCTATAATATAAACACTTTACATTTATTTAACTTCTCTCTATATATATTTAATACATGGTGATAACTAGCTAATATTTATTGAGAACTTACTCTGTCCCAGGCAGTGTGGAACGATCATTTCCAGACACAACAGAAGGCAATAATTATTATCTGCAATAGACAAAATATGAATATCTTCTAGAGATATCACATAAGATTTTTTTGTATTAAACAAAAAAATGTAAGTAGGCATTTTCTAAGCCCCAGACAGGTTTGTGGCAAAGCAGTCGTTCCCCAACTGTTTGAATGGATACTGGCAAGTGAAATTATCATTTATTGAGATTTTACCACAATCACCTATAAAAAATAGACATACAACAAACAGGAACTTACACTGGTCACTTTAGAAAGTATAATACTTGCAATTCAAAGACAAATACATTATTGGAGATATTTTTCTCTTTTCCTTTAATTTATTCTATAGTACCAATCACTGATGAGACAGATACTATATGGAATTAAAAGGCATTATAATAAAGGGTTGCACAACTGTTTGCTCTATCTTTCTCTGAGAATTTTGCATGTAACCTGCTTTCCTAAAATGGAAACAAAACACATTTGCTTCTCTGGGTATGCTTATCACCTTCAAAGCTTGTAACCATTTCTTTGCAGTGTTCACGCTGTTTAGGTGTTAAGTGAAACAATGGAAACCGAGTTTAAAGTGAGTGAGATTTTCACATTGGAGAGAATCACATGGAGAATTCTTTAAGGCCACTGCTAATCTACGAAGTGTAATTCGAAAAGTCAGTGAAGCAAAATTATACTGTGCCTTTACCTTAATATTTTTCCCTATTTTCATCCCTCACATATCTTATTCTGTTATTTTTCTACATACAAATGACCTATGTATCCATCTTTTTGACTTTTCAGTAGGAACGAGTAACCAAAAATAGTTAGAGACTTCACTTTTTCTGCTTCACCTTTCCCCATCTTTCCCCTCCCTGTGTACCCCGGCCCTGGTTTCCTGGTTTTCAATTCTGGATGATAACTGACAACAACAGAGACCATTACATTTTACCTTGAATTTAGGTTTCCTTTGATTCAGTCTCCAAAGAAGTGTCAACTCTTTAGTCATGTCTCGTTCATGTTGTAATATCCAATTGTCAAAGTCAGCATTTCTTACTATCATTAAGCAACCATGTGTATAAGAATAAGACAAGACTTCCTACTTAGAAACATACTCCTTTGATAGGAGTCAACGAAGATGAGCAAGCAAATTCCAAAATATCAATTCTTGAATTGGCATTTTTGCTTCCAGATGTGTATTTGTATTTATAAATAAGAGGAAATGTGTTTTAGAAAAGAAAATCTTTATTTTGAGATTCCTAAAAGCTCAGCTTTTCTTTTTTTGCAACCAAATATGGTTGGTATACAAAAGAATAAAAAAATAAACCAATTTGCCTGTTCCCCATTTTAACAAAATCTAGAATAATTTGTAATACAAATGAGTTGGATTCTAGATGAATGCAAATTAGATCTTTTAGAAAACTAAATTAAGCATTGAATTATAATTGCAAAGCAATATTATTGTACATTAGGTAATATTGAGTGGAATTGTTGCATAGTAGAAAGGGCCGTGTGAACATTACCGTGTTCTCCCCATTTTACTGTTATAAAACATGAATGATCATGAGACTGACTGCTCAGAGTCAGTAAAAGGTCAAACCATTGCTCTCTAGCATGGGTAGCTAAGTGTTTAATTTGTTGTTCTATTCCTGTCTCTTTGTTTATCTTCATTTCATTTTTGTTTTCAGTTGACATGTGGTCAGTAGGGTGCATCATGGGAGAAATGATAAAAGGTGCAGTGCTGTTTCCTGGCACTGATCGTATCCTTCTTAGCAGCCATTGGTCTCTATGGGTGTCCTTCTCAGTCAATTCCCTTTGGTCTCAAATGCATTTATTCTTATGATATACATTCATTGCTGTTAGAGCATTTTTATGAGACTCCAGTGTTAAATATTTACAATCTGGTCTCATGATATATTTGCTTTGTCTCCTATCAAGACAATAGATAATATAATATAAAATATGGAACACAACATGATATCAAAAAATCTGCCTTAATTCAGTCCCATGAAACTAGTAAGAGATATATTAATTTTTCTGTTTTTGTTATAATCTTCTAAAATTAAGTTCTTTCAATAGTTAAATGAAATTTTCAGTTTTAAAAGAGAAAGTTTATACTTTTATAGCCTAAGAAGTATTAATTTGACATGGAAATCTTTTATCACTTAGGTTTTTGTTCATCACAAATATTATTTTAACACATATTCAGAGAGCATGAATATGAATTTCATTTAAAATTGCTAAACTTCTAGAATCATTTTTCTTATTCACTTCATTTATGGTAAAAGCTATTGTTTTTTCCACATTTTTAACAAGTGTAATAATTAAACATTATAAATAAGTAATTCTATATAAAATAAATGGAGAAATAAGTTTGTATCATTTGGATAAGTAAAATTGATTCTCTCATAGGCAACAAATAACTAGCAAGTAAAGATTCCTGAGACCCAACAGTATAACTAGATAGTGATAGTGTCTGATTAGATACGTAATAACTTATTTTTTAAAGTTATCTTCCTACACTCAATAACTTAGGAAAATGGTATAATTTCAGCATATTAAATGTAAAACCTCTGCTTAAATGATCATATTAAAAAATGAAATAGAACATACTATAATGGAGTTTTTAATGTATAATTAAAGTATATCTAATGAATTATATCAAATGCTAACAATTTGCTTTGAGGATTAACATATATATAATTATGCAATGTATATTATATATAACATATGATAGATTTATATATATTACACGTAAGAATTTCTTATATCTGTTATATAATAGTTACATAGTTTTACAGGTATAGTCTCTGGGTGTATTAAAGATTTAATTTAGAAAATGAGTTAAGCACTCAAATTTTGTTGAATAAAATTAACCTAAAATATTTTATTTAGTTAAAAATAAAGCTATGCTTCTTTAAATTACTATTCTTACTACAATTTTTCTAGTTGTATATATGATACATTTATTTAAAAGTATTTTTGTCTAATATACAACTTTGTCTCCTACATATATATTTTATAGAATTTACTACATTCATGTTGATATCAATGTTATTTAGGAGTATGTTGAGTTTAAAATTTTAGATTTCTTTTTATTTCTTAAAATCAGAATTCTGTTCATTTCCATGAGTTTAAAACTTGAGTTTTATCTTTGGATATGAATATGAAACAGTTCTAATATTTTAGTTAATTTTAGACATGATAATCAACTCAATCGTTGACTTTGTCCTCAGCTTTTTCAAAAGTTCATTGTGATTAAATATTTGATGACTGAAATGAATATTTGCCACCTGTAAATTATAATTATTATCATTATTTTGTCTACATTTTCTATTAAAGAAAATAAAATCAGGTTTTTAACTGAGTTATGATATACAAAATGGCGTGTCTTAGAATCTATTTCTTAGGAACAGTTACTTGGCTATCATTTCTTAACTGGGTATCAAAATCTCTTTTAAATAAAGCTTTAGGATGCTGCTAATATTAGTCTTATATGATCTTTCAAATCCTGAGGTTGATATTTTAATACCAAGTTATTTCTAGAGTTCTCATATGGATACATTCATAAACTTCTTTAAAGGTAAATGGGAATTATATTCTAAAGTGTCTTCTCTGAACGTAGGTTGTAGTTTTTTAATTATCTCAAACCTATTGGGTAAAGTTTAATCAGTCTTTTTCAGTAAACAAATTATAAATGCTGAATATTAGAAAATTAACCAGTTAAAAAACAAAATAAATTTCTTATTTAAAAAAAATTCTCTGTTTTTAGGAATGAGTTACCTAAAGAGGCAATAAATTATACTTAAGTTTATATAAGTAAATTCTTTAAAATGGAATGAGATACAACATGCATACTATGTATTTATACAAGCATTTTTAAGATTCACTATTTTTAATTAAATTATCCTCAGTATATGAAATATACAAAATAAATGATTTCTAAAAGTTCTGCAATATGAAGTATGCAGATTTTCTTAATATATAAACTGCCTCAAAAACAAAACTTAAAATATTAGCAATGCCATATATGCTTTTTATCTGTTGTCTAAAAAATGTTAATGTTATTTTTAGCATTGAGAAATTTATATAATCAAAAACTAATATTCAAATTATATATGCTACTTTTTTAGTGGGTATATTTTTAAGTTCACAGTAATGGAATATTATTAAAATCAACTATGATTTTACAGAAGAATCAGAAATCAACTGTTGAGATTATTTTCTTTTGGGATATACTAATTGATTTCATTCAACATTTTTAATTAAAATTATAAATATTTTATATTATGGCTAATTAATGTTGAATACATAGCTTTGGGGGAAGATAAACAAAATGAGCACATACATGCTACCATTCAGGTTAAAAATAGAGTATTATTTACTTTTGAATCATTTAATGTAATTCCTTCTCCCCACAGACATCATCACAGCCTTAAATACATGGTTCTTCAGTTTCTTGAGTTTACTTACATTTAACCACATCTATATTTATCCTAATAATATATGGTGTATTTTATGTATTTTACACATTATACTATGTTTATTGTTTTGTGACTTACTTTCTTTTAACATTAACATATCTGAGATTTATTCACATTGATGCATTATAAAAGGTTCATTTATTTTTATTTTATGGTATTCTAGTTTCTGACTAGTCAACAACAAATTCATTTTCTATAAATATACTTCGAGATATATTCAGCATTTATTTATTTTTTTCTTTTATAAGTAATGAATCTGTTAATATGTCTCCAGCAATATACAGGTAAGGTTTGTTTTATGCCTGAACTTATAGGTGTGTGCATTTTAAACTGGATTTTCATATAGAAGTAATTAAATTTTGTTGCCTACTTTACATCTATATAAGTCTTATTATTGTCAGATTTGTTTTTATATATTGCCAATCTCATGGTAAAACATACTAATTCATTGTAGCCTTAATTTACATTTCCTTGACTACAATGGATATAAGCATCTTTTCCTTTATTTATCGGTCATTAGTGTTTTCCCTTTTATGAAGTGTCTTTTGTATTTTTAAGCATTATTTCTGTTGTGGTTTTAAACACTGATTATTAGGAGTTCTCTATATAATCTGGCACCTAATCATTGTTAGTTTTATATGTTGCCATTTTTTCCTCTCTGTTATTTTTACTTTTTCCTATTTTAGTTATTTAAGTCTCTATGGTTTTATATTGTCTTAAAAATTTAGTATTCATGTTTCAATATTTAATCTTTCATCTAAGCCTTTCCTTCACTTGAACTTGATTTTTCTTTGGTGTGATATGAAAAAGGGATCAAATTTATTTTATTCTGGTTCCGTTTACTGACTAGATTATTCTTTTTCTCAGATGTGTAATGCTTTCTCCATCGTAAATTTCCATATTTTACAGGGCAGGGTATTGGATTATGAGTTTCTGTTACCCTAGTCTGTCAATATCTACATCATGTCACCCTTGATATTTTTCAACTATAAAATACAAATCTCAAATTAAATGATCACCAAGGCCTTGTCCCATTTTTAAAACGCATAATCAGACCCAACCTAGGATTTGTGAGGTTAGTGTTAGTGAGAATATTATACAATTTGAGAAGTGTGTCATGTAAAAAAGAATATATTATGAAAAAAAAAGCTAGGTACAGAGTTTTGCTAAGGATCTGTGAAAATGAGAGATTCCAAAGATTAACCAGCATTAGCTTAATGAAGATTCTACCATAATAGTATACCATGTATGTTAATGCATTTAATAATGTATAGGTCTTCATTTAATATTAGATTATTAGATATGTATTAAATATTAGATTTGCTCATATGTGATATGTATTTTCATTTTTTGCTTTGTAGGTAAATAGAGATTCAAGTAATAAATGGATTTATAAGACAAAACAGATTGTACTAAGATCCATATATATCGTGTTTCACATATCAGCGTTAGCATTCCATGTCCCACAACCTCCCACTGGCAGTCTTCTGTCAGTGAACAAATAGTCTTTTCCTCAAATTGTTGGCTTCTAGTTTTGATGTGTTTGAGCTTTTATAATATTTCCTCTTCCTGTCCTCATTTATAATGAAAACAGATGTTATAATTGCACATTATGTCACTTATTCATATTTCAGATTACCAGAAATTGAAGGAGTACTTTTGAGAGGAAAAACAATTTTCATATGAAAAAGAAACAAAATATATTAAAGGAACGAAGCAACCATGAAAATCTAGATTCTGAATCATGTCACTTAGATAGACAGATAATAAGTATATGTGAAAGATATATGTGTTTCAAAACTAATTTTATCTTTACAATTGTCCTTACAAGTAAGAGTTCTTAAATTTAAAAAATCAAGTTATTTTATGAGCAAATTTCATCATGGAGATATGTGTAGTATTACTGAAATAAATTGTCAAATGTTTTAACTTTACATTGAATAGCTTTTGTATATTCCAAGAATAGTATCCTACAGATGATAGCGACATATAATTTCAATCCTTCTTTATATGATGATGGATAGACCTATTTCCCTGCTGAGAGCCTGCATGTATGCCTCCTATAATAAGCTTTAAAAAAGTGACATTGGGCAAAGGGACAAAGATTAGAATTTTTCCTTCCCTAAAATATTTCCAGGTGTGTGACCCTTAAGTTATTCATGGCAAAGAGGTATGGTATATTCTTTTGGTGAATTTCAATCCATTTGTGTCATAAATCTGGACTTAGTAATTCAACAAGAGACTGTTAACATAAACATATTCTATATTAGTATTTATCAAAATATAACCCAGGGACCATTTGGATTGCAATTACTATAGTTTTTTTTTTTTTTTTTCTTTTTTAAAGATATGATCATGTACCCAGGGAATTATAACCATGTAGTTCAATGGGGAGAGTGAAGGGAACTGTATTTTTCTCTGTATAATGAATATTCAAGTTTGGAAACAAGTTTGCATCATGATGCCTAACATATGGTATGTATGCCTTAGTTTCTTATTGCAACTCGTGCAGACATTATTAATTGATCACAGTATTCTTTCCTACATCTCTAATATAAAACCAAAGAATGGTATTCAGCACAGTACCTAAGCAGTGAATTGACTCGCAAGATAATAACCTCTCCTGGAACTATTCTCTACAGACATTGATCCTAGGCAATGTTACTTTTAAAAGTATAGTTAAGAATACAGAGGCAAACAGAGATATTATTTAAGTTGTAAATAGATGAAATAATTTTTTGCAAAACATATTGAATTTATATTATATGCTTAGAGCACAGAAGAAAACGAGTCTGAAACCATGAAGGCGTCAACTCTGGAAATATTCAAAATAGCACAAAGTAATCAATAATGGATGAAAACAGGCAAGGAAGATAAAGTAATTCAAAGAGTCTGGTAGATAAGGTCATTAAATAACTTTATGAATCCACTTAGTAACTTCTGAATGTTTTAAATATACATAGTAAAAATTATGCTCATAATTATGACCAGTACACCCAGAAAGGATAAAATACTTTTCATACATTATGCTTGAGGTAATAAGATATATTTTAGGATGTTTCCCAACTGAAGATATTAAAGAGGAACATATAAAATATATGTTCTTAGTTAACTGGTGAAATTAACTGGAATCATTTTCAATCTTAGGATTTCAGATGCTCATTTTTTATGATTCATATTTACTATGTTTTAATCACCTATTTCAATGATATTTATTGAACTTTAGTAATGGTTAATATTTTCTCACTATTTTGTTTATCCTCTTCCTATTTACAAATCAAATAAGTCATATGACTGTTTCTGATATGCTGAATTTATAATTAGATAAAAACTGGTCAAATAATTCCTATTAAAACATTTGTTTCATTTTATTAAATGACTTGATAATTATATAAGTGTAGTACTTTCTGAAACAGTATATAAATTATATAAAAATATACATTTATAGCTTTTTTTATAACTGTGTAGACTAGTATTTACAGATATTATGATCCTTACTCATAGAGTATGAAACTGATTTATAGAGACTCTAAAGCAAGTAAATCCTTTTACAAAAATAAAGTTGGTCATTTTTAAAAAATAATTTGCCATGCTGACCTTAATACATGATCATATTTACCTAGATCATATTTAATGCTTATCAAAATAGTATAATTGTTTTGGAAATCTGATTTTAAAATTTTTATTTAAAAACAACACCTTATTTTTAACTTAAAATATTAATAAAATTAATTTTGAGTATCAATATTAATATTAATAAAGTACATGAATATATTTACCAGATGCATGATGGAAGAAGTTTCTGAGATGTTCTTTAAGGGAGTTGTCCATGACAAACAAATACCCCATCATGTAATGGCTTAATTAAAGCAATTTTTACTATAGCATTTTGAAACTTGATCTTTTGCTTACTGAATACTTGAAACAAACACTGAATGTGAAGTCAGAAGAGGGCCAAGCCTGGCCTTGACTTATATTTAGTTAATTATGATGATAAAGAAAAACGTGCTTAACTGAGGCTAGTTAGACATAGATACTCATGCTGTAATCCTATAAACATCTGAAAAATGAGTACTTACCACTTAATTACAAATATTCCTGGTTCTAAGAAGAAAGAAGCTGAAATTAATTGGTTAAAATAAAGGTATAAACTTTTCAAAGATAGATATACTATATATTTTCAGTTTAAAATTCATCTATAGCATTGACAAGATTCTTGCTTCTCTTCTTTTTGTAAACCATGACATCAAGTGTTTTATCTAAAAAACATGCTAAGAAGTGCTGCTTCTAATCATAACCTTGTAAAAGTATTTTAATTGTTCCTCTTTAACAAATTCTAGAATATTTGACTCTTCTTAAAATTAACTCTAAAAATTCCATGAGATTGTTTTGGAAATTCTACTTGAAAATGATTACTTTAGTATTGAATAATTTTATATGTTTAGCTAATAAACTAGAATCATGTGTTGGGAGTAGTTGTCAACTTTCTTGAATGACCCCTTTACAAAAAATCTGACAGCTTCTTTACCCCTAATTTTAGTTCAACATCAAGTCTTTAGTATTCTATGGATGTCTGGCCAATGATTAAATGATGGCTTGGTAGGGTATAATAACTTAATTGTTTTAGAAAGTAGATCTCCATAATTTACAGTGCAAGATGAGATTTATTTAATTTAGGAATATTTTCTATTTAAAACTGACTATATTCAATATTGACGTAGTTTTTTGTCTAAGCATAACTTAACTGTGTTTCTTTATGTTTAATGTTTCTGACTTAATATTATATTCTTAGTGACATAACTTACACTCTTTTAAAATATATTTTTAATTACTACCACTATTGTATTCAATTTTCATGACCCTCACTTTACTTTTTGATATCACACAATCATAATATTTTTCATTCCACTAAATGAATGTGAAATAATTTGAATGTATTCATTCAGATGAAATGGAAGGTAAAAGAGGATTAACATATTAGTTTCTTTATATCTTTTTTCAATTTCTTGCCTATTTTGTTGTATCGTATAAATTTTAGTTGAATATAGTTAATTTTGCTTTTGACAGATTGCTATTCTTTTTTAACCCAACATTGTTGAATAGCTAGGTATACAGAGTTAACACAACAGGTAATATTATGGTAAAGTCTTGAACTGTCAAAACTTAAATTAGTAGATGTTAATTCATTCAATTATATAAGCTAATCCTAAAGGATAGAATTGTAGAAGAATAATCAACATAGGAGGGAGCAAACCTGTGTTAATAGAGCTAAGAAGAATTTCCGAAGCCTTTAGCATTCATTAATATATGGCAAAGAGATCAGTTTCAAACCAGTTTCATCCAGTTAGTTATTCATAATTTTCATAGATTATCATTCTTAAGACTCTCTATAATGCTATTAGTGGTAGATGAAGAAGGAATTTTTAATCAATGGTTATGTCTATCAATGAGCTAGTTCCAAAATTTGAACATATTAATTTTTATAGAGATTATATTATTTTCCTCTAGATTTTCCCATGCTTAATGTACTTTCTGAAACACATGTACTTGGATAGAAATATGTTGTATTAAAATAAACATGTTTATCTTCTCATCTCAATATTCAGGGATGCAGGGCACAGCTGTAAGAAATAAAGCAAACTAAAGGAAAAGGTGACTTATTTAATAAGCGTGATTTTTTGTCTTTGGTAAAGAACTAATGAATTATTTTTTATCAATAGTTACATTGTCCACCTGTCATTTATATAAGCAGAAAACATTAACAGATGATAAAATTTCCTAATGAGCAGAAAAAGGAAGAAAACTTCCTAAATGGAATTTAAGAAAAATGTAAATCAATCTTATTTAAAAGATTTGTGTGCTTGTCATTTTAAGAAAACAAATAGGGTCATTTAATAAAAAAAATATTTATATCATACTTTGTCTCCTCTAAATCGCATGATTGCATAGAAATTTTTCTCAATAGAAGAAATTCTCATGTTATTTGAAAACCTTTTTATCTTTACAACCCAAATGCTATTTTGTGGTATCCTAATGTTGTTAGGTAATTTTAGTTCCACTTATGTGTATATGTTTGCAAAGGAAATTTATGGTTTCAAACAGTTTCATTGCCCGACAATTTTGCTTTTATATTTTTTCTTTTCTTGATTATTAACTTCAGTTGTGTTGATGATTGAGAAGCAATTAGCCTTTAGACTAGTGAAAGACAGAGCTAGTGTCCTGCATTTTTTTTGCCCTTAACTATTCAATTCTCAGATATTGACCAATGGAATAAGGTAATTGAGCAACTAGGAACACCGTGTCCAGAATTCATGAAGAAATTGCAACCCACAGTAAGAAATTATGTGGAGAATCGGCCCAAGTATGCAGGACTCACCTTTCCCAAGCTCTTCCCAGATTCCCTCTTCCCAGCAGACTCTGAGCACAATAAACTCAAAGGTATGTCCATCAGGGAAAATGTGACGATCACTGTGTGGGTGATGGGTTAAAGAAGAAAGAGCTAAAGAAACCTTTCTTTAATTTGAACTACAGCAATTGAAAGGGGTATTTCTGAAAATATTTTTTTCTTCTAAAGTGGGAGTAACCAAGGATTTTAGAATTGTCTGAATAGTCAGAGGAAGTAAAGTGATGAAGTGTTTGAAAGTGGTGTGGATTATTTCATGGAGTTTATTTGAAACCTTAAATTATTTTGAATGTAACTCTAAAAGACCAACATAATACATTTAAATTATTATTCTAATGATATTCATTATCTGGAAAATATTTTCAACACATTTTCAGTTCTAGAGTATTAGATTTGTAGGTGTATGAGTTCTCTTATATTTATTTGTATTTTGTGGGATGCTTAATCAGCACTTTATCATTCTTTAGTGGCAAATGAGATTTTACCTACACCTTTATATTAAATATAAAAAACTTTCATTAATAAGTAATTCTTTATGCTACTATGTCTGTAGTTATGAATTTAAGTAACAAATTATTTTACTTCTTTTGTTTACATTTTGAGATATTGAATTCAGTTCTCAGACTATGAATATTTCATGTTGTGCCCGCCACAAGAGTTCTAGTGTCCTTTACCACCTCCTTATTCCCTTTCTCTTTCCCTCCATCCTCTCATGCCCTTAGTAGACATAATCTTGTGTCCTGTGAGTCTTTTCTGGGGTGTATCTACTTTTGTTTTGTTTTGTTTCATTTCACTATATTCCACATGTGAATGAAGCCATCCTGTGTTTCTCTTCTTCTTTCTGATTTATTTTGCTTAACATAATCCCCTCCAGTTCTAGACAATTTGTTGTAAAAGGCACAATTTCATGTTTTTTAGTTGCTTTGTAGAATTCCATTGAGTATATAAACCACAGCTTCTTTATCCAGTCTTCTGTAGATGGACATTTAGGTTTTTTCCACATCTTGGGTATTCTCTTTAAACTTAATTTCTACCATGTATTTGGAATAAGCTTAATATCTTTATAAAACTTTCAAATTAGTATGGAAATTTTTTAAAGTTAAATTTTACTCATATGTGGAATATAAAGAAGCAAAACTAATGAACTAAGGAAACACAACAAAACTCTAAGGTCTTTGGATGTGAGATTATGGTTACCAAGAGGGTACCAGGGAGGGAAACAAAACAAAAGTAATAAAATTAAATTCTGGAAGAACTGAGAATTAAAAAAAAATTATATGTATGTGTATATATTTACATATTAAAAACTGACTGTCTCTTAGGAAAGTTACTAAGTAAATATGCTTACTGATTTTTACCCTGCAATCTTATAACCATATAGCCTACAGTCATAAAATTAATCAAGGTAACATACATGTTCTAGAGTTGTTCATTAGTAACTAGTATAGTATCAGGCTGGCTGTAGTCATTAGAATACTTAGGTTCAATTGATTTTATTTTATGAATGAGACCATAGCAACACAGACATTGATCAATTTTAAATGGATATTCCTGCGTTGTTGAGTATCATGTATGTGCATTTCCTATGCTTATGTTTATATATTATAGTTTTGCATGCAAGGCACTCTAACCCTTAAAGAGACCCACAAGAAGTCTTAGGCTTAGAGAGACACAGAAAGAGGTGCAAAGTGCATTTCCTTTTCCAGTATGTCAAGAATGTTGCCTGGTATTTGGAAAGTGCTATTTGAGCTTCATCTTCTTAGTTTCCTAACCCATCAACAAATTTCTTTCCCAAAATCAAAATCAAAATTCTGATAATTGTTTTTTCTCATTCATCGTTTCAGCCAGCCAAGCTAGGGATTTGTTGTCAAAGATGCTAGTGATTGACCCAGCAAAAAGGATATCAGTGGACGACGCTTTACAGCATCCGTATATCAACGTCTGGTATGACCCTGCTGAAGTGGAGGCGGTAAGGCAGAGGCATATTTTACTCTCCTGCCAAAAATAAATAGTATTTAACTTGGTGCTCAGGGGTGAAAACTGAAAGAGAAGTAGAACTCAAGGGGAACTTTATAAAATTCCTGTCACAGAATTAACACATTTACCTCTAAAAGTTATTTTCTTCTACCTATGCTTTAAGTTTATTTCTTTTTCAGAATTTCCTGTGAAATATGGTAATTTAGTCCGACAAACCTTAGCAATCCTTGAGACACTTCCGTTTGCTTTGGTTAACTGGTTAGTATCACCAGTATCTCCTCCTGTGTGCTTTAACCATCAGCCTTTTCTGATACAAACTAGTATCAGAAAAGGCAATAGGAGATACTTTGCTCTATTTCCTTGATAAGATGCCTGCTGTTGGTAATGTGATACTAAGAATATTTTGATCACAGAACCTTTCTCAGGCCATTAGTGACTTTGTGTAACCTTGCATGAACTGGATGTGAAAAATTAGACATTCTAATTAGGACATTATTTCAGGTTGATTCTAAATTGACTACCATAATAAGATGTATGTCTGTATTTTAAATGTAAACATCATTCAATAATATTCTTAATATGTAATATACTCTCTCCAATCACTTTATGTCTTTGTTTTTCTTCTTTTCTCTGATCCTAGGGCAAAACATTTATCACTCTATGACAATTAGTAAGAGGTCATAACTGGGAAGAAACAGATCTTAAAGTTGATGGAAACAGTGGTCAGTGTTGCTTTCTGCAATACCGTTAGATTTAGCACCTTGGTTATTGCATCTGGACATTTATTTAAAGGAAAATAGGCATACCTGTTGGCCTAACAGTTGTGTCAACTGCCTTCCAAGGAACACAGTTCACACACACAACAAGGACCTGGGTTCATGTCAGAGTTCCCGAGGCAATGACCAATATGAACAACTAAATGAAGATATAATGTTTACTCCTCTCTCTTTCTGCCTTCCTACTTGGCTTCATTCCTGCCTAAACCTTTCTTTAAATATATATATATAGATATATATAGATATAGATATATGGATATATATGGATATATATTAAAATAGCCTTCTTTTATTATAGCCATAAGCCAAAGCTATAATGGAATTGACATGATTTCTGCTAGAACTGGCAGAACTATTTTGCAATATCAACTTGAAAAAAAGAACATTTAAAAAATCCTGTTAGGAATTAGATGTATTTCAGTGATTATTAGAAAAATGTTGTAGAATATTTCTGGAGCTTCTTAACCTGCTGGTCTCTTTCACCAACTATATCTGTCTTTCCTGACATTAAAAGATAATAAAGCTTTTCATGTAAAAGACATAATAATAATAGTCAGAATTATAATTTATATGAATCTGACTCGCTGCCAAGTACTATAATAAACACTATGTACATGAATTCTTTTCAGTTTTCAAATGAACACTGTGCATAAGATTGTTCTTCTCTCTTCTTTCATAACACTGAGCTTAGCAAGGTTAGTAAACTTGACCACGCTCAGTTGTAAGTGGCAGAACAGAAATTTAAATCTAACATATTTCATGCATGTGAAGATGCATACAACTCAACAGATTGCATTTGTTCATATCACCTTTGGCCTCTTGATGAACACTGAACTAGTTGGAGTGCCTCACATCTCTTTCATAGAAAAGCATTGGCATTTGCACACCATGATGGAGTAGCAGTTATGCCTGCTGCCTCTGACCAAGCATAGTCCACATTTCCCAAGGACCTGGTGTGTGTGTCCAAGGGCTGGGAAAATGACCAAAATGTATAATTAAAATTTAAAAAAATGCTTCCTCTTCCTCTCTCTTCCTGCTTGCCTGCCTATCTACCTTCATTCTTCATTTTTGCCTGCACATTAAAAAAAAATTGGCATTAAATGTGGTCTTTGTGCTCTGCTTTTGTTCTCCACAGTATGTAAGAACTTGCTAATAATTTGAGCAGTTGTGGCTTCAAAATCTTTAAGTAATAGTATATAGATAAATTACTATTACCCTTGACATTCAATTGCTTAAATGTTTAGCTTCATGAATAATTTTCTCTGAGTTATATGTTCTTTTTATCATTTTGTCACTGTAGAACTTTTGAAAACGTGATAACTTGTAGTATGATAGTGTGCGTAGCATTTCTCTACTCTCCTTTCCCTGAAGACATCACAATAACCTCTACTTTGCCAAGGATAAGAAAATCAAATGCCTTTAGTTTAAACTAAAATAAAGGCAAATTACATAGTTCATAAATCTTCATTGTCATTATCTTTATGAAACTAGGATATTCAGATCTGTTTGAGGGAGTCAACTTGAATGTCTTCCTTGTGCCTTGTTGGAAGAACACATGGAAACAATGAAGATCAGTTATCAGATTCTTGTGTTTCAAGTCCCTGCTGGCTAGAAGGGGGCTTTTGCCCTTGCAACTTCAAAGAATAGATCTAAGAAGCATCCCTAGATGCATTTTATGGTAAGCTAAGAAAGAATTGATCGCTTATGCTTCAGAGTTTAAGAGAAATTAAGTGATTTTATTTTTTAAAGGAAAGACACAGGTAAACATGAAGGCTGGTAGGCAGTCAAGCAGGCAGGAAAATAGAGGAAGTAACATTTATTTTATTTAGTTGTTCATCTTGGTTGTTCAATATCTCACTTCACTCCCATCCCTCATCCCTGTCACAAACCCAGGAGTTTGGGATGTATGTGGATTATTCAGCCAGAGATGGTAGATTTATCAGTTAGACCACCAGGGTAACTTTGTGACCATTTTTCAAACATCATTCTATTTTTGTCAGAAACTTCAGAGAACCTTGAGAATGCTCTTAATGCAAGAGTCTTCCTAATAACTTTTTTACTGTTCTGCATTCCTGGAGGTGGAAGGAGAGAGGTAAAAAGAGGGAGGGGAGGAGTAGGGAGAAAATGTGCTCAACTAACAAAGCAAAGACAACAAAATGGAAAGTAATCATCACAGGGAAACCAATTAAAAACTTATGGGGTATTTCTTTATTCCTCAACTTATGACTAAAGAAAGGACCAGGAACTAACACTCCACCTTCCTGGGAGGTGGAATTGGTGCTAGGGCCAGGCTCATGGGCAGCAGAGATCAGTGAGGGTCATTATTGGCCTGTAGACTCTGTCTCAGATCCAGATATAGTCCTAAATGGTCAAAAGATTTCTCTGGAAATCTGGACAAAGGTTCTGGTCGAACCAATCAAGCAAATGGTATCTAAAAATTCTTTTCTCCAGTGGGTACTTGAGAACCCTCTGTAAGGCAGTTGAGTCAAAATAATAGGAGAAAATGCTAGAACAGGGTTTTGAAACAGATCACTGAGGCTTCTATGTGGATCAAAGAGAGGACTGGAATTGCTTTGACTGGGAATTTCAGAGACCAAGAGAAAAGGTGTGACTAGTTCAACCAGTTTGAGTGGAATGTGATTAGGGAAGAAAGGTCAGCACTAAGCTTTTTATTATTTCTAACTCTATTTAAGATTAATTTGAGAATTGGGACAGGGCTGGGTGGGAATTTAATCTACCTGTATAAATCCTGCCTTAAACAACCTGGTTGTCAGATTCCTCGTGAGAGTATAACCTAGGGAACAGAGTAATTCATGTATGAGTGCTAAAGTTCAATTCAAATAAGCGTTTACAAAATGCTGGTCAACAATTCTCAGTAATGTTGCCCATTTGCTGTTTGCCTATGACATAAGGTAATTACAGGATCTTAAATGTTACATTGATTTTATTATTCGATATTTTATTATATTAGGCATTACGCTACTTTGCCTACCTTGAAATAATTTAGAACAAGCTAACCTGACAGCTCTACTAAACTATTTTATTACAAGGCCATCACAGATTTCAGGCACTGGCATTGTTTTGACCACCTTCGTGTTTGTCATTGTATCTTATTGGTCATTAACAAAGAGAACACATGGAAATGATTACCAAGTATGTAGGAAATATGCATTATTTTCTTCTTATGACAGAGAAATTTTCATTTTAATGTGTATGGCTAAAAATCTGTTCAAGGAAAATCTTAGATGAGAGCTACAGAAGACCAGGAACCGTGATGAGGACAATAGAATAGGACCAGCCATGGAGAAAGGATTGAGAAGAGAGCGAGTAGCCTGTGGATAAAGTAGAGGATCTAGAACTTGGACTGAACAACCCAGAGTGAGAGCCAATGCAGATTTGTGGACAATGGAATAGAGCAAGCAATTAAGACCAGAAGAGACATGTGGTCTACAAGCAGAGGTCTGAGAAGATGCTACCCTAAAAGTCATGTAAACAGTGGCAAAGCTATGTGATTTCTGATTGTATTACAAAAGTCAAGAGCAGATACTTTTAGATCAACCCAGAATTTAACAGTCATGGAAGCCACTACCACCTCTAGAGCAAGGAAATTGTTTAATAGAGTCTGGGATGGGTAGTGATGACCTGTTCAGTGGGAATTAGAGTTACAGACACAAAACAGAGTTACTTTTGGAGAGAGGAATGGGGAGAAATTGCCTGACTTCTCTCCTTCCTTCTCCTAGTAGAATCTCTCTCACATTGACTGATTCCAGCCCAGGCTACTAATAGGTGAACCTGGGAAGTGTATCCTGCACATAGAAGATAAAGTAAAGGTGTAGACTCCAGCTATGGGACATTGTCATTGCCAGCACTGTTCTATTCATTATTCCCTCCTGAACGGAGGAATGAAATCCCCAACTAAGTAAAAGTGAAGTAGTCAAGTGGTTAGACAAACTTTATCTGGAGAGAAATCTTTGGAATTAGAAGAGGTGCTCAGGGACCTTGCTGGGAAAAAGTGAAATAAATATTATCTTTAAAACTCTTTTTCTTCCTCACATTTCTTGTGATGTCTTGCTAAGAAAGTTTCTCATTGGGTTTTACACTGAACACATGTACATCCATTTTAAATGTTGGTGGGTGTTAGTTGCTCAGTTGTGTATTGTATGGTTGATGACCTGTGCATGGCAGAATGAGGGATGTAGCCATCTGTTTTCCCTTAGGCTGCTTTAATTCTCTGCTGCCAAACAGGTAAAACACATTAAAAATAACTATCATTTATTTTACTCAGTCACTTTTTAAAAAATTTCTTCCTTTGTCTTTCCTTCTCTTCTTATCCTTTTCTCTTTTTTTATCTTCCATCTACAGAAAATTCATACAAGCTTTGATTATTAGCTAACAGTTTAGTATTTATTCACTTATTCTTCTATATTATCTAACCCAAACTGGAGTTCAACAATCACATAGTTATTGTGATTCAGCAGTAAATTTAAAAACAAAAAAGACAAGGTCTTTTTTATTTATCTTGATGTGTTTTTACTCAGTAAATAGCTAAGGAAAATTTTTATTGACTGAGTCTTTTACATCATTAGTGGATCAAACGCCTTCAAATGTAGTTATCTATCTTATTTGACTATTTAACTTGTTTGGTATATGATTTTCTGATATAATAAAAATCTGCAATAGCTTGCCCCTCTCAATTTTAACCAGTGATAACTAAATTTCTATTATTGTTTTCTAATATGTAACCAAATGTGCATCAGTTTCTTTGAATTACATTTAAAAAATGGAATTATCTCTCTCTAGCTATGACTTAAATACAATTATTTGGTTTTGAATGTATACAATGTCCTGGTCATGTAACTGAAATGCATAGGTTGTTATTAAATAATCAAAGAATCCTAAAGTTGGCATACTAAGTAGTGGAAAGACTTTATTTATAGTTTAAAGATTTATGTATAAATATATTGACTATCTGACACCTTAAAACAAATTCAAGCAGTTGAGAGTGATAGAAGAGAATTATTCTAATTTTCTACTTTTAATGCTCTTGAATATATTTTTATTAAAAAAAGCTAATGTTGTTTGATTATGAGATCATGCTCTACTAGACCTGCTTCCTGAGTTATCTTTCTTTATTAACTATGGTTTAGCCTGTTGCCTTCTACTATATTCTCTTGAGTCCACAATAATTTCCTGAAAAAATGTCATAAAGAATAAACTTATAAATATATTAAATTATTACTATATTGTATACATTCTGCTAGATTCAGAATATATATATATATGTATTATATATGAAAAAGGAAAAACATGAGCTACAATGTAATGAATGTGATGCCTCTAACAATTCAAATAGCTCATTGAAGTAGTTTTCCTCTTTTTGGAGCTAAAGCACTGAATAAATTGTGTATGTTCTTGATTTAAATATTTTATAATCTTACCATTAAATCAGTGAGTCTGAGTTTAACACTGTTGTGTTAAACATGAAGTCTTTAAAAGAGAAGATTTAGATGAGTTATAAATGAAAACAGTTCTCTCTGTAGCTGGAATCTATCCCATTGAGAGAAAAGAAGATTAAAGTCTTTGTAGTTGACATTTCCCTTTGGTGAGTAATATCAAAAGGTTAGGGCATGTCCTAAGGACAGTTTCTAAATAAGTCATCAATCTGAAATTCAGAAACTATTGCTTTTGTTTCCTGATTTTTCCCATGGGTTAAAAACACATGCTTAAAAACTTAGTACGCATTATTTTTGTTTGCCTCTAATGTACCTGAGAAGGAAGTCAGTTTGCATGAAGTTTATTATATAAAAGTCTACAGCAACTCTCAAACTGTAGAAAAGACCTTTTAAATATTTAAATAGACATAACTGCAAATGCTAACATTTTGAGGATTTTTATATTAATATGAACATTTTATCTATGATAAAAATTTTATTTTACCATAATAAGAAAACTACTTTTCTTAATATTTAATGATTTTTAAAAACCTTCCATTGTTTTTCATCAAAAGAAAATATTATTACATGGTGTTACCTCTGTGTATAACCTGTGATTTTCCTGGTGATCTTACTACTTTGTTGCTTGATACTATGTAGGCGACTTTACTATTAATAAGGTCAAAAAAAAAGAAACCTTTATTTTTCTTAGGATATTTTAATCATGATTTTTTGCCTTAGATTTAAATTTGGAAAGCTTACAGAGTTTTTTTCTTTCACATTTGCTATTAGACATACCACCATATATAATAAATTACGTCAACTGTATTTTCTCAGGAAAATCACATATGGGACTTTTCTAAATGAAATTATTTTTTTTTAAATTTCTCAAATCATTTCTAGAATTTTCAGACTACGAAACAAAAAATATATATAACTTTTCTTAAATATTTTCATAATTGACTCAAACTACCCCACTTTAAAGTGAGGAAAACAATATGTAACAAAGGTACCTGCAATATTTAATGTTAGTGACTTCATTTCTATATTATGTAATAGCACTCATTATGCTAATATCTATCAATCTGATTCCCATCTAACTTTAATCAATCTAATCTAACCTCAAGTACCATTACTAGTTTGGTCTAAATCTGTTAACTGGTCACCTGATGACATTAGTCATGAATTATAAAGATGAAAAGGTTGCTAAGTGGCATTGTAATGGGAAACATCATTGTTCTCTCTATTCTAAGATTGCTGTCATCTGAATTGTTTTTCAGATGAAATGTTACTATGAGTTCTTTTAGATATGATTTGCTCTACTCACACGGAGTTAATAAACTGGCTGAATCCTTCTCTCAGCTGTTCTCTCCATCTGTCCTGACACAAGGACTACCTCTTTGAGTCTTACGATTTCTTATTACTGCAGCATGCAGCATGCTGTGAAAAAGCTAGTGTGACACCCTGGCTGGCAGGCTTAATTTGAAAAATAGTTTAGTGCCATCTATCTGTCTTGGAAAACTCTTTTAATGTGGAACTCCAAGGAGGTTTGTTATACTCAGAATGTATGCAAATTTTAAAAGAAGTAGGAAGAAACATGTACTGCAATGTATATTAATTGATCCACACTAATTATGTACTTAATTATAGAAAGAGCAATTCATATTTTGTGATTCCCATTTTATTGGTAAAAGTGAAATCAATGTCTCTAATTCCTAATATCTGCCATTTGTGGAATTCTAAATTTCCATCTGTTTCTGCTGATGTATTCTTTCAGCAGCAAAATGTGAGCAACTTACTAATTGCCTTCTAGAGGAAATATAACTTGCATTTCATTTCATATGCCCAGTGCCTCAGCTGTTAAAGTGAAGATAGCATTTGAATCCCATTGAGATTGTTTTGATGCCATGAACTATGTTGGTAGAAGCTTGTCAAAATGTTTGTTGTAGATAGACTTAACCACCTGCTTTCAGTGGCCCTTCTCCCTACATGACTTATAATAAAAATATGTAGTACCTGACTCACACATTAATTTGTCTCTGATTTTATCAAATTGCTGTACTGAAGAAAAAAACATTTTTTAATTTTGAAAGCATAGATATTCAGAATTTACTGACCATATATGGTTAAGTGTCAAAACTAGAGTAGCTGAGTAGTACAGTATCAGGAGATACCTGTTTTGCTGAATGGTAGAGTCTATGATCAGGTTATTGTGTTCACTTATTACTTCAATTTCTTTTGTTAGTGAATATTGTTAATCTGTTGAATAGATCACTGAAAGTAAATTATTTTTATAAGGTAATGAAGAAACAAGAATTATTTTTCTAGAACATTTCATGTATGGTGCTCTCTGAAGGATGAGTTATAATGCCTTGTCAGTTTCTTTGAAATCTATGATTATTTTGTCTCCTAGTTGACATCTTAAGTATTGTGAGATCCAGATACTCTAGGTATTAGGAATTCGTGAGAGCATATTTAAGTTTTTCACCCTTAAATAAAGAGGTGATCCAATTGTGGCATTTGTCTAGAATGCTACAAAGTAGTGTAATCTATAAACTGTGGAAGAAAATAAACAATGTTTTTCCTTTTTGGGGATGTTTCAAAGAGATAAGCAAAGAAATCAATGTTCATGCACATAAAGTGTTCTGACAATGAAAATATTCCAAATTTTATCAAAAGAGGAAGAATAAAAATAGGGAGAAAGTTTAGGAGTAGGTCAGAAGAGAGAATCTGTTAGGCAATTTTACCCTCAGGTAAAGATTGGTCATTAAAATGACTAATCTCTAGGAAACATAATTTATTTTGACATTTATATTTCTTGCTTTGCTCACCTACCTGAAGTATTGCTTAAAAAATCAAACTAGACTGTTTCCTCCCCACAATTTTTTTCATCCGTCTTACAAGAACTCCCTATCAACTACTGTTTATTTAATTTCAAGGGTACCTCTAAGGTATTCTGACCCATTCACCTTTCATTTTGAGTTTTTCAGTATAAAACATTCATTGATAAAGAAACTGAAACTTTCAGATGTAGTGAAGTTTTCTGCAAGGTTCACATGCTATTATATATACTCTGTTATTAAAGACCACCTCAGTTTTAATCCCAGCAGTACAGCTTATTTGGTGGATAGCCATGTTTAAGTTCTAAATCTGCTCTGATTTGCTTCCTAAAATATTTTTCTTTCCTCCATATCTACCAGATTCAAGAGGTTTAATTGTATGATGAGCTTTTTGGTAGTATGTTCTCCTTTGAAAAATCCCTAATATACATATACCCAACACTACACAATTCATCATAACGTGTGCTTATTGCATCTGTGTGCTATGTTAAGCTCAGTGCCAGAGCTAAAGGGACGCAAATGAGGGCAACATTTCTCTTCTTGGCGTAGAGCTCACAATCTAGCTCTAAACTTTCATCTGATCCTGGAATTCATTGACCACTAGAGGTTCCTTTGATGGTTTCTGAGGACTTACAAAAAACGTTCTGAAATTATATGCCTATAATTATATGTGTATATAGTCCTAGGAATAAAGCTCACAGACTTCATGAAGTTTTTGTAACTTTCACCACTATTAGCAAGTACTAGTCTTGTGAAAAAGTTTTGGATGGGGGAACTACTAAAATATTGATAATTTACTGTCAGAATTTACTATTAATTCCACATACTAAAGAGATGGAGTGTATTTCTTAGAAAAGTTCACCTTATTTTTGAGGTAACTTCTTATTTATGAAGAGATATTTTTGAAGGAAAGGGGTGTAAGGAAAAGTAATCAATAAAATGAAACACTATGCTCCTCAATTTTTATTGTTGTGATTTTTTAAAACTTATAGAAAATGTGAAATGGTTTTATGTGGTCTTAGGTAAATTAAAAACAGCATTTTGCAATAAATAGAAATTAACATCATGTATCTACTTTTAAAGTAGCTAGTTCTTTTCCTGTGCCATGAGGCTTCAGAGCGTTTAGTTGACAGGTTGGTTCATAGCTTTATAGTGGCATTGTTTTGCAAAGAATAACAGATTGCATGAGAATGACAAATCCAACTTCCTTCATGTCTTTCTTCCACTTTGTTTCTTCCAGTTAAGGACTTACGTTCTTTGCACTACTCACTCTTTTCTGTTATGTTTGTCTCCAAAGATTTTTATTCATTTCCATGTCTGTTTTCTAAGGAGGTAGCTGTGTTGTATATTGTGACATGAAAGTGAAACAAATAAACCCTAAAAACAGTTCTACTTCTTCACTATGTAGGAGGTAGCAACTAGTTAAATTAATCAACATCTTGTTTTAGGGCTTATGCTTAGAGTTGGTAGACTGAGAGGAGTAGGAAATTTTTTCATTCTATGAACGGAAGGAAATAATTATATAGTCTCACTGATGCTGAAAATGAATATGTGGTCATGTGAAAGTAGTTATTAAACCTGGAGGACATGTATTTTGTTTTTAAATTTTTTTAGCTCCACATGAAAACTGTAGAGAGAAAGTTAGAATGCTGTAAGACTTACACTAAGGCCAAAAGAATGGAAGTTTGAGGAGCTTCAGAATCAGAAAAAGGGTAGGCAGAAAGCGTTCTTGAGTGCTAAATCATGCTAACCTTCAGATTCAGAGAAAAGGCTGGATCTGAGCATTTCTATCCCAAGTATAGAACCCTCACTTAGGCCCCAGGGCATCTGTTATATGTGAGGATAAGGCAGAATGGATTCATCCAGCGATGAGACAGAATATTGTAAAGGTTACACTCTCTTTTTATAAGTCTATTAAAAGTTTATGGTCTTTCACAGAGTATGTGCTATAATAAAATTATTATGTCCCTTCCTAATGGCAAGACAGTCATAATAATGATAAAAACCACTTCCATAACTTCCTGCAGGTTTAATTTGAAACTTAGAGAGTCATTTGTGGAATATTAGCCCACAATAGCTTGTAAAAGAATGGAATTTGCTATTTATTAAAATACTTTTAATTGCTAACAAAAAGAAATACCCTACAGTTTCTAATTCCAGGGAAAATCTGGTTTCCATCATAGGTACTTTTGAAAACTAAACTCTTTTCATGTTCCTTGGAGAGAAGTGAGGAATAAAATGGTTACCTCAGTCACTTAAAAAAAATGTTATCTAAGATGTTTGTTATTTTGGGCTATGTTCATCCAGAAAGCACTTTCAATGATGTCATTTCATGACATATGCACCAGAATGCTGTTTTCATAGTACACCAATCTGTCACCATTTCTTTTTCTGAAGCAAGCTTGCTCATATTCCCTGCCTTATGACTCCTAGTTAATCACAAAGGAAAGTTTATTTCTAGCCAGAATTATTACATGTATACTTACAGAGATGTTCTTAGATAATGAGTAGTTTCGTTACAAATAGATGGCTTAACTATCAGCAAAACTTGGAATTGATTTGCAATTAATAAATGTATAATGTTGTGACATAAAATCTAGCTTTCTCAAACTAAGGGGTTCTAGGTAAAAGAAGGAGAAAAAGAGTTTCAATTTGTAGAGCACAAGGTCATGACACAGATTGAATGTAGAGCATAATGAAAATTATGGGGAGTCCACAATTAGAAGATCTGAACTCAAAACCTAATCCCACCTTGGAAAGATCTACTTTGTTCATTCCCTAAATTTTTATTGAGCTTCAGTTACACATAGTCATTAAAGATTCATTCGTTATAATAATCAAAAGATCTAATTTGTTTGATCTAGTAGGTTATAGGATAGTAAGGCTCATAGAGAAGTAAATAAAATTGTGTAACTGTTCAGGCAAATTCTATAGAAGAGAACATAGAATCCTCCAAAAGCACAAAAGAATTATGTAACACATCTTTTAGTAAACAGAATAAGTCTCCAATGGGAGGAAAAAATCTAATGGGATAAGAAGGATGATCAAGAATTAGCCAAACGAAAGGAAGTTGGAAGAGAAAGATCTTCTAGACAAAAGAAGCAATCTGTTCAAACACCAGGAGAGAAGAGAAACATTGAAGCTCACTGAAGGAACTACAAATTAATTTAAACTGATGAGAGATGAAAATGGTGAGAAATATAAGCAGATACCACATCAGGAAGTACTTTGTATCATTTCTGAGAGGACTCATGGTGAAAGTAGGGGGAATAATTGTAGACATTTAAATCAGAAATGTGTCTCTTAGACTGGTCATACTTTCTGACTTGTGGGATGACCAAAATTAGCAGAAAGACCAGTTAACTAGAGACAGTTGAGATAAAAGATGATGATAAAATGGACTTCAGTGACCATTGACAGATGAGTAGATAAAGATGTGGTATATGTACACAATGGCATGCTACACAGCTATCAAAAAGGTGAAAACCTGCCATTTGCAGCAACCTGGATGGACCTGGAGGGAATTATGCTTAGTGAGATAAGCCATAAGGAGAAAGACAAACATTGAATTGTGTAAATCTTGTGGCGTATAGAGATATCAAGCAGACCAATGAACTAAATTAAACAAAAATAGACGTTTTATGAAATGGACTAAATCAAACAACAATAGACTTTTTAGCCCCCCCCCAAAACAATCAGTGATTGCTGGAAGAGAAGGGGGAGGGTGCTGGCAGAGGAAGCCAGGAAGAGAGGATTAATTGTACAGAGAAGGAAAAAATGAAATAGTGTTCAACATACTATATTATATACAGATATTGATACTCTGATTTATATGGCAAAACTGTATGATGTTACAATACAATATTACATCAATAAAATCAATTTTAAATAATGTACTTCAGTGGAATTGGAATGAGAAGGAATGACAGATTCAGAAAGGCTTTTGGAAGTATAATGGTTACAATTAATCTCCTTTACCTGTGATATGTCCTATCTAACAAAGTTTTAAGATATAAAATAATGCTATATATGAAAATAATAAACTTTGAAAAACATGATTTTTAAAGAGGAACTTTTTAACATATGGATATAATTGAAATATTTAAAATTGTCACTTTTAATCTATTTGACATAAGAAAAATGGAAATGTTTTTATTTCTATCAAATTAGCAAAAAGTTAAATTAAATTGTTTCCTTTTAAAAATTAACCTTTAAAATATTTTAATACCAAATGAAAATGTATTCCATTTTTTAATTCACTCTCCTGAATGTATTTATTAAATATAAAACCAGGGGCAATGATAAAACTTTACATTATTACATAGTTTTCTGTGACTGTGCTTGTAAACAAGAAACTGGTGATTCTGAACCTTTTTTCTTCTATAAGATCCTGAGAAACAGCCATCAAGTTGTCATGGTCATCAGCTTATCAACACTCACTAAGGCAATGGGTTTTGATGGGGTGTGTGTGTTATGTCTGATTCTTGTGAGCAAATTTATTGGAAATCATCTCTCATCCTCAGGTAATTTTGTACCACCCTCTCTTTACCACACATCACTTAAAAATTATTGCTCCAGGAGAAACTTGAAGAGTTTTATCTTATTCACTTGCAATCTCAATGTAACTAGTAGTTTCTAGCATACTGTAGGTTCTCAGAAATATTAATTATTGTATTTAATCTTTCGCCCATATTCCTATTCTGCATTACCCAAGTCAACAGAACCTTTACCACTGCTGCAAAAGAACCCCTGTCAAATTTTTAAATGATTTTTACATGTCTCACAGTTTAAAACTAAGGGACCTAGTCAATTCATTATGTCACAGTGTACTTAAGACAATTTTCTACCCAAAAGAGGTCTTTTTTAAAAAACAATTTATTTACCTATGGAATTTGAAATAGAAATGAATTCCCAATATTATTATTCACCACTTTTGTCTGATAAATATCTTATGTATGAAAGTGGAACATGAAGGTTTTCTTACATAAAGGGAAAAATATATTGAAATGATATATGTAGAAGTTGTGGTATAATTACTAGACTAGTAGAACTCTTTGTACCTATTTGAAAGGTTTTATTAATCCAGATCTTTATGTCATATTCTAAGACTCTTCAGAGGAATCAGTGTTAGGAGGAAGAGAAAATAAATATTTCCAATGAAGATATATATATATGTAAATTAATTAAACTATCATGGAATTCAAGCAATATGAAAATTTAAGTTAAATATAATAACATTCCAATAAAGGCAGTTGCTTATATACAAACTCAGTTTTCCTTAATAAAGTTTTTGATTCTGTAACTATGTTTCTGTATTCACCATGGGAACGTATCTTGAGGCTATTCATTTATGGTAACTGGTGGAGTATAATTTTCCCCTGGTTAATGTATCTAGATAGGATCAACTGTTAATGAGTCATGTTACTGCTGAAGTACTTTTTTCTGTTGATCATTTTGTTTATTTTGTGACTGTAGGACAGAGGTGCAAATAACATGTGGCCTTAATAGGACAACTCAGCAATATTTGCATTTGTGTTGATTTTTCATCCAGAACAATTTTCTAGCTCTTTGTTGTTTATTTTTGTAATATAACATATCATTGAGCCTAATGTGGTCTTTTGCCTGTGGTAAGTTTTGCAATAAAAGCTGTTGCTTCTCAGAAAATTTTAAATTAACTTTTTCAGTTCTATTCCAGAATACTGAACCCCTTCCTTTTTCCTTACCACGACAAATAAGCTCCCACATTGGGGTCTTTGCACTGCAGTTTCTTCTGCTTGGAACATTCTGCTTCCAGATAGTCACATGGCTGCCTTCATTACTCCGTTCAAGTCTCTGCCCAAATGTTATTACCCCAAAGAAGTCTTGTTGAACATCTCTTATGTGCACATGCAGTGTCGGACGCTAGTGAACAAAGGTGGAATTTTTGTCCTAAGGTCTTTACCTCCACAGGCTAGTGAGAAGTAAAACGAATAAACTTTTAAGTGATGAGTAGTCCAAATTTAAGCTTGTTGAGTACATAGAAATTTTCAACTCAGTAATATGGGTTAGAGAATCATGAGGGCTAAAGCAGGAATTATCCAAGAGAAGAAAGACAGATAGGAAAAAAGGATGTGTGCAAAAATCCCAAAGTCAAGAGAAGGTTGGGAGCACTTCAAGTCTTTGGGAGTGACTCCATGAAAACGGGTCAGATAAGGGCTGGTAAGCAGGGAGTGTGTAAAGAAATCATGTTTGATTATTGCGATGGAACTTGCACTGTCTTCTAAGGGTGAAGCAAAGCTGTTTGAAAATTAGCAAGCAAAAGAAATGTCTGGTTAGATTTGAACTTCTCTAAGGTCATTATTTCTACGAGGAGGAGGCTTGGGGTAATAAAAGGAAGATGGATGGCAGGGCGATAAATCCATAGTAGCATAGGTTATAATTGCTAGTGGTCTGTGAGTAGGTGTGCAGAAGATTAAAGAAATGTTTAGAAGTTAACAACCAACAATGAATTGAAAATTATTTGATTTGGGATTTAGGGTGATAGAATTCAAGGATGACTAATAGCATATCATAGTTTATTAATAAATGTGTGTTAAATGAATGAATGAAGGAAGATTTATGACTTGGAACTTGGGTGATTGGTGGTGCAATTACTGAGACATTTTCATTAAAGAAACATGGAAAAATTTAATTTCCAAGCAACAGAAAAGATAATTCCCATTTTCAAGACATGATTAAACTTCTTGATGATATAAAGCTAATAAATTTATGACCTAACACCTGAGAAAATGACAGAACAGAATGAAAAATGGGGAAAACTGAATTTAACTTCCTTGTCAAGTCACTGGAGCATTATTTAATTAACTTTTCTAATTGCACTCAGTTCACATAATTAAAATTTGCATTACTAGCTTTCAAGGGTTCCTCTGCTCACTTAGTGTTACGGTCTCCAAACAGCACTAGTGATTTCATTACAGTGCATACAATGCTTTGCATATTGCAAGATCTGAAGAGAAGTTTGTCAAAATACCTGTTTTGTTATCTGCTATAACTTTGTAATTACTTTGTCTTGAAGAAACCAGTATATGAAACTTTTCTCAGATAAGAGTCATTGCAAACTAAGTTATTTGTTCAGGTTTGCTCTATTTTCTAGAATCAAAATCAAGGGTGTGCAGAGTCCAGTGTTCTTTCTATTGTTCCTTTCCAGAAATCTGCAACTTGTTTTAAAAGTTTAGATATTGTCCTCACCTACTTTGACCAAAGACTCAGTTTAATAATAGATGCAAATCTTATATCCACTTTGATTAGAACTCCCAAATCTCTCTTGTCCTGTTCTTTAAAATCACAGTACATGATGATTTCTGTTTACAGGGCATTTTATTATATGAAGAAATAGATATCATTGAAGACTGAAATAAAATGACGTATTTAGAACGTTTTCTCTTGCATCTATACAATTATAATACACTTAGGCAAATGGCAAAATCTGCTTCGATCACTGTGTAAGTAGTTAGAACCGAGGGGTCTTAATCTTGGCTGCACATTAGAATCACCCGGGAACTTCTAAGTATCCTGATGCCTAGATATTTCTCCAGATCAATTAAATTACTATCTCTGGGGGTGGAATACAGGCATCAGTACTTTTAAAGTTCCCAGATGAGAAGCAGAGTTGAGAAACCTTGGGTGAGAGCAATTTGCTGAAACGAACTCATTTTCAATATTTGCTCTTTTACTGCCACAAGGTGGCAGCATCACAATACAGCGAGCGTCCTAATCCTGCAATTGCTTGAATTTGGGAATTTGTAATATTAATCGATAACATCTTGAAGGTCCCTTCATCTACACGCAGCATTGAATTTCCCCCATGCTTGTCTCTGTTGCTTTGATTGCTTAAGAAAGATGTTAATGTATTCATTTCAACATTTTAAATAAGCATGAACTACATTATAACTGGTTGGAAAGAACTGGATTTTGTAACCAGATAGATTTGTACTTGAATACTGCCTCACCACTGACCAATAGGTTGATTAATTTCCTTGTATTTTGACTATATACCTAGAGGAGGAATATTGTTGTAAGGATAACGAGACAATAAATAAAAAATCATATCGTATGATGAAAATGTCAAGAAAGTGATAATCAGTTACGCAATGTCCAGGAAAACCCATATTGCAGGGGGGTCTTTTTGTTTGCTTTTTTTTTTTGAGTATATGCTTTCTTTCCTGATTTGAGTCTCTTCTTTCCCTGTGTGCATCCTATTTTTCAGTTTTCACTGGTGATTACTTATACAAATAAACGACCTTCACTTTAAAGAACAAATAACAAAAGCCAACATTTTAGTACAATACCTTCAGCAATGGTAGTTGTGAGAAATGGAAATAACTTCCACATTTATAGCCAAATTTCTATAAAAACAATTTTTATACTCACAATTATTTTAATTCACTTCTTGGACCGTGAAAATTCTTCCTCTGAGATATCAGTGGCCTGCAACATGTCAAAACAAAAGAACATGGACATATCGTGTGTCTTTGCCTTTGAAGAGATTGACAACACCCGCTCTCCTGAACTTTTCCCGCTTAAATGTATTAGGACCACTTCTGTTCTATAGTCTCCAATGATGTTGTGGTTTTCTTTCTCTTTTTCTAGAATTGTGGAGTTTCTTACTATAGCCCTTGGTTTTTTCCTCTCTAGTAATCTTGCTTTTAATTACAGCCTTGCTTTTAATGACCATAAATGACTCTCAAATCCATACATAATCTCATTTAGCTGTCCTTGGTTCCAGATGTATGGATCTAACATTTAGTGGAATTCAAATTGACATCTCAAAATGAGTAGGTAGAATAAATATTGAGCTGGACATACCCCTTACCCACACAAGACCACCTCTTCCTCTTCTTCTTTTCCTCCCCCACATTCAACGTTTCAATCCATGGCATGAATTCCATCCAGATGATTGAACCAAATCTCAAGGAGTCAGTCTGTACTCTTTCCTCAGTCCCCTTTATATATGAATTGTCAAAATGTGTTAATTCTTCATTACCACTAGCCCTCCAAATATTTCTCAAAGAAGTTGTTCAATCTCCTAAGTGTTCATTTCTTGACTCACACTTACCAAGTCTGACTTCTGCACCAAAACAGTTCTTGTTAAGCTGTCATGCCCTATCTTCTCCCTTATGAGTGGCCCTGAGAGCAATTCTTTACTTGCAGAAGAGTTGCCTTCTATAGCCCTGCTTGGGGACCCAATTTAAGACCATCTTAGGGAGGAAGAATAATCATATTTATTCCCAAAGACAGATTTCATTAAGTTTTATCCCCCACTGAATATTTTCAATTCATACTTTAAAAAAATATTACTTCAGCCGTAGTGCTAGACTATTTAATTTCCATTCAAGAGCCCTGACATAGTTCCTGAAATTTGCCTATGCATTGTAAAGAATTCAGCTGAAAGTGTTACAAGTTGCTATCTGACTACTCATAGAAGGCAAGGGAATTTTTAATAATTGAAAATCAGGTCATTGTTTACTATATAGTAAGGTCACTCTGGAAAGCAACTATATTCAGTCAATTATTTTGATAATTATACATATTGCTATTATACTTTTATTAATTTATTATATTGTTACTGGTAAGATTATTTGCTAAGCCAGTATTGGGACTGATTATGAGTAATTAATTTTACTTGGTGCTACAGGAGATATAAGGTTCTAGAAAAGGAGAGTATATACTAAATGGTGTTGTTTACCAAAATAAATAAATATAAATAAATAAAAGTATATAACATTCAGTAGTATATGCAATTATTCTATCTAAATGCTTATTTTTCTAGTCAGGAAGTCAAAATTTTAAAAAGTTCTATTCATAAAAATTTTTACATATGCTTGGGAAACTTATTCTCTATGTATAGATCAAAGGAAATAGAAAATAAAATGTTACATATTTCCCTACATGGATTTTCTGATCTAATTTTGTATTAAAATTTACTCTTTGTGGTTGGAGTCTTATGCTAAATCATGAATACTTTAGCAGTCCTTAATCTGCTGAGGTTAATAATAAAAAGTCAAACACATTTAAATAGCATATTAAATAACTTTTTTTGATATAACTACAGAATTATTTGAGAATACACACTGAAAGGTAATGCTATTTGAATTTTTCCTTGGTATTTTCAGCAAGGCAGCAGAACACAGAGAAAAGTGGAACAAAACATATTGTATGCTTAATTAGGGCAAAAGAAGCATAAATCAAAACACCAACACTCAAATGTCATCTGGTTCAGGATATGACTGATATAGAAAAAATGTTAAATCAGGATTCAAAAATGGAAAAAAAGAAAAACTTTGCGAAACTCAGATTTCTCATATCTGTTTCTCATCTCCTTTGAGATTTATGTGTGTAGAGGTCTGATGTGGTTCAAAATATACTGCCAAAATACACTTAGGAATTTAAGTTGTGACTACTTGGATACTAACTGCCAGATCTAACTACATGTGTAGACTGACAGAAAATTTGAACAGAAATCAGAGTCACAGACTCAATTTGTCATTAGCCAAAAAAGAATAATAATAATAATGTGTTAAATTCTTCAGTTTAACTTTTCTTCAACCCATAAATTTCCTTCCTTCCATCTTGCATGAGAGAATATGTTTTATCTTTAATTCTGGCACCAATTAATTCTATGATCATGGGCAAATCACTGTGCTCTCTGAGTTTTTATATTCTCATTTGCAAATTGAACAAGGATGATACTAGATAAACTCTAAACTCTTTTATCACCAAAATTGTATGATGCTATTGAGAAATAGGATTACCTTGAGGATTAAAGAAAGAATAAATTCACATATTTTACTCAATGAAGAAGCATTATTTAAATATATACTATAAAATGGAATCACAAGAGAATAATTTGTGCCTTGGGGAGAGCTAATTAAAGATTTGAATAAATTTTGTTTAAAGACATCTTGAATGACTTTATCTACTGTTATCACGTCAACAAACATCTCTTGCTGATAGTCTCAAATCTGTATACCTCCTCAATAGCACTCCATTCCAGTAAATATTAGATATTTAATTCGCAAATAAATGTCTCTACCTACTTAGCACTTAGGTTCACTTCTCTACTAATCTCACTTCCCTTTACAATTCTCTATTTATTTTGATGCATCATTAATGCCATCATGGCCCAGCTACTCAGCTTAGAAATCTGGAAATTATTCCTCTTTCCCACATTAACTATCAATCAAAATCACATCTTACAAACTTGATTTACTAATATGTATTCATTATCTTGAATCATTATCTTCTATTCTTACTTGCCCTACCCCAGACATATATTTTAATGATTATTTTTTAGATCATTCAGTAGATACCTAACTCTTCACTCTGCTTTCAGTTATATCTTTCTTCAATCCAACCATAGGTATGGTAATTTTCTTACATTCTTAAGTAGTTTCTCCTCACTTCCAGGAAGATGCCTTTATTCCATATCATGATACTCAAGATTATAATCTTTGCCTGACCTTTCTACTTTCCTAAGCACAGCTCTTCTCTCATTCACTTTTAACCACAGGGATTATACTTTGCTATCACATTACTGCTTCTAGTTCTCTTTGCATGTGCACACAAACTATGAAACAAACATACACACACCACCACCACCATCTCTCTGTGTTTTCGTCTTGGTGTCTTTGGCCTGGAGTCATCTTTTTCTTCTTCTTTCATCTCGACAATATTTCACATATTTTTGCTCACTGAATTGGTATAGATGGCATCTATTCCAAGAAGAAAAAGCCAGATTTTGTTGAGATTTCATCTTTCTGCTCCTGTTAGCAGCATAAATAAATTAAACCTTGGTTCTGTTTCCAGTGAGTGAAATAATTAAAAACTCCAGACAGGATAGGTAAAGTCAAGGAAGAACTTAGTAGGCTCAGGAAAGTACATTTGAAAGGGGGTCTGAACAAACAGACTCAATTGCTCTAAGAGGTGAAGAAGCACTCACATGGCCATGATCTGCATCAGGTTTATATCCATTCTTCTTCTTTTTTGTTTTATGGGTCCATTTTTTTTTTTTTTAGTACTATTTGTTATTTCTTTAGTTCACAATGCTGAATTCCATTTAGGTTATTGAAACTGCATCTCAGTCTATGTTTCATACCACACCCACCACCTGAGTTCCAGTGTCCCTTGCTGCCACCTTTTCCCCTTATTCCCACTCAGCCCCCAAACCAGTAAAGTCCTGTTATTTTTGTTGGAATTTGTATTTTCAGTTGTTTCCTTTCATTATACTCCACATATATGTGAAACCATTCTATATTTCTCTTTTTCTTTTGGACTTATTTCATTCAACATACATATCCACTCTTCTTATCTCAGGAGCCCATTTGATGAACCATTTCAAGATCACCCCTTGGATATTTCGGATATTTTTGCATTATAGTCAATAGTTTCAAAGTTCCCTCTCTCATTCCTTAGCCCCTGTAGTTTCTGCCTCTTGCCTTCATAGTTCTTTAGTGCCCACGTAGCTGTCACCATACATGTCTGCTTCCATACATGTCTACCTAACTGCCTGTCCTAACACTCTCATTTATCACATACATATCTTTCATTTTTCATGCTATTAGCTGTTTTATTTATCAGTGTTACCCACTAAATTGCAACTCCTTGATATTAACAATCACGTTCTTCTGTTTTGAAATCTCAGTTTCTATTATAGTCTAGCACATGCTAGGCCTTTATTGAATGAATGAATGAATTTTATTAATGAAAAAATTAATTCTAGTATTTACTAACAATGCCCATATATTTATCTATGTACTTATCTCATTTAATTGAAACACTTTGTATGTATAAATTTAATAATGTTAATAAAAAACACATTTAATCCCTATTAAGTTGTAGTTTATGTAATCCATATTAAACCATGGTTCAATTTCTGCAAGAGTTTCAATCTAGAAGGTAGAATACAAATTTTCAAAAATAATGCAAAGGGAATCTTTAGTCTCTTGGTAAATTTGCAAGACATGCAAATCCCCAGTCCTGATAACTCTCCATATATTTTATTTAATTTTTCGTATTTGTAATTATTGTAGTCTACTTAATTCTTGTAGCATATTCTCTCGACAAACATCTGTGGGGAATTTCTCTTTATAATTACCTGGTGGAGGGAATTCTTCCTGTTTAATAAGGTGGGTAAGAGAACATCAGAGTGATAGAGCGCTAGTTTCTCTTTAGCAGATGGAAGGAGGGAGTGTTTTGAACCATAGCTTGCTAATGAGTATTGCCCAGACAAGTATATGTATGTGTTTGAAGGTGACATAATGTTGTCAGATAATTTGTCAATTACTTTTCTACATTGTGATATAGAAGACACTTTTATTTGACCACATACTTTCACTGTAGTTGATTACATCCCCTCTTTCAAAAAAAACAAAACACCAAACCTGAACATCTGGCACTTTCAGCCAAAACTAAAATGGAAATGTGTTTAAAACACCCCTTTTGGTTTATTGAAAGGAAAAATCTTGGACTCAGTGCTTTGCTTTCTTTCTTTGTAGTTTTTGTGGTTAGAGTTTATGTACTTTGTATTTTCGACATCAGCAACAACTATTTGATGAAGGTCCAAGGAAAACCTCTTGAAATAGTTTTGTTACAAAGAGAAAATGGCATTTATGATCTGTGGCAGGAACTGTACTCTTGAGCCATATTCAGTTTTGAAACTTGAATGGAAAAATCCACTGCATGGTGAAGCCAGCTGTACAGGATTGGAGCTGAGTCTATTGTTAAAAGAAAGAAGCACTGACAGCATGGGGGCCCCTGAGGGCTGCTGCACACTATGTCCTGCAGGGGCCTAGACAATGCCCACTTAGATCTCACCGGGGCATTACAGATGCTCATGGCTAGGCAAAGCAGAAAACCTGCCACTTGGCAAATCACTTTTATGTAACCGGAGTTCGACTTTGCATTAACTTGCTTACGTGATGGTCTCACCATTTTTCAAAAACACTTTCATTTTGTTCATTCACTCTATAAATAATGTTGTTACTTTAATTTGGGAGTCGTTTGTAGTTTGAGGTGGAAGTTCCTGCATCAGTTAGTTCTCTAGGTCAGTGCCTGATTGTCCTGGTCCTCTTATTTTTATATAGTCAGTGTTTCTGTGTTCTCACAATGTTTGTTTCTGTGTTCTGGGCTGGGGGTGGGAGGAGGGGAGTCTCCTATTTCTTAGCTCTCTGAGTGTAGGCTACTAAGCTGACCATGTCTGAAGCACAGTAGCTGATTTAAAACCTCTGCTCCAGTAGCAATTGTAGGCTAGTGAACATCAGTCGATTTTTCTCGATGACTCCATATGACGTTAAGCGGCCCCACCACAACTAGACTAAGTCTTCTATTTTTATATCCAGCTACTCTGCAGTGTGTGAGGCTGCCCCAGAATGCCAGGCCTAGAATGACTATTCATGTCTGTCACAATTCAGACAACCAGAACGCTGTAAAGAAGGACCACCTCGGCACTAGGTGCTGTTCCTGCACAAAAGACCCACGCACAGAAGCCAAACACGTCTTTGAAAATCTCATCCAAATCGTGGCAGTGTCAGCTGTTTCTGGGAGAGCCATGTCCTCATAGGCCTGAGTCACTTTTATTGAGTTTCTATAGAACTGTGGCTTTTGAAGTGTTGGGCAAGATGAATTTTAGGAGCCCCTGTTTCATGCCACAAGGTTTTGTAGCTCTCCCTTTTATTCAGTCCACTGCCAGTTAATACAGCTTCTCAGCAACTTCTCTCTATCTCATGGGATTTACTTTTCCAAGAGATCTTCCTTCTCCAGGCCTGGTTGGAGCTACCTTATGTTACCATGATAGATTTCCCCAAGTGCAAATATCACAAAGAGGAGATCAGTGAGTCTCCTTCCTGGAAGACACTTATGTTTATGAAAATCTCTCTTTTCCGTTTATGAGTTCCTCAGATAAAGTTAAATTCTGATTCTGTAAGTTAGACTGAATATCCTGTTACATCTTTTTTCCCAGACAGGGACAACCAAGAGAACACACAGGGATTCCAGGTGACCCAACTCTAAAGAAAACTGGCAGCTTCTTCTGTCTGAGGAGGAAAAGATTTTAAAAAATCATTAAATATAGGACACACAGATGTATATTAAAGTGTTTTTTGATGCTTCAAGAAAAATATTTATTTACTCTAATTTTTCCATATACTGAAGATTAGTACTATAATCTATTGAGCAGTATAAAAGATTCTTCTTTAGAAAGGGTCTGATGTAGGGCTAAATATTCTTGGCCAAGGATAATTTTAGTAAGATTCTGTAATAGGGCAACTAGATAGGAAAAATGGCAGCTCTGGGTCCTTGTAATCAAGTATCTTGCTTGCTTCCTAAAGACTAGCTATTAGCTTCATAGGCTTGAATTGGAATTTTTCAAGAAGTGAGCTCTCAGGATTTTGGATACTGTTGCAAAATAGGCATGTAAATAAATCATGTTTTTGGGAAATTTTAACATACTCCACTGCAATTGCTTCAAAACTTATATGAGATCTGATACCACCAAAAAGAATGAATAACAAGGGATTCTTTCTAATGCATTGCAAAAATTTAGTTATGTTTAATTCATTGAACAGTATTTATTGTTTGTTTCATTCTGCAGCCTCCACCTCAGATATATGACAAGCAGTTGGATGAAAGAGAACACACTATTGAAGAATGGAAAGGTGATTACTTCCATAAAAGTATACTTTTTGCTTTATTGAAACTCAGAAAGTATCCTTAAGATATTCCCTTTTAGATTAATTCAATAACAAATGATTTTCTAATTGCTATCCTCTTGACCATTTCGAAATTCCTAAAACTTCATCTTTCTTTTCACACTGATAACAATACTGCTTTTACTCAAGAATGAGAGGGTTTCATTACTGATGTCCTTGCAAATTGTGCTGATTTTCAACATATTTATCATTTCCATTCAACATTTCAGAATAAAACTTTCATGTCTGTACCTAAAGTTAACTCCAACAATGAAAAAGTAAAAAATAAATACGAAATAAATAGAATGAATATTCTAATGTATTTTAAACTAGTTTGGTTTTAGAAATCTAAGATTTAAGTTTGAGGAGGAAATGAAAAACTGTAGGATTTGTAATGGTTTAAAATCATGAGAACATGTGATCTTTTATGGAATGAACACAAAAGAAAAATGTGTTTTCAAAACAAAGTTATTAAAATCTGTAAGAGGTGAAGTTAGAATGCATAAGAAATTCTCCCAAAGAATTCAGAAAACAGGTCTAATGTACATTCTTAGTGAAATTATTTAGTCAAACATTTATTTTATTAAACGCTTTTGCCAGGCTCTATGTTATTGCAAGAAATTGTAGAAATAAAGGGGAAGAGGAATATTAATTATTTTTTATTTACTAAACCCCACATAATATTATTTGTTGTTACTGATCGGCTTTCCTTGTGGATTAAAGGCAAAATTTTTATAACACTATTAACTGTTTCTTACAGAACTTATCTACAAGGAAGTAATGAATTCTGAAGAAAAGACTAAAAATGGTGTAGTGAAAGGACAGCCCTCTCCTTCAGGTACTCACTCTCAGTGAATAACCAATAAACTGGTACTTGTGTGGGTTTTTTTTTTTTTTTTTTTAATATTTTTGGAAGAGTTGCAGCCAATAACATTGCTTCTATAGTATATAAACAAATACCATATGACTTTTGTTGTACCAATTTTAGTTTTATTCACTATATGTCTCTTGGCATTCATTCCGATTACTCTGATTATGATCACCTAGAACAAGAGTTCTTTAAGAACTTATTTTAAGCTACTAGTGAATCGAAGAAATATTGACATGAACTGCTTAAAGGGTAGTTGTTCCTCATCAAAATGCAGAGCCATAGTCAATGTAAGCATTTGGAATCCCTTCAGCTGAAACCTCTTCCCTCATCGTTTGAACTCTTCCTAAGGTTGGTGAGACAGTACTTGAAACATTAGAGAAAATGGGTTCCAATTAAAGCCAACATGGAAAATCTTTCAGATTGATATTTACTAAAATTAACAAATATTGGTATATACACATATTTTTCCCATCCAAATATTTTACTTTAGGTTACTTAACATAAATTAGATTCACTTATTAATGTTAATGTATTTTTCCTAAGATCTCTGTTAATGAATGTAAAAAGAATATAGAGAGTTTTAGAAAATGTGATGTTCAGCTTTCAACTACACTTTGCCCATGCTGGCGGTAATGTAGGCTGAAAGTGGTTAGCTTAGAAAAAAATAGATTTGGTTCATATCTTTGATAAATAACATAAAAAGATGTAGGGTGAATTAATAGATTTTTCATGCTGATACAACTCTTTGAATAACTAGTTTACACCAACTACTGTGACACTCAAACAGATGTAATCCGGTTATATTATGTTCTTCTCACCCCTCGCCTTCAGGAAATATCCAAGTATTTCCTCTTTTCAAATGCTGTCCCATTTTTGATAAATCAGGGCTGTCTGTTGTTCAGGACAATAGGGGCTGTTGAGTTGCCCTGAGCCCAATCTGTTCAGGGACCCCAAAGCCCTGTTTCATTTTGTCCCATTTTGAAACATGGTCAGCCCAGGTTAAGAGGAATCATTAGGTTGTTCTGTCCACTGTAGTCATTCTTTCTACCATCCAGATTGTTACAAGAACAGGAGCTGCCTCTAATTTATCTACACTTACTTGAATATTCTGTCTGCTGCTATTTAAAGGACCTAAAGACTGAATCCAACACTCCTAAAATATCACTTGCTAATGCAGAGAGATTCTTAAGAATTCTCATAATGGTCAGAACATATTTTCCCGTCATCTTTAAGAAGCTGAAATACTAAGATTCATTGAAGGGTCTGGAATCTCAGGATGGAGCTGGACACATTTTAGTAGTCTCTTCTATTCACCTTTACCTCAAGTTATCATTAATTTATCTTTTTCTTTTTTTTTCCAAAAGCTCAGACTCATGACACCCACTTCAGGACACACCATCTCTGTTTGTTTCCTCCTCTTTTTCCCTCTCAGTCCCAACCAGGTGTTCACAACAGGTAATCTGTGATGATGAAAAATCCACAATCTCTTTTCAATACTTATACGCTTCTCCACTTGTATTTCCTTGCTTCATTTTGTGCAAACTGTTCAATGCAGGAAAGACAAAATGGAATTGAGGATATTTCAAGTGAGATAAGCTAATCATTAAAGGGATGAGATGAGGTGTCTGCCTTATTTAGAAAGATTTTAAGTATTTGGAAAAGTAATACTTTATGTAATTAAGACCTAATTCTTTAATCATAAAAATACAAATTCTCACATAAAAACTATGAGTATGTGTAAAATTTCTTTTAACTTACTAATGAGGGAAATGACTGAATGACAAAAGTAGTTCAATCAGGATTTGAAAAATTAGAATTTATATGGACTCTGGAAAAAAGGAATGCTGCATGTAATAAGATCACTAAATTAGATACAAAACTTGCAAATGACTTATGGGGCAACCCAATATATCTTAGTGGTTATCTTTTATCATAGGAAGAAAAGCACATTTTACATTATCAATTCCCTCCAAGTTTGCAGCATTGTAAAAACATCTGCATTCTAATCAATTGAGGATGTTAAGTCAAACAAAGTTACATTCCACAAAAACAGTCAGGTGACCATTAGCTGAACTTGTTAGAGAATGCTCAGGCTTGATATTTATAAGTTCCTTTAATAAAAGTAATTAAATAAAAGTAAATTAAAGACATAAAAGCTAGAATAATTGATAGATTGTTATTTCTAGAAGGACTGCAAAATAAATATATCACACTAAATTATTTAGTGAAGAATATATCTTAGTCTTAAAGAAAAAAGTATATTGAGTCAGGACTTGAGATGGCTGCCAATTCAGATTTTATTTAAAATCAAACAAATCTACTCTATTTACACTCATCTACTCCAGCAATATTTTCTTCTCTTCTTATCTTTCCCATTTCTATTAATGGCCGCTCTCTTTTCTTAGGCTTCCACCTGAAACCCTGATTGGTCTTTTATTCCATATTTACATTAATCACTAAGTGTCACTCTCTACATCCTAACGATTGATTGTTATATGTCTAACATATAATTACTATCATCCCTTTGCACTAACACCATTATGATTGACAGTGTCCTGAAGCAATCTTCCTGACTTCAGTCTCTACCTAAACTAATCTTTTGAAACCACAGGTTTGGTAAAAATTTCCAATGATTTTGCACGATTTATAATTCAAATTTAGTCACCTCCTCTCTAATATACCCCAAGTTCCCTTCTACACTACTCCTATTGTAGGATCCTACATTACTGCTTTTTCACTAGACTGGATCACCACTTTTTGGAATATTGCCTATTGTAAAGTATTAGTTCATCAAATACTATTTTGCCCCAAAATACTTTTCATATCTTTCTAAATGATTTGTTATACTTCCAAAGAAAAAGATCTTTCCTTCCTAGTGATCTTACTAGTCTTTGTATTTTAGATAAGGACTTCTGGTATTCTTATCCCTTATTAGTTGTAAATTCATTGAGAAAAAGGAACTGGGCATATTCATCTTTGTGTACCATACAGCACCTAAGTGCATAATAGTAGCTCAATAAATACTCATTAATTTGAAAGCTGCAGCTGAGTTTCTTCCTGAATGCGTATGCTGGTATTCTTGCAAAGACAGAGTTCAATAGGTCATAGCTTTAATATGTTCTATATATTTTATGTATTCTCATGCCAGTAAATGTTTATTCACTCAGTTAATTTCTGTGAAGATAAATCAGCCATGTATCAAGTATACGAATTGTTGCTTTTGACATTGATTTATACTTCACATAAAGTTTTGCTACTTACAAGTTTTCATTTGATTCTTTCAATTTGGGAAATGTCTACTCCTGAATTTCTTTTTGCAAGGATATTTAATTTATTGTATTAATAACTAATTCTAAAATATTCCACTTATGCTCTGCTTACATGTGAGAAAACCATGCTATTTTTAAACCATTCCAATGACTTAGAACAATCAAAAAATATTTACCTTATAATAGAGCCCTAAACTAAAATTGCCTGTCTTAACCAATTTATATTAAAAAGTTTTGGTTATGGATTTAATCTTTCATGACATAATTTTAAAGGAAAATATCAATAGCTTAACTTTTAGAAATTGTATCTATATCATATATTATGACATATTTATGTATGACATATTTTATGTATCATGTGGAGCTGTCAGATAACCATGTTTGAAACTGGACCTTCACCTCATGAGAGCTAATTATGTTCATCTCTCCCAACTATGAGCTCATTGACCTCAGGTTGGCAACTTGAAATCTGCCATGGAGACTTCAGACATGGGAAATGGCTGGCTCTACAAATCAGGGAATTTTTTTCCCTTAAAGAGCCAACTGTTAAATTTTTATTGGCACACCACACCTCTGTGTGAGTGTGAGCACACGTATGATACATGCAGTAAGATGCTGGAAAGGAAAAATAAAAACTAAGAACATTTTCGAAAGCTCTGCTTTTTGCATTCTTCATTATATTCACCTCTTCTCATTAATATCTGCATATTATATTTTATTTGTATATTGCAACACACTCTCTTAGTATTCCATCATAACAACATTAAGAACCCAACAATAAGGTAATAAGTGAATGCGGCTTCTCAGTGACAAAATGATTCTAATATTCAAACCCATGTTTTAGTGATGCTTTAAAAATGTAAATAGGGAGTTAAATGTACGTTTGAAGAATAGTATGTGCTTTTGAAATGTATTGATGGAATGGTTGTATATCAACAGGAAATAAATCTAAATTTCAGATATGTTTCTAAATAAATAATTGTATGCCCTTCTGTTATCTGATTTCACTTGCATAGTGATTTGTTTCCAAGTATAGCAAGGCTGTTTGCTTTGTAAATTGATTTGTGAAGATTTCTAAGGGAATAGCAGTCCATGAATAGAAATTAATTCTCTTCTAAAAGTATTTGTTACAGAATGTTTGAGCTAGGCAATATAGGAGTTCCTCTAATCCAAAACTTTCTAGTCTGTTCACCCCTATTTCACTTGAGAAGTGAAGTTCTCACTACCAACAACAACTCCCCAAGATAAGGATTCTTAGCATCACGATGGGTATATATTTCTCAGAATCTCTTAGTGGGAGATAAAACTCCCCAAATTATTTAATACATAACCTCTCTGCTCCACATTCTCCACTTCATGGAGTCTGTCCTTCAAATTATTCACCCATCTAGTTGATTAATTTCCTTTACTTTTTATTAAAAAGTCATACCCAAACAAATTGACACCCAAGATCATGCAGAAAGAGAAGGAAATGAAATGTTTCTCAGTAATATTTTTTATTCTAGTATTTCTTAAATTCTTTATATTTACATTTTTTTTTTTGTGTGTGGGTAGGTTAGGAAAATGATTTTTCTTTTAGAAAGCAGAAAACATTTTCCCCTGAAATAATGAATGCCTTTGGTTGGACAACTTCTGGTCGAGAAATTTTCATTAGCATAAGTTCTTTCCATGAAATCTAATTTTTTCAGGTAAAGTTGAAAGTAGTATTTCTTATTTGAAATTCTTAGAATGTTCTTTTACTTTTAATGATATATTTTATTGACAAAACTTTATAATGCTTCATTGATAGCAAAAAAAATTCTTAAAATTGCTTAACTCTACTGGTTTCTTTGAAAACAATATAGAAGGAAGGGATATTTATCACGTTGCTAGGATATGTTGGGCAAATGGACATTATAACCAAATTCAATTCAATTCAATTTAATTTGTTTGAGAGATTTTTCACAAACTGTTTGGCAGTAAATTAGCAACTTGAAGCCAAGGTCCATGTCTGGACCCTTCTGTTTATTTGCCTTTGGTTTATGAAGATTTTTTATTGCCTACATGAAAAGTCTTGAAAAGATCATGCAGTAACTCTGGAAGCGTCTCTGATCAATAAGACATTTATTACAGTACAATAAATGTCATACAGAAGCTAATTTTTTTCTCTAACAGTGAAGGACTATTTTTTAAAAAAGGACTTTTGTAGCATTTACCAATATCTGTGGTGTAAATATTCTCACAGTGACTAATTTTAAGATACCAATGTGATAGCAATGAACACAGAATTTAAAGCGATGCTAATAAATCATTCCCAGAAGTCACTCAAAGCCAGCTCCAGAACACCTCTAGAAGTAGACATGATTTACCATCAGTTTACTATATAGAGAGGAACCCTTCCTACATGATATGCAAATGAAATGGAAATTTTACAGAGGAAGCATTGGAAGAGAGATCTTCTCTCATTGAATTACTGCTCTAAAAACAGTCAAGAACAAAAGCCCAAGAAATACTGTTGATAATGATTCTGAACTCTGAATATTTGAATATCCATTGCAATTTGCTTCCACCATTGATCAAATAAAGAGTAAAACCATCCACAATAGAAGTTAGGGATTATATAGACCTAGGTAATGAACCAAAGGAGAAGAAAGACAACTGCAACAAAATTATTTCCCTTAACCAAAAATAATTTACCAGTTTTACCAATTCCACAACCAGGAGAAATTTGCTTATGTTCACAGAACCTGCTTAAAAGAATACAGACAAAAGATCTGAAAACATGAAATATCTTATTAAATTAAGTATTTATCCTGTGCACAGCAGTAGAGATTGTGGAAGATAAGAGAAGGAAGTATAATGAAAGAAGTAAAAAGAAACAAGGGAGAAAACATGAGATAATCATATACCAAAATTGTATGTAATAAGGAGCTAAGTGTCAATTACTTAGAATACACTGAAAGTGTGTTGAAAATATGTTGATTATTAGAAGAAATTCAATAGGACTACCATGTAATTTATAAACATAACCTGGATCCTGATCGCCCTGCATATGAATAGTTTATTAAAAACTACTCTTCCTTTTTTTTTCCTTTTTAAAGTATTTTTTAGAGATATGAATTTGTGTTCTTCAGAGGAAATTTTCTCATTGTCCTCTGTGTAATTTCTCTTGCTGTCATTGTTGGGACTTGTTTTTATTTGTAAGCATCAAACTGTATTCCTCTAACTGAGCTTTATCTCATCTAAATTTATCTTAAGCTTGTTTGAGTCAGAACTCACCTTAATGGTGACAAACAGCAGTCTACATAATCAGCTCCAGCCAGGAAAGGAGGATACGTTTATCTCATGAGAAGACCTGGACTTTTATGTGGAGAGACTTACAAATATTTTTTGCTTGCATATGCCAAAACATTTTTTTGAAAACTTTCAAACCTTTACACCCAATGACTCAGATGTCTAAGCTGGCTGGGATGTAGACCCCATAAGGCCCAAGGACCCAGGGCCAAGGGAGAAAGCAAAATAAACAAATAAATAAGTAAAAAGGCTTTTAAAAATTAAAAAGTACAACTTTCAAACTTGTTATCTTGTCATAATTTAAATAAAGCATGTCAGATTGAATAAAGTCCTGGATCTAATTTTAACCTCTGTCCTCTAATAAGGATGTGAAAAAACTGAACTGATTCTGAGAAGTCCATCATTATGATGCCAAATTTATTAGAGACCTAAAGTTTGTAAAAGAATAAGAGGATGTTGGTATGATTTAATGCAGAGTCAGAGGGAAAAATATCTGGATGTTTGGCTTCTGTAGGGAATCAGGGTTGTCTACTAGTACATGAAATCTACTAGTATATTTCATGAGAGGAAATGAACTTAATTCCGCACCATATCTGTCAAGGATACAATTAAAGTTGGAATAAATTGAAACCAGATAACTCTACATTACGCATTGTTCTGATAATAAAAGTAATTAGTTACATAAAGAAATTAATGAGAGCCTTACAAATCTCTTCTGGAGATATTTAAGGTTAAGAGTTACTGATATTTATGAGTCCAAAGAAAATAACATGTACCTAAACTTTTGTGTATGAAACTATCAGGATACCAAGAAAATATATTAAATGAGAGCAACTAAGAAAACTTCCTAACAAAAAATAAGTTCTTACCATTAATTTAAGAATTAGTGTGTATTAGCTCTCCCCTATATTTCACATAATTTATATAAATTTATTTATAATCAGCAAATGAAAATGTAAAGTAGGATACAGATAGTCTGCCTTAAGTTAGGTGAATGGGTCCTTTACCGTTAGTAACATTCATTCCACAGGCAAGAAATGTCTACCCGGGTGGGATAAAGAGATTGTGTTGATTCCCTTATACTTCATTAGATTTTTAATGAATTATTAAATCTGTATGATAGCATACAATGTATTTTGAATTTGCTATTTTTCACTAAATATATCTTTCACACTGTTTCCAAGTAAGACACAATTTTATTGACCAGTTTTTATCTTTTTTAGATGATTATACTGCAAATATGTTCTATAGCAAACTAATAAAGTTTACATTTATCACCCAGAGTGTTTAAGTATAAAGAATAGAGAGAGAAAAAGTGAGTGTTTGCAGAGTGCTATGGTTTCACTGTATTTCCCATTATTTCTAACTCATCTACTTTGTTCTCACAGCTATTGTATGTAGCTCAGCAGATACTTACTGAGTGATTACCATGAACAAGTTTTCTCAGAGTTTAAAACCATTATAGACCCACATAGATTAAATTTAAAAAAAGAAATGTGTAAACAATTCTTAGTTAATAATTCAGGGTTCATACGTGTGGATTCTCAGATTGCAAGCCTGCTGGAAAGTACACACACCACCAGCAGCTGTGCTCTGACTTCTTCTGTTGTCCTTTTGTAACTTTCTTCAGACATTCTACTGGACTTTTCTATATTAATTTTAAGTTTGATGTTATACTGATGACCATGGGAGAATATTTACTTAATGCCCATTCCTTTCTTTGAGCTGTATTCTCCAAGTAATTCAGATTGCTGCGTTTCTCTGGTCAGATTTCTATGTGTTTAAAGCTTCCTGCTTTAAAAGCATCCATGAACAACAACAAAAATGTAAAACAAACAAAAAAAATGAAACAAAAACAAACCCTTAGATTCTGTTAACAGAATGGTGATTATAAGAGTGGAAGGGGTGTAGTGGGAAGAATAGGTAGGGGTTCTACTGGATAGTAACTTAGACCTTTATGGTTGGAGTGATGTGATATATACATTCGTGGAGGTCTGAATATTTACTCCTGAAATGTAAATACTGCTGTAAACCAATTTTACTGCAATTTAAAAAATGTAGGCTCAAATGATTACATTAAAGGGTTTTTGCACATCTGCCTTCCTCATAGACCTGTTATTTTCAGTCTTCTACTCCATAATCTCTGGTGAACTTTTCAGAAATGCAAATGGCTTACTTAGCTTCACCCAAGTCAATTATATTAGGATATTGGTGGTGCAGGGGAAGACTGAGGTTTTTAGTAGGGATTTTTATTTGCTTTCTTAAGAGCATGGCAGGTAGTCTCTCAGGTAGAGCATGATTTGAGAATTGCTGTATGAACCTGTGAATAACTTGTTACCAGATATTCTGCATTGATTTTCATTGTCAGTTTAGTGCCCAATGTCAGTTGTTTTATGAAGACTTGTCAAATGATTGATAGATTAGAATAGAGATCTCATTGTTTTTGCCCTTGTCTGCATCTTAAGTGACAGTAAGAGGAGTCTAGTTCCAGATTTAGTCATGTTGGTCTTCATTTTCTTAGCGCAGGTGCAGCAGTGAACAGCAGTGAGAGTCTCCCTCCATCCTCGTCCGTCAATGACATCTCCTCCATGTCCACCGACCAGACCCTGGCCTCTGACACTGACAGCAGCCTGGAAGCCTCGGCAGGACCCCTGGGTTGTTGCAGGTGACTAGCCGCCTGCCTGCGAAACCCAGCGTTCTTCAGGAGATGATACGATGGAGCACACACAAGCACACGCACACACACACGCGCGCGCGCGCACACACACACACACACACACACACACACACACACACACACAAGCAATGACAAGAAAACTACAAGGGAAAGAATCCAAGCCTAAAATTGAAACAAATCTTTCAGCCTGCTTATTCTTCAGATTCTGTATTGCAGCTAAGTCAAATGTGTATTTAACTTCTAGTTGCTCTTGCTTTGATCTCTTCCAACAATGCTTACCACAGAAAGCAAATCAAACACAATTAGAGAAGCCTTTTCCATAAAATAATGGCTGTAAAACCAGTGACCTGTAACTGCCCTTTCAAATGGCATGACAAGGTGTGCAGTGACCCCACAGCATGTGTGTGTCTCTATCTTGCATCTACCTGCTCCTTTTGGCTTAGTCAGATGGATGTAGATACAGATCCGCATGTGTCTGTATTCATACAGCACTACTTACTTAGAGATGCTACTGTCAGTGTCCTCAGGGCTCTACAAAGCCATCATGCACTGGGGGACCACATGGTCCATTTCATGTGATAATATTACTCTGACATAAACCCATCTGTAATATATTGCCAGTATATAAGCTGTTTAGTTTGTTAATTGATTAAGCTGTATGTCTTATAAGAAAACATGTAAAGGGGGGCAGTATGGGGGGGAGTGAGCTCTCTCGGACCCTTGAAGATGTACCTTCCAAACTTGAACTGATTAAATGGCACCTGTATACCAATTTGTAGAAAGAACATACGTGATGCCTATGTACAGTGTGAGAGTGGGAGGGGGAAACATTTTCCAGGTCCTAAATGGTTTGACCTTTAGGTAGAGGTGGGAGTAAGAGTTGAAGGTCTTTTCTCTAACAGTGAGTGGGTAGGAGAGACTAGAGTACATTGCAGTGTGGAGGAAAATCTCAAGGAGATTTTTGCCCAGATATGAGGAACCACCGACATCATACTTTAGAAAGAAGACCCCATTTTCATTTATAATTATGTGTCACTACTGGACAAAGAATGACAGGTGGTAGGGTGGAGTCATTTTGGACACATGGGATGGTAAGAATCACTTCCTGAAACAGAACAGGATTGTCTCACACAGTGTCGCTCACAGCAATTGAGGCTCCGAAGACTATTTTCAGATCATGTGTCTTTCATGAATGTGATACTTACTGGGTTTATACTATGCCAAGATTTTAATTGGAGAAGAAAACTTACTTTCCTCTTCCTCTGAAATTTTATATATATAAAGAAACACCCAAAGCACAGGGTGATCCTCAGGTTAGCACCTGAAAATATTTCTGCAGATGTTATTATTCCACAGGACTTTCCTTGAATCTTTAGCACGGCTGATGTTTTATGTTTATCTGTTCTCACAAATTTGAACAATCCAAGAAGGGCTAATGCTTGTACTGCAGTCGATGTGACAGCAATAACTCTGCCCATAAGTTACTGCTGCGAAAGAGCTTTAGCAATATGAGTTTGTCTTAAAAGCCATGAAGTATTTGTGTCAATGTATAAGAATATCACCTGAATTTAGTTCAAATTAAATGGACGTGCTCTCCTGAGCACTGAAGGCAGCACTGTGAAACATCTGGGTTATATACAAGGCAATACCAGGGTGACTTCTCAGCAATAATAGGGACCAGGTCGCAGTTTTCCTCTCTTCACTTTGGTGAAGCAGCCATCATAACTATCTGCGCTCTGACCGTGCTGGTGCTCACCAGTGTGGTGCCATTCCACCTGAGGGAGTGAACCTCATGAAGGGGATGATTGATGAGTGTGCTGTGATAGGCCAGTAGAATCCCTTCAAAAGTAGAGCTAACAAGAAAGACAGTGCACTGAAAACTGCCTTAAATTCAACAACAGAAAAGCTTTGCTTCTTTTCAAGCAATAGTGTCCATCCCCACCATCACCATGTGAGCACTGCTGTCACTGATGGATTTGCTTCACACAGTAGGATTTCTGATAGGAAGTCATTTGTTTAAAATGCAAAAAATAAAAATATTAGACTGTTCAGCTTGTTCCCTGGAGTTAAAAAAATGTGGTCTAGTTTCTCTCTTGCTACCATTCTCTTTGGTTAATATTACAGACAACCTGGTTTTAAAGACACCTCTGATTCACATGAGTCCTCCCACTTTTCTTTTTTTTACACTCTCCCTTCCTGCCCTTTTAAAAGTCTCTGTATCCCTTATTTTTCACTTCTCTCCTTTCTCTTCTCTGTATTCTCCTCTTGCTATACCTGTGACTGCTCTACTCTCAGCTTTCTACCACGTGGGATTATGTGCAGACAGCAGGCAGCTATTTGAAGGAGAGCGAGTGACAAGAAGGATTTCATCTGTCACAAAATGACACAAAAGACAGCTTCTTAGAAGTGCTTGAAACACTATCTCTCATGTGTGCAAAAGTACTGATTATTTTTTAACAAAGATTCAATCAGGCAAGAACTAGACAATGACCCTCCTCTGCTATTGCCATTTCTTAAGCTCTGCTAGACTGGTTTCACCTGTGGTATGACTCCCAGGAGCAAATTGCCTTTAGCCAGATCTTCCTTATTAACTAGGAGAAAATGGAACAAGTCCCTCAGACTGAAGTATCAATACAAATAGAGTAAAGGGTTTAGCTTCTTGACTGCTTATAAAATTAATTTATTAGTTCGTCAAAGCAAGTTAGGAGATAGGACAACAAAGAGGATCATTTCAAAAGTCCACCTGTCTTTCACATTCTTGGGTCCATTTATATGTCAGGAGATGATTAAGTTATCAAATTCATAGATTGTATTGTTTGACATTAGGTCTTCTTTTCTTAAAAATAAGAAAATAAATCAAATATATCCTATATAATCAACCGTTACTTTCGAAGAACTCTCTCTTGCTTTTCAGGCAAGGAAGTTGAAGTCAACTAGACTATATTCCTGAAAAGAGTGAAGGTCCTACCCATGGTAGGGGCTCATTTTGTAATGTGAAATTGGCACACTGAGAATCCTAACCTTCTATAACTTTCTCTGGGGAAATTGGTTTCAAGGTGATCTTAATGTAAGATTCCATAATATTTTGTGGGAGGGATGTCTATGTGGCTGTGTGCCCGCATGCAAAAGAAATAGCATTGTTGGAGAGTTTGGTAAAATCACCCTGTTGTGATATTTTTATGTGTTGCTTATGAGTCCTTGTGTTCATTAAAAAAAAGAGAGATACATTAGCCTAACAACAAAATTTCTGTGAAATAAAAACTGATAATAATCTTGCATCTTCAAGAATCTGATGACTGAGCTTCATAGGAATGTACCCCACAGGTGGATGGAGACCTGGTCAATTCCCTCCAACTGAAGTGAGCTATTTAATTGAAGGCCAAAGAGTTGGATAGTTTTTCTCAGTGTTATCATTATCAGAAACATACTACCTAAGGACACTGAGGGCAACTGACTGATAAATCAGCAAATAAGCCTCGACAAAAGGAATAGACGAGAATGCATAAATTCTTTTTATGACCTGCCTGAGTGGAAAAACTTTTAATAAAACTGACCTTTAAATTTTAAATATTCATTGCAAAAATCAAAATTATACAAAATGAATGTCTGTTTATTCACTTAGCACATGACAATTCGAGTCTTAAAGCATCGTGTTCTGTAAAGAATGCTGTGCTCCATCTTTGCTGAAAAATGTATCCTCTACAACTCATAGAATGGGATATAAGTTTACCAGGAATCTTTGAATTCAGCCACTTTGAGTCTGAAGAGAAATCCTTCTTCCCACTCATAATCCTTCACATTCATTTTAATTGTGAGAGTCCAACATTTTCCAAAATATTAAGTCTAACAGGGAAATTCCTTTCTGTAAAAAACAAAAACAAATCACAATGTAAATAGTTACATTAGTTATTTTTCATGTGATAAAAATATAAGAGTTCGTTATTTCTTTTGGCACTTAGTCTTTTCACAGTCAGAACTGGTTCATTTTGATGCATTTCCTCAGTCATTCAAACTGAAATGGAAGGCCTCTGTTTATACATGAACTCCTGTGTATCTAACTTTTGATTATGTGGGACCAATGGCCAGTATATTCTAATGGAAACCAATCTCCCAACCCTTATGTAGCATTAAACTGTTCACCTTGCCATGTCTATCTTTCAATGAGACCTAACTTGTACCTGCCTGTTATTCTGCATGATTGGACTCCAAAGACCATTACCAATGATGAGAATTGCCCCGTGTTAGTTTTTTAAAATGGCCTTAGAGCATACACACATTCATACACACCTCACTCTTGCAGCTCTAGAACAACTCTGGAAGGCAAAATCATGAACTTCCAGTTCTTTGAAAGGTCTTAGTGGTGAGAACTAAAAGTCAATCTGATGGATAAAATGCAACTTCAGAGATGTTTAACAAGGACTTAAAATTATTTAAGTAATTTCTGTATTATTTATCACTTTTTTTATTTTATTCCTGTTTTCAAATTGTCGGTGGCACAAGAGGGCAAATGGGGGGAGAACTTTGACTCCTTTGGACTTTTTGTAGGTGAATATTAAGTCAATACATTGTGATTTCTGTTTCTTATGAATTATTAAAAACCAGAGCAAATCTGCTTCCTTACCATAAAACCAAATTCAAACCCAGACTTTGTTGGAATTTGCCTGTTGAAAATGGTTTTGTTCTGTTCATTGTCTTAGATTATTACACCATGACAGTAGCTCCAAAGCATCTCACATGATTTCATTTGACATCTGGTGAAAGAAGTGGAGTGTGGTCTGATGACTCCAGGGAATAAATGAGAAGTAAGAAATGACCTACTTTCTCACTATGGGTAAAGAATGTCTAATATGTATGTGTTCATGTAAAACACCATGTTTTCATTTGAAAGCAGTCTCTTCCCAAAATGACCTTCATTTCTCAGTGTGGATATTAATTGTATATCTACATTTCACTAACTTTCTTTTAAAATATAAAATCAGGACAAAGAATCATTATCTGGGAGTACTGATTGAATAGAGTAGGGTTAAATTTCCCTGGCTAATTTTCAGAATTCCTAATCAGTTTAATTATTACCCAAACGAGTTACATATTTTTTCTACATGGCAGTCAATCTTAATATTTCAAGCTCTATGATAAATTTCAAATTATGGTTTTGTGATTTGATAAGGAGGTCCCTAACCCTGGATTAATTGGTGCAAGCATGAATGAAGGTGAGTAGGCAGGCAGAAAGAGAGAAGAGGAAGAAGCATTCCACTTTTCACTTTCCTTTAGTTGTTCACACTGGTTTTCTCCTCAAGAAGTATCTGAACAATGTTGAGGACTGGTTCTTCAATTTCTGTAAATATTTAGCCAATTAATAATTGGAAAATGTGCAAGTTAATCATACCTATTCTTTTGATTAACAAAATTTATCTTTTTAGTTATTTGAGAACAATCAATGACCAAAAGTTTTTTCTTATCTCTTACGCAGTTTTCATTCTAGTTTAAATCACCTCACAAACCATTAATTTCTTAATAAAATAAATTTTACAATGACCAAGATAGTTTCTAAAAATATCCATAGTATTAATAAGGGAGTTTACATTCCACAAGATTGCTCATTGTAGAGAATGTTTCAGGAGTTATTGATTCATACTAGATAACATGAAAAATTTTGATCCAGTTTGCAGTGAAGAAAAAGAAGGTGCTTTGAAAACTACTTCTCTTGCAGTCACTGATGGATACAGCCTAGAAAGATGACTCTCTTTGCTCAGTTACTGCACTAAGTTGTATCCAAGGTAGAGAGGTTTTGACATTACAAATTTATCTAGATGGTGTTGAGTACTTATAACGTGCCTTTCTGCCAAGGATTTTAAAAGGCATGACTGGCTGACACATGCCACCAGGGAAACATGGAACATCTCACTGTCTTAGCTCACTTTGGATGGGGGACACTGTGTGTGCTAAGTCATCTCTCAGATTCAGATTGAATTTTACTTGTTAATGTTTTTAGATCAGTGGGTTTTGCTTTAGTTACTGAAAGAAAATCGTGGAAATGCCCATTTATCAAACATCCAAAAATAGGATGATACATCCACAAACAGGAGTCAAGCATCCCTTTCCATTCACTTCTATCATATAATTCTTGCATTAAAGACAAGCTTGTACTGATATACAACCCAACGTAAAATAAGTCTGACATGCAATTTGGAAGGTTCAAATTTCACTACATGGTGTAACTAAGACTTGTCACTGAACTTCTGATATCTTCTTTCCCAGTTCTTGCCTGGAGTCTTTCTGTTCATCCAAATACTCCAGATTGTTTGCAACTCACAAACTGGTGCATAACGCTATTCAGCTTTAAAAACTCCCCAATTCTGCCTGGTGAGTGCCTCACATGTAATTTGCCTTACTTCACCACTTTTACATTCACATTAGTAAAGCTTTTGTCTGCGTACAATTATAAAAACAAAATCAACATTTATAACCCAGATAATATCTCATATGGACTAAGGAAACCAGTGATATTAAGGTATTTCTTTTGTAGAAAGAAGACTTTCAAAAAACAAGTGCACCATTCTTCGTTAATATATTGTAAACTTAGATTTGAAGCAAATCCAGCCTTAAGAAGATTGCTCTGAATTTCTACTTTACCTTCTGAGCTACATTTTTAAGTAGTACATTTATTCACTCCAAAAGCATTTAGTGAGCATCTGTCTGTACATTCTGAGTTGGAGACAAATAAAAAAAAGTCCTTATCCTGACAACTTCAGAGTAAATAAATCATTTGGATTAAAAATAAGTGGTAAAAATCAAATAATAAACTTCATTTATTTTCTTTTAAAATAATAATGTGTCCAGATTAGTGGTATAACTTGAATGAAGCTATTTTTATTATTCCCTACTGCAACAAAACTAGAAATATTCTTCTTTCTGATTTTGACAAAAATGTATGTAAATACACTTCATGAATCAGCATACAAATTTTGGATAATTTCCACAGTGTTATAGAAAATTAAACCATTTTTACAATTTATTACAATCTAGCATGCAGATGAAAAATATGAATAGGCCTCCATTAACTCAATGTGTAAATACATGTATTATCACTCTTGTTCTTTTAATTAAAAGGTAGACTGGCAACTTTTGGTACATTTTAAACAAATGTCTGTCTCCAGATAAGGTGAGAAAAGTGACTGAGAGTTTATCAATGACTTAGTTGTATTGTGGAGAAATAGATTAAAAAGTTGAGAGAATGAAAAACAAAGAAAACATGGATGTTACCTTTCTGCCATACATAATGTTTATTTTGATACATAGTTTCTCTGAGAGCTATTAGGATTGTTTGCTGAGCTTAAGACTCATCAGATTTCTGATACAAAAATCTCCAAATCGGCAAATGACATCACAATAGATACTGATCTCTCTTCAGTGATATTCTCCTATGAAGCTAAATTTCTGAAATTCCATTCATAGGCAAGGTTGGAGTCATAAAACTACTTAAGGTAGAATTTCATCATTTATTATTTTCTATTAAATAAGATCTAACTCAGATCATCCTTGAATATCTGAACCAGAAATTTTGACATTGTGTCCCAACATTCACTAACCAATTTATACTACAAATAATGATTAAACACATCATTTTTTTCCCCAAGAACTGTTCTAGGCACAGATATTTGCAGCAAGTTCAGGCAACCTTCCTGTCTTCCTGCAGTGTGGTTCTAATAGGGCAATAAAGAAGCGGAAGGACTAATAAGACAAATTATGTTACAAGATTATGGTGTGATAAGAGCTATTTAGACAGGAAGAAAGATAAAAATGGGAACACAGAGTCCTCATTTAGGTTATAACAGTTTTCCAAAAAAATAGGCATGGGGTTGGGACTATGAAGTGGAAGGGCTGAGAAGAGATTAGGCTTACGATATAATTAGTTATATTGTGAGGGCACAGCTGGCAAGTTTTACTCATGGACTGGTAACTGTAATATGAAGCTAAGAGTTGAGATAACTTTACATTTTATTTTAAATATAAACTGAGGGTAAATGATGCAGTTGATTGAAATGGTTAACAATGTGCTAGGAACAAATTTGGAAAGAAATTCATTTTCATTTTTGGAAATGTCTGTTGGAGATGCTTATTAAATATCCAAGTGAAGTAGCAGGAGTGCCTACTAAGCTGGAGTTAAAGGAAGATGTTGGACTGAAACATGAATCTGAAAGTCATCATCTCCTATGCAGTATTCAAAGCCATGAGACTATAGGAGATTACCAAGAGACTGAGTATAGATAAGAGATGGTGGACAGACCTTTCATAACAATATATAGACAAGAATATATTCTAAGGAATGTTCAATGAGGTGGAGAATATACTGCCTTGGAAGCATTGTGAAGGTATTTCAAAACTGAGGGAATGTCCAGAGAGTGACTATTGCTGCTCAGTGACTGAGGTAAGGTGGGAACTGAAGATTGACAAGCATACTTGATTTTGTGAAGGTCAATGCTAATCTTGACGAGCAGTTTCTCTGCTGTATTGAGCAAGAAAGCACATCTCAAATAAATTCAAGAGAACATGGGAGATAAGGAATCAGAAACTTTTAGAAAATTCAAACTTAAGATTTACGTGGAAATTATAACTTGAGGAGGAGACTTTCAAAAAAGCTATTATAGCATGGCCATATGTTGATGGGACTAAAGAAAAACAATTGGTAGTGCAAGAAAGAAAATGTATTTGAAAGAACAATGGCTTGAAAAGACCAGAGAGACAGGCTCTGGTCTATAAGCAGAACAACTGGCCAGGTCAGAGAAGGCTGCACAGTCCATATAGCAGGCGGTCAGGTGGAGTATAGAGCGAAGATGGAACATAAGGACATACTCTCTTGATATTTCTTTCTTCTCAGTAAGCACAAAATATTATCAGCTGAGGATGAGAGGTTCGAGAAGTATGAAAATGACCTTGGAAAAGTTGAGGATAAGTTACCGAACAGTGATGAGAGCTATGTGAGCTATTTAAATATAAGATGAGATGACATGGTGGTTGTCTGCCCTCCAGCTACGTTAAGCTTCTTACATGTAGCATGGGAGTGAGCAGGAATTGTATTAAGCCAAAGTTGGTATTGTTTGTCTTCTTCTCAGAGTCGAAGAGAAGACAAAAAGGATTTAAGAGTGGCAACAGAATAATTATGACGCGGAATCATAGAAGCTAAGCTAGTCAAGGAGGGGAGGCAATGCCTTGAGAGAATAATAGTGAAAACTTAGAACATCAGTATCTTGGAGATAAACAGTTGTTTTAATGATGGTAAAGGGAGTAATATAGAAATATAGTAATATAGAAAGAGAAGAGATGAGCAGAGTAGATGCTTGATATAAAAAAATTGGTAAGAAGGCAATCATCAATAATGACACAGAATAAGTCAAACCATGGCATGATGGTTGGCGTTTGGGCAGAGGGAGAAGATTTTCAGAACTTGGGCAGGTCAAGGACCTGAGTAGACAAGTTGTTGAATAGCTTGCGAGCAGTGGTCGAGGTGCTAAAATATTCAGTCTGTGATACGCTTCCTAGGAGGTTACTAGCGAACAAGGAGGATAGAACTTCTGGTAGCAGCAGAGTATGGCAAGACTTTTCTGTGCTTCAGGCTAAAGTTGTGGTGTGGGAAGGGAAAACAAGCCATTCTTGGGAAGGCTGTAAGCAAAGTGTCTTCAGAAGGTAACAATGTTTCAGAGGACTTAGAAGGTATACTGGAAAGGTTTGAAGAGTACAGAAGGGAAGAGACTTGAATCAAATGACAGGATATGCTGAGAAATATAGTATTAGCATATATGTGTGGACCCATGACTTGGGAATTTGGATTATTTTGGCAATGGGTAATAATGGATGAAGGCATAATGGCAAAACCTTGGGGGGTTACTTTGGTGTAGTACATAAAAAATGCAAATGGTTGTGAGAAGCCAGAAATGTATGTTGAGAGGAAAGGACTGGGTCGGACATGGAATTTTCAGAGCTAAGAGAAAATTTACTCGAAGTAAATCATGCCACTTTGATTCCTCATCCAAGCAATTCAGTTTTCTTCTGTTACCCATGATCTCTACTTAGGAAAGCTAAACCTCCCTACTTAGTCTGGTCTCACCTTGTCTTTGGACCCATAGTGGTAGCAGCTATTAAAAAATAAAGTATCATTCAGCCCTGGATGTGAACCACACAAATGGTTCTTGCTACTCAAAGACCTACAGTGGGTTCACTAGGTTTTGACTGTCTGGGGAGCTGTTTTCTAAGCAACTTATACCAACAAGGTCTTAAGCTGGGCAATTCTTTTCACTCATTTTCCACTTGTGCAATTAAAACTATAAAAAGAATAATGAAATAGACCTTTGGGAACCACAGCTCCAACAGCTCTTTTCCTGTGGCTTTTAAGTTCAAACAAGGTAAAATGTGTACAGCTCTTACTACTTTTTTTGAATAAATGAGACATCACTGGGATCCTAAGCATGCTTTCAGATCTCATGCTGTGGGTATAAATTGTTATGCACAATTCTACCTTAACAGTGCAAATTTGCTGGTCACCTTTATTTCATTGAAATGGCCCCCCAGGGTCTGACTGGAAGGCATTTTGCATATGCTGTTCCATGCATTGGGGAGCAGGAGGTATTCAAGATCTGTAGCTACAATTCTGGTCCTTTTAGACATTCCAGTTACCCATACTTAAAAAACAAAAACAGAAACTGGAAATAACAAGTGTTGATTAAGGATGTGGAGAAAAAGGAACACTCTTACACTATTGGTGGGAATGTAAAGCAAACTCTATGGAAAACAGTAAGGAGTTTCCTCAAAAAAATAAAAGTGAAACTATCATTTGACCTTAGCAATTCCACTTCTAGTTATATATCCAAACAATATAAACCATTTATCAGAAAATATATTTGCATCTCTATCTTCATAGCATCACAATCCTCAAGAGCCAAGACATGGAAGCTACCTAAATGCCTGCTAATTGATGAAGGGATAAGGGAAGTGGAGTATATGTATTTAATGGAATTCTACTCAGCTATTTAAAATAATGAAATATTGTCTTTTTCAACAGTTTGGATGGGGATGATATAATTATGCTAAGCAAAATAAGGTAGGAAGAAAAGTATTACCGGATGCTTTTACGTGTATGTAGAATATAAGTAAACAAAACAAAGAAAATAACAAAATACAACAAAATTCTCAGGACTTTAAAAACAAGACTGTGGTTACAGAGTATAAATGGCAAAAGGGAACTGGAGTCTCAGAGTAAACGTGATGGTTGTGAAGGCACTTAGAACACTGGTGTTGATGTGGTGGTGCAATCCACACACTGACCAGGGTGCGAAGCTATAATTCCCCAACTTACATATTATTTCAAACTAATGAAACAGTATTTTAAAAAAGAGCTCCATTTATCAACAGTTACCTCTGGAGCTACATGGGAAGAACAGGGATGGATGGGCTTATTAAAAGTACATTTAAATATTGCAGCACTCCTACTTTGTAGAAGATCCCCTTTGTGGATGAAAGAACTGAGGCTCAGACTGAGGCTCAGAGAGGTGAGTGACTCAACATTGCAAACACCTTGCCTCAGGCTTGTTGAGGTGCCTGTCAGTATTGTCTGGTGCACAGTTTCTTATTTCCAGTGATGCTTCCTAAATGTTCTTAATTGGTAAAGAAAATATTCTAATTTGGAAAAGCCTGAATGAGATATACACATATTGGGAGCACAAAATATAATGAACTCCGCTTCGAGATCCTGTGAATCTCCATAGGGGAGTGGACATCTGATTTAGTTCTTCAAACAGATGGTTGAAGTGTACCAAATAGAAGGCAGGCACAGCAAAGAAGGTGAAACGTTCTAGAAGCATGCAGTGGCAGGTGTGGAGTCAGGAGGTAGGAGTGAGAATAAGACTGCAGATCAGAGCTTTTCCTTGTCTGAAGGAATTTATCCTGTGGGAATGTGAAAATCACATGTCACCAGCAAGGCTAATATACTGTGAGATGGGTGACTTAGGGTAGCAGGAAAGATGAAAGGAGATCCTTGAACAAAAGGTCTAGGCAAAATGCTCATAAAAAAGGATATATTGATCAAAGAGTTGGCGAAAAATGGTGTGGATGGATGGGATAGAATGTAGTTAGTGAGTAAATTTAAGAGGAAAAAAAGAATATGCATGTCCTTCTTGTATTATATTTTGTGCTCAGTCTTACTCAAGCTGTCTCACTGAAACCACATCACCAGTCTATGAGAGTAGCAATTGTATTAGTCTCATTATCCAGATTACAAAAAAAGTGATACCTGGAAGGTTCTGCAACAGCTCCAAAATTGTAGAAAATTTGAGCACAGGCAGTTTGACTGCAGAATCTTTGATTTTTGCTACTGTATCATACAGCTCCCTGAATGAGTCTGAGGTTTTCATTAAGTGAGAGGGATTGCAAAAAGATGGCATAATATACACATATGTATAGATAGATAGATAGATATTAGAGAAGACAGTTTGAGATTTTGTATTTCTCTATATGACATTCAAGTGGAAATATCTGGTTAAAGAATAGGAAAACAGATTAAGGAATTAAAGTTAAAGGGATTGCTATAGAGATAGCAGCTGATGGCAAAGAAAGCAAGGAAGTTTGCTCAGTAGGATATAAATAAAACAGCACAATGACAAGAATACATGCAATTTTCCTCCTTGAAGATATATAAATACAAACATAAACCTGCAAACAATAGAAATTCATAAAATCAAGTAGGTTTTATTTCTCATTATGCCTTTTGTGACTTCTGTTCTAGTGTGAGAAAAATTCATTTGCCTAACTTCTCAAAATCATTGCCTCATTGAAGTGTGAGCATTGTTCTCCCAAACTCATTTCATAGAACTCTGGGTTTCCCTGGAAAGTGATCACTATTGGCATTCACAAATCTGTCCAAATTAGACCTTTAAGCATTCATGTTTTAAACTGATTTTGAATGCCTATGTTTTTAGCAGGAAAAACAGTATTTGAAAACTAGAAACCAAATAGTTTGTTTCTTGCAAACTTGTCTTTACCCAGTCTTGCAGCAGAGGATAAGGTCAGTCTGAGAGGAAAAAAATTATTTCTACATAACACACACCCTAACAGTCTAACTGATTAAGACTATTTTACTGCTGAAATTCCAGAGTGTAATTGTTGGTGTGGGGTGCAGAGCAGAGGCTTTGGTGGAAGAGAGATGCTCATGGTAACATCATGCAGCAAGTATTGTCTCCCATCTTTCAAATGGCAAGAATTTCTCTAATAACCTTCCAGGTTATTAGAATCCAGTCCTGGACAGTAAATCAAGGCATGCATAAACATGTTTCTGTACCATTTCTCCCTGCCCCTCCCAGGTACATTCAGCATAGGAGACAGTAACAATGGAACTAGAGCAAATAAACAGACTTGAAGACTTTTTTTTTACACAGTTCCACATTTCTTATGTCATCTCACAAAGAAAACTGAGCAGTGTCAAGGAATAATTTAAAGAGCAGTTAAAAGATTCCTGGTGACTCTACTGAACTTCAAAGTTTACATTTCTCTTTTTGGTCATGGTGAGGTCTATTGGCACAAACAGCACAGCCAGAAAGTATTCTTTTGATTTTAATAACTCATCTTATATATTTATATATATATATTTATATATATCTGCTTATCTTCATTTCCTCAACAAAAGGGGAAATAAAAATATTGATCTATAAAATAAGCTGATGATAACACAATGCCAAAAATAGCTTATGTTAAGTGCAAGGGATGAAGCTTGAAAGCAAGCTAAATTGCAACAACATATTAATTTTAACATTTTAAATACAAGACTTGCAATAAAATAATTCTTGAGCTATGCTTCTTATTTTTAGTTACTTTTTAAAAACTACTCTATATACACATATCCAGTTGTAACATTTGACAGTAGCATTATGGGGCGTGATATAACTTTGGTACACATTGCAGGTATGGATGGATAATGTCTGTAAATGATACACCTTCACCAGTTAAAGCCTGTACAGTAAGGTGACCAGCCACCTGGTCCCACAGAATATTCCCACCATAAACCCTGAAAGTCCTTTTCAGTCCTTCCTAGATAGTGGGAGAAAGCAAGCTCATTGGATCCATATCGTGTTTCCTCTCTCGGTTCTCCTGGGTTCCACTGTCAGCTCCCCAAATGTGGAAAAAAATTGCTCCATTTCTTTCTGGAGCATGTCATTTCTTTTCTCGGCATCTTCTTTTGCTCGCTCAGCATTCCGCATTTTGATTTCTATCATTGTGAATTTTTTCCTTTCTTGATCTAGTTCATCATGGAGACTCATCATTTCTGTTTCCAAAGTCAAGTTTCGCTGTTCTAAGCTACAAAGAATAGGGGAGGAAAGAAGATATAAAACGATTTTATTCACTTGACGTGCCAGATGGATGCAAACATATTCTAAACTGTTTCTGAAATAGTTTGGGAATTGGAATGAGCCCATTCAAATCAATGAAACAAGTTCAAATGATCTAAAAGTTTTTTATAAGTATATGTTTGCATGTGTGTATAAACATATGCATATATTGTGCATGTGTGTGGATGTATATATATTTATTATTATGTGATAAAATTACTATCATTTTAAAAAGAAGACCCCCAAGACCCTTTTTGATAGTGCTTAATAAATAGTGAATACGTGTCAGCACAGAGAAGCCAGGGACCAATGTTAGCACAAAATAGCAAAGCTGGAGGCAGGTCAAACCACAAGGCTCCCTGGAGTCAATAAGTATAAAGTTGGCTTTACTAAATGAAAATCTCCATATTATTAAGTCTAAAAAAATAATTTATAATTTGTAGATAACTACCTTGAAAAGTTTTCTCTATAATCATTAAGTCACTTAAACAATAAATTATAATCATAAATTTATAACTTGCTCAAAGAAGAGTATTATGCTGTTAAGCAGTGTTTTATTGTAAGATGAATCTTAATATTAACTGATTTCTTAATGTCACCTATTCTGAGCTAAACTCTTCAGGGCCTGTTTAAGTGTACCATTGCACTGAAACTTGAAAAGCTAATGCATTTGTTGCTCTCAGATAATATTAATAACAATATTCAAATTAAAATCTCAGTTATTTTTCTGTTTTAAAATAAGTGAGCCCCATATGTTGACATTTCATACAGATAACAACACTTAACAATGAACCTACTACCCCTTTGTAAGTGACTAGAATTAAAAAAATATTTCATATCTTACAATTTCGAAAGTTATTTGATCACATAATTACATTTTTAAATAAAACCTAGCAGCAAGCTAGTCACTACCCAGAATTATTTCACAGCACATCCCATTTCTTTCTAAAGCTATTTTAGAACAAAAATGTGGGAGGAAACTCAAGCTTAAATATTAAGAAATATAATTCTTATAAAAAATGGACTGACAGGCGTGAACTGGTGCAGCTCAGGTGACTAGGCCACTGACATGCGGACCATGTAAAGCCTAAGGACCAGGTTCTCAACCAGGGACTAGGGTGAAAAACAAAAGTAAGTAACGAAGTGTATTCTTTCTCTCCCTTCCCTTCTTTTAAAATATGCCTTTGTCCTTTCTCCTCTCACTTTCATATATACATGTATGTGTATAAAGATAGATGGAAAATAAGTAGGTAGATAGCTAGATTTGTGTGTATCAGGCATTTGTATGAAACCTCTAGAAATCTAATGGATTGAGGTGAATACAAAAGGAACTCCTTCCTACTACAGAGTAACGAAGAAATAAATATACAAGAAAATTATTTTTAAATGCATCATTAAGGTTAAAGGAAATGAAAGAGCATATTAAGATAACAGATTCAAAAAGAAACTCAAATTTTATATAATAAGTGAAAGCACACAAGGAGTATTGATCATCAGTAGAGGCCCTATGGAGACTAGGATTTTATTTTTCACCTGGGGGAGTTGAGGACTCCAGTAGAAGAGAGGCAGAAAGCAGAAAATCATTCAACTGAGATCTTGGAACAATTGTCTTTATACAGGAGGGGGTACAAAACTTGCCTCATTAGCTTGGGGAAATGACATAATGGAAGAGAAAAAGAAAGAGAATTAGGAAACTGGAAAATAAGCCTGCAAAAAATTACATAGAATGCTTCCCAGATTGAAAAAGATAGAAAGTTAACAAAATAAAAAGAAGTTAGAGATAGAGAATGAATTAAGAAGAGACAAATTGTTTTCTTAAGGGATACAGGAAAAGGAAATGGAGAAAATTGGTGATGGATAAAAATATTCCAGAATTGAAAAATATATATAAGTCCTCAGATCGAATAATGAACAAAGTCTCAAGGGTAAAGAATGGAAATGATCTAGCTGGATATTACTAATCAAAATAAAGATAGCAACACATATATTAGAAAAAATAGAATTTTGGCAAAAAGTGTTATTAGAATTAAAGATGATCATTACTTATTGATGAAACAACCAATTCATCTGGAAGAAATAAGTAATTCTGAACTTTCATTCACCTACTAGTATAGCCTCACATTATTTAATATAAAATATAACAGAAATATAAGAAGTTGATAAATCCACAATAATATTATCACATATTTATCTTATAGTCTAAAAGTTAAATCTTGCTTATTTGTTTTCTCTAAAAGACCAAATTAGTGGTTACCAGGGGGAGACGGGCAAGGAGGGTGGATAAATTAGATAATAGGGATCAATTATAGTGAAATATACATTGGATTTATAGTGGTTAAGCTAATGTACTATGCACAGATACTGATTTATAATTATGCACACTTGAAATTTATGTAATGTTATAATTCAGTGTTACTTCAAAAAAAGTATTAAATAAATACTTAATGAAGTATTAGGGCATTTTAAGGCAACTTTCTCAGAAATTATGGCTCCACCTGATAAAATTTAGGATTGATGTAAAATATGTGAGTAGTTTGATTAACAGATTTGATATGTTGATCATATGTAGATTTCCAAACCAATAACAAAAGAATAAATACTATTTACCAGACCAAATAGTTGGTATCACATAGCTAAATTTTTCAAATAACAATATAATGAAGTTAGAAACTAAATTGGGGGGGAATAAAATACCAAACTCACATAATATATATATGATTGACAAACAGTTAAAAAGTTATCTATTTCTGTTTATCTATCTATTTATAGCTAGCTAGCTATCAATCACCTTCTACCTAACCTCAAATCTTGTGAGGTAGAACTAAAAAAGCAATTTAAAGAATGATGTATCAATCTAAGCAGGATTGATCAAAAATGAACTAGAACAGTTCTTATATTTCTGTGACTTGGATAGATGCTAACCCATTTGACCTACTTTATTTGGTCACCTTTCCCTTTGCTTCTCAGGCAGTAAGAATGTCACAGTGAAAGGGTTCACTGAGATGACATTCTACTGGAAAGTTCTATTACTTTGTGAAAGTCTCTGACATGTCTCATAGGTCCCAGAACATAAATGTATCATCAATGTTCTCATAATGATTGTGTACATATGTAGCCTTTCAGGATGTAACTTATTTCCTATTCTAATATACCTTAAAAGTATTATCTCTTGCTTCCCAGTGGTAAGTGCTAATTTATGATCAATGCATTGGCAGCATTGGCAGCATTGGCAGCAGTTCCAGTAGTCAGTCATTCCAAGAACTAAATTCAGAAACAGCATCCTTAAGATATATCCTATAAGATGATGACACTAGTTTTGTCTTATTTAAATCTCCTTATACTAGCAAGAAAGTAATTTTTAAATCTAACTTATAATTTGTATTTTTAGTTATATTTACTTTACCATAGCTTTCAAAAGTATGTCTTTTGACCCAATAATTAATACATGGAAAGGATACTTATCAAAAAAAGGTCAACTTTATATTATATATATGTATATATACATACATATACTTATTTTAAATATGGAATTTGGAGCATGGAAGCAATTTTAGCAGGACGAAGACTTATGTTCACACACTAGGAGGATCCTTCCTCGAACACCCACAGCTGGCGGAGATCCACCAAGGCACACAGACTGAAACTCAGACTGAAATCACTAGAGGGGCAACTTCATGCTAAACTGAGTCTTTTCCTGACTTGAGAATTTCCCCTACACTACATTATGCTGAAATAACATAAAACATTTGGTTTTATGAATCTGTAACCACAGTAAAAATGGAGGGTATGCCAATTTTATACAAGGTTTCCAGCACAAAGGTATATTTGTGAGTTCTGAGCTCCATTCTTCATATTCCTGCCTCTTGAGTCCTGGAGCATTTGGTAGCCAGAAGCACTGTGAACACAGGACATGGTCAATGCCTCTTGTCTTACCTGCTTGCTTTCCTGGACAAGTTGCTACACTAACATCTACCCTGGTCAGCTTAAGAGAAAAAATGTAAAGTGATATAAATTAGATGTTAGCTTAAATGCTTTCTCACAAAACACATATCTTTTTCACTATTTGGGCTACAATTTCCCTTATCTCTATAAATATGATTTATGCCATCACCTGTCTCTCAAACTTTCGTGGATTTCAACCTCAGAGGATCTGAACAGCTTCCTCTTCAATTTCTCGCAAGGCCTAAAGGTAAAATTGTCCTTCATCAGCACTTCTTAACCCTTTCCCTGCTTTAGTCTTCCACTTAGCATAAGAACTGTTTAATGTATTTATCTGTCACCTGCAGTAGAATGGACCCCTGAGCCATGAGGGCTGAGTTTCTGTCTGTTTTACTCACTGACTAAGCTTCAGTGTCTGGAAGTGAGCCTGGCACTTCACAGATATGCTCAGTATTCAATGACTGCAAGAATGAAAAATGTAGATATGTTTACTTTTATAATTATGTTAAGTGAGATTAATCTTTGACTTTTTATATTTCTATTTTGTCATTTTTAATTTATTGAAGTAAATTATATCATGACATTATATAGGTTTAAGGTGTACGTTGTTGGAAATTAACATCTGTATATAATACATTAATATAACAATTTTTCTCATTCTCTTCTCTTTTTGTCAGTGAGAAATGACTCTTTGTTCTCCATTTATTCCCTGATAGCTCCACTCCTCTGGTTCTCTAGCACAAATCCACATATTTAGTAGTAGTAAGAGATGGCATTACAGTTCTAGTCTATGCTAGGGACTATGACCAATGGTTCCTTACAAGCCTTTGAAGTAGATACTTCTCAAATTAAATTTTTTTCGCATTAGGAAACAGAAGCTCACAGAGATGAAGTGAATTTTCCTCGAAGTCCCACAGCTCAAATACGGTGAAGCCAGGATTTGAACACAGGTCTCTGACTTGACAGTCAGCATAGTTAATCCTCTGTGTTCATCTGCTCATGGCAGTGGGAGGTTTGTGCACCCTCTTTGGCAGCCATGAGAGCCATATTTTCTCACCTCTTTATCCTGGACTCATACTCTATCTTCTGTTTAGTCATTTCCTGTTTCAGGCTGGAGACTAAACTGTGCAGCGCACTGTGGTTGCTGGTGTTACCAACAAATGTCTCACTGTTGTCGCTGCTACTGGTGGCACGACTACTTCGACCGCCCACACTCCTCCGGTCACTTTTGTTTTCATAGTCCCCAGGATGTGAAAGGTCATCCTGTGGGGCCCCGTCCAAAACAGGGTCCTCAAAGTTCCCCCCATAAAAGTCTTGTTCTGGGCAGGTGGTAGTCGAGGAGCGGCAGGAATTGGAGTTCTCAGGGAGGGAGATTTCACAGGAGGAAGTGGACCAGGTGGCGCTGTCCACACTCTGTTTATCATCAAGGTTCATCATGGAGAATTGTTGATGGACATTATCATAGGTGGAAAGTCTGTTGTGCTGGCCTGACTCTCCTGCTTGCTCTTTCTGTTTGTTATCCCTCAGAGTCACATAACCATTGGGAAGCCAGCTCATGCTACGACCATTCATGGGGTTCCCAAGAGAGTCGTTCAAAATGCCCATTCTCACAGTTCCGTTCTGTACACTGTGGGTGCCCATTTTGGTACCAGACCCCTTCAGTGAAGATGTCCTCCTGGCCTGTAAGCTCCCATTGGGAGTGGTTTGGGTTTTCTCATGACCCTCAGCATTGCTACTGCTAAAGGACCCATTGGTGACGATGCCACTGCCCTTATTGAAGGCTGGGTTCTTTTTGACCATTAGAGGGGGGCTCCTAGAAACATCCAGCTTGTGAATGCTGTTCCTTGGGCTGTTGGCTTTGCTGCCTGATAAAGCTGTAGGGGATCCGTTATCCATGCTGCTTCTTTGAGGAGACTCGGACTTGTCCCAGGAGCACTGCCTACCAGGACTGTCCTTGGTGTTATTGTTCTCCTTGTTCTGTAGTTGACCCATCGTGGCTTTCTTCTGAGTTTCATTGTTGTTGTTGCTCATTCCATCTTGGGATTTGCTTTGAAGATCTGCATCTTTGGGGAAGAGTTGATCATGTTTGCTAATCATCATTGACATCAACTGCTGGACCACCACAGTGCCTGGAATTGCATAGAAAACAATGTAGCATGAGGGAAATAGTTTTGATTTGCTTTTCAATTTGAATGTGACTTCTAAAGAGCCACATTCCAATAAACATTCAGTTTTTTAAATTAACCAAACTACATACTCTTAGTGATGAAAATAGCAAGGGAGGCTAAATTTTTCTGAGCATATACCATGAACTATAACTAAGCACTTTACTTTTGCTAGGTTTGTTGGATAAAGAAGACAACTATGAATAGCTACTGTGATTATCACAGTTATAAAGGTTAACCAACTTGATCGAGGTTATAAAGGTATTACAGAGCAAACTCAGGGCTGGAAATCAGAATTAGCATGTTCCAAAGACCAGACTTTTAATCATAATCCAACATTTATTTCAAGTTTGATATTTAATTATGGGAAATATTTCTTAGAAGATCTCTGTGACCTCTCATCTGACAATTCCCTCAAACCAGCAAGACATTTTATTAGCAACTATAAGTGGAATCTTATACAATCTCAGTGGACAGATGATCTATTTTTCTAATGCAATAGGACAATGAAGTTCCATTTGAATACAGCTCATTGTTCAAAAGCTTCAAGGCATTTTAAGTGACATCAGTCAGAATAGAATATAAAGGTACTCAAAAGTCCTCTCCTTCATAAAAAGAACAGACGAAATGTTCACAATCTATTTCCAGAAATCTGGAAATTAACTAAAGGCTTGTTGTGATCTGGAAAGTGTTCATTCAGGAAAAATCATTGAATTTCAGTAAGAACAGAAAACCCTATTCTGTTTTAACTTTCCCTATTCCCATCCTCCTTTTCCTAGCTTTACAGTAGCCTTGAAAATCAAGAGCACACAATCACAGTGGAATCTAGCAGTCTTGCAGACATGAAAGGCAAAGTGGAGTTGGGATTCCTTCAAAGTCCGATTCCCAGAGAAGCTGTCATGTTTGATCTGTTTGGGGACTCTCTAGAAGGTCTCATTCATGAGGCTTGCCTTTTTTAATCTGAATAGGAATTTGACCAGTATGAATAGCATTTTTCTCAGAGGCATTTGTCAAAAAATAATGAAAGATTCTTTTTTTTAACATCATGGAGGCCTACAGCAGGTGATAACAGTTGGGACAAACAATAAACTAACCAAAAAGCTTAAAAAGAAAATCTGAGGAATGAGATATTCATTAGAGGTTTGGAAAAACTACACTATATTCCTGGAGATTGAAAAGACAACATGCATACTTAGAGTTATATGCATGACCTGGGCTGTGTGGATACTGAGGAAAGAACTGAGAATCCTCTAAGCTCTCACTTGGGGCTGATATTGTGACTCTGCACAAGCAGGAACTTAGGCTGTCAGAATTGTAAACCAAAAACTGAGCCTTGAATATTTGTCTCACTACACTTATAGATTCCCTTGGTAAAGAATGGGAAATTTATTGACTCTAGGCATTCAAGAAAACCTTTGTTCAATAATTAGTTGACAACGAAGCAAACTAAGCACAAAATTCAGTTGCCAATCATGGCAAAAAAATATAAACTTTATAGAATTCGTTCATAAAAGTCATTAAACAAAGAATCAATGACAACAAACCCCAGGGCAGGGGAGAATCTCGCATATAGAGTTCCTACATTACTATCGTATTAAAAATGTCTAATTTCTAACAAAAATTCCAAGACATACAAAGTATAAACAAAGTAGGGCTCATATAAAAAAATAAAAATGGATCCTGTCGAAGTCCAAATATTGTACTCACAGAACAAAGTTTTTAAATTAGCTCATGAATGGACATAGAGGATATGAATGCTTAGTGAAATAAATCAGAGAAAGATAAATACATATGATTTCACTCATACTTGGTACACAGAGAAACCAAACAAATGAATAAGTTAAACAAAACAAAACAGTTCTTGGCACGTGCATCATGGTAGTATGAAAGAGAGTAGAGAGAAAAATGAACAGAAATAATATTTAAAGAAACAGGTGCTGCTAACATTCCACCCTTTGAACCATCAAAGTTAAAATGTTTTAAGCCAAAGACAGAATTTAGAAAGCAGCAAGGAAAAGCAATTCATACGCAAAGTTTCGTCAATATGATTAATAACTGATTTCTCCTCAGAAACCATGAAGAACAGAGGCAGTGGGATAAAATTTTCAAAATGCTGAGTGTCAAGCAAGAATTCCACATATCTATGCTTAAAAAAAAGACATTCTTTGATTTTTTTAAATGAAGAGAATTTGTCTAGTAAGTCTGTTCTACAAGAAATAGAAAAGTTTTAGTACATGTTAAAGAAAGAACAGACCTTCGAGAAAGAAAACAAACCTCTTACACAGATGAGAATACCAGTTCTCATTTGAAATTTGCATTTTTATTATGTACTGAGGCACATGAATTATAAATCAGTATCTATGAAGTTTCAGATAGTAAGTCAGAAAATAGTAGATACAAAATGATCTATTAATAAAAGCAGCAATTTATGTAAAATCAATGGATTTTCAGGTTTTATGGAATATTAAATGTATTTTCACATATTCCTGACTTATCTACGAGCTGGGTTTCTATCTCTTAAAACTAGCTGTCACCAATATCTGGGTTTATAAACTAACTTCCTACCTTGGGGAACTCCAATTCCCCTAAAAATCTTCCCAAAAGTTAATTTTCTTCATATATCCACAATTAATCAGTATATGCTAATGAAAACATAAATCAGCCTTACTTTGACCTGAATTATATTAATTGTGTTAATTGTGTTTATATGATGTTGATAAAAGTACTAAAAGTCTCAGATAAATACAGTGGAACTTAATTTTATTTATTAAATGTAGTTTCTATAAGAACAATCTAAAATATAAGCTTTGATGAAGAAAATGATAATAAGGACTTATAACAATGCAGGTTTTCACTGAAATAGCTGCTAATAGAATACAGCAGGTACTGTGAGGTGGGGAACTCCAGCTGAAATAAACACTTGAGCAAGATTTGACTCAAATACAAAGAAAACATATTTTGAATAGAAAAAAAATATTATATCCATCTACATTCTTCACTTTTTCTGCTGTTTTAAACTTTATAATTTAAATCAAGAATCTGAAATGTGCCAAATCTGATGCTAGCCCAATGTTGCTGAAACTTTAAAGTTTATGCTAATTACTTGGAGATTTTGTTTAAATATAGGTATGGAGGGAGGCATAAGATTTTAAATTTCTAATTAGTTCCTGGTGACATCAGTCACATAAAACACATCCAGAATCTTCAACATTTCAGGACCCACCTTCTGAGTCAGAATTTGTTTTTTAGCAATATGGGATTCCTGTGTATATTACAGTTTGAGAAACACTATGTTATGTGAAAATGTTTCATTTATATCATCTAAATAAAGTTTTTTAAGGAAGCTGTGAGGAAGCAGTTAACCTTTTTTTCAGGTGAGAAAATTGAGGTTTGGGGAGGTTAAACTGTTTGCTCAAGGTCATATAGATAAGTGTCTAATATGGAATTTAATACTTAGTCTTATTACTCCATGCACTTGTCCTGCTACATTTCAGCTGTTAGAATTTAAAAGTGTAGTCATTACATGTATACATCAGTTCTAAATCAGAAATAAAATAAAAGGTAAGTATCTACTGAATTATCATCAATCGTTACAGAGTTGCAGAAGAAGAAAAGGCAATAAAATTAATGGAATTCATCTTTCTTCTTTTAGTAACCTCCGATTTTGTTATCCTATTTTCAATGCATAGAGTAGTGAATCTGATCTAAAAAATGTAGAATAGTTAAACTGGCTGTATTTGAAGACAGTGCTTAGCTCTATGTTACTGTTTGCCCATATGACAGAAATACTTTCAAAACTTAGCAAACTCCATTACGTATGACTCAGCCTAGCGCTTTGGGAAAATGAAGCTTTTTTTCTCATCACTGGAATATTAATGTTTGAAACAACACTGCTTCCCACCACAAATGCAAGACATTTAATGAATTGAAGAGTGACAAGTCAAGGTCTCTATGATGAGTCTCTGCACAGCCACGCTAAAGTGTACCTGCCACAATTACAGAGTGGGTGTCAGGTCCCTAGAGACTTACACATCTTTTACTTCTATCTCAGGAGGCTTGACTTTCATCTCGTCTCCAGAAAAAATAAGTGGTCATAATCCCCAGTAAAGGGATTTTCTTTCACTTTTTACAGATATTTAGAACACAACAGTTTGGTAGTAATGATGAAGTGTGAGTCACTATGTGCACTCCCATCCGGCCACTTTTATTCCCTCCTCTCTGTTATTCTAATGAGAAACATCAGGTCCAAACAATGAGGTCAGAGTGGCTATACTCACCATTTCATTTTAAAGAATCCAAGCAGATTTTAGAGTTTCGCTGTGTTACATGAACCAGCAATTCCCTCTGACTCATTTAATTTTATATTGAATGATTTATATATCATATCACAGGCAATTTGATTCATAAGAATTGGATAAAAATTCAATTTTCAAGCATGCTCTACTGGTCTACTGGATAAGACCACTGGGTGCAGTCCAAGGGGCCAAGTTTAAGACCTGGGGCCATAGGGAACAACCAAGATAAGTCACTAAATAAAAATGTTTCTTCATCCTCTCTCTTCCTGCCTGCCTGCCTACTCATTTTATTCCTGCCCTACTTGTTTTCATTCCTACCTGCCAAAAAAGTTATAGTAATAATTCATTTTTCCTTTAAAGGTACATGCATACATACATACATATAATCACTATTTCTATTAAATGCAGCTTCAATTTTTATTTTTTGCAGTAAATAACTTTGTACTTGTGTCATTTTGCACATGTACAGATATTTGTAAGATAAATGATGTGTTTTGACAAATGGCAGTCCTGGAAATACCATCTAATTACAATATAGAAAATTTCATTATGCATCTTTGCAGTCAATCTACTTCTATCAGTCACCCAAGGCAACAACCCATCTGCTTTCAGTCACTCTAATTTACCTTTTCTAAAATTTTAGCCAAAATGGAATTGTACAGAATTAAGTCCTTCTTATCTAGGTATTCACTTGTCATAAAACTTTTGACATATATCCATATTTTTCATGTATAAGTAGTTCACGCTTATTGTTGAATAGTATTCCATTTTATGGGTGAATTGATCCCTGGTACATTCTACTTGGTCTTGTGCAGTGTTGTCTCATGAAATCATAAATCAATTCCCAGCCAGAGACTTGAGAAATACCTTCTGTAGTTCTCTGAACAACCTCTATATCTACTTATCTCTTTTTTTTGTTGCCTAGTTAGGCAATTTATGCTCTAATCTTACTCTTCAACTCAGCAAAACTTGGGCTGTTTGAGTTTTCCAGTTGTGAGAGGCAATGTAGGAATTGCCTCCCACAAGTAATCTGGGGAAATAACAGAGATTCCCACATATTTTCCCTTCTCTTAGGAATCTTGGCTATGTGCTACCTGTTGTCCAATATTCAAAACCTACTGTTTCATATTTTTTCTTTTGTTACCTAGTTGTTTAGTTTGGAAGGGTAAACTGTCTCTTTTGCTTTATTATGGATAGAAGCAGAATGCAATATTGCTTTAGTAATAATTTTAAAAATTGCTGATAAACAAGGCTATCAATGATACTTCAATATTTGAATAGAACAATAGCAAAAAGAACAGATGTATACAGAATTGTTTAGGTAAGAGAATTTTAAAAGGATTTTTTCAAAGAATGCAAATTTCCAGTAAAATTTAGCCTACATACAAATAGTATGTAAATAGTTAGGACTGATAAGTTTAATTCCTTTTGAACATCTATCAAAATGAGAAATACAGACAAAGATAAATGTTACGGCTTAGTAAAATTTAAGGTTAATTTGCCAATCTGTGCAATTTTTATTGAGGTCTGTTGTTGAAATTATAATGGAAGAAAGGGTTGGGGAACAAAATCATGCACATGCAATAACTCATTTAAGGCTAATGTTATAGACAAATATTTTATTTCTGGGGTGATATAAGTATTCCAAACAGTATTCTTAATGTTCAATATATGACATGTCTGAATGAAAATAAATAGGGAGCCATGAGCACAAATGTAAAGTTGATCTTGGAATTCAAAGCCAGGGAGAGTCAATGACTAACTTTAGTCTGGCTTCTACCTAACCTCCCAGTAAATCCCCAGAGTTCCCAGAGTTACTTTTCTGAAAGAAAAATCTGATCACAACTTTCTCTTGCTCAAAAATGATTAAAGATTCCTGAATGCAGTTCTGATTGTAAGGCCTGAAAATATTGTGATGTCTTTCAACCAATCACCCACCAATATTCCCTCTGTTCCTTGACATCACTGACCTTACAAATTCTTTACTCAGACACACTGGGGACTTTCTAACCTCCTTACTCATGACTGTGCTTGTCTTGAGTGACATAAATATATTAATGTCCTTTCAACTATGAAAAGTACCTGATCTCCAAAAGAAAGATGACCTTCTCCTACTTTGTACTCTCACAATCCTTTGTGATGCCATGCATATAGTATTTTTCATCCTATATTAGAATTAAATCTTTGCATGTTAAAGTCTCAAAATCTCAGCACTTCCAGGTTTAATGAGGAGCACTGTACAAAGTAGTTGCCTAATGATTATCTGTTTAATGAATAAATGTTGAATGAAAAGTAAATAAAGGAGAATTTTTAAAGATTATTATTTTTCAAAGACTGCATATGACAAACCTACAGTTAGTTTCATACTCACTGGTGAAAAATGATGTTTTTCCCTAAGATTTGAAACAAGAAAAGATGTTCATTCTCAACACTACAGTTGAACATAGTTCTGGAAATCCTGGCCAAAGCAATTAGGCAAGAATAAGACATTGAAGGAATCAGAGTTAGGGTAAAACAAACATGATTATCACTACACTATTTGCAGACAACATATTATATTTAGAAATCCTTAAGATTCTATTAAAAGCTGTAGAAACAATAAATTAACACAGTAAAGTGTCAGGATTTAATATCAATACCAAAAAGTCTCCAATATTTCTATATGCAGTGAATTAGAGAAAAGAGAAATTAAGAAAGCAGTTTCATTAACAGTCATATCAAAAAAGATACAATACTTTTGAATAAATATAACAGAGGTGAAAGATCTGTATACTGAAAATTACAAGACATTGTTAACAGACACAAAAGGATAGAAAGATATTTCATGCTCACAGAACTAGAAAAATTAACATATTTAAAATGACCAACTTACCCAAAGTAATAAATACATTTAATGTAATTACCATAAAAATTCCAAGGACAGTTTTTGAGCAAATTGAACAAATTATACTAAATTTTGTATGGAATCCAAAATACCTTGAATAGACAAAGCTATATGAGAGAAAGAGAAAGGGTCATGGGTGATAAATGAAAGAATTACGTTGTATTCCCTTATTTCAAACTATTCTACCAAGTGACTGTCATCAAAACAATAAGGAATGTGAACAAAAAAAGACAAATGGGTCAGTGGAGTAAAACTGAGAACCCATAAATAAAAGCAGACGTATATGGGCAGCTAATCTATGACAAAGTAGTCAAGAACAAATAACGTATAAAGAGAAGTCTATATAACAAATGGTGCTGAAAAAATTGACAGTCACCTACAAAAAATAATCAGTCTAGGTTATTCATTGGCACCATACACAAAAATGAACTCAAAAATTCATCAAAGACTTGGATGAAATCATAAAACCACATAGAAGAAAAATCCTCTGTGACATTGAATTCAGAGAAGGAAGTGCCAACTGTGGCAAAGGAAACTGAGCAATTGGGACCACATTAAATTTAAAAGTCTCTGAATAGTGAAAGAAACCACCACTAAAATGGATACACCACCTATTGATTGGGAGAAGATATTTGCACATCATACATCAGATAAAGGGCTAATCTCTAAAATCTATAGAGTATATACATCTCAACAACAAAAAGCAGTGTACCTAAACAAATGGACAGAAGAACTGAATAGACACCTTTCCAGAGAAGATACACAGATGGCCTACAGACTCACACACACACAAAGATGTTCTGCATCTCATACCATCATCAGGGAAATGTTAATAAAAACCACAATGAGACATCACCTCACATCTGTGAGATGGCCTATGTCAAAAAGACTAGCAACAAGCATTGGTAAGGTTGTAGAGAAAAAGGATTGCTTACACTGTTGGTGTTGCTTACACTGGTTGATGTTCAACCTCTAACAATTTGGAGATTCCTCAAAAAATAAAAATAAAACTACAATTTGATCCAGCAATTCCACTTCTAGGTACACATCTCAAGAACACCACAGAACTAATCAGAAAAGATATTTGCACTCCTCTATTAATAGTAGCACAACTCATAAGCAAGGCATGGAGACAAACTGAATATCCATTGAGGGATGACTAGATAAAGAAAATGTGGTCCATATACTCAACAGAATACTACTCAGCTGTGAAAATAAATAAAATCTTGCCTTTCACAGCAACTTGGATGGAATTCAAAGTGATTATACTAAATGAATTAAGTCAGAAAGAAACTGAAATAATATAAGCTGGTCTTACTCTATGCAGGATAAAAAACAAAATCAATGAATTAAAAAAATTAACAAAATTTTCATAAATTATGAAAGCAAGATGGTAGTTATCAGAGAGAGGGAGCAGGGTGAGAACCTGATGTTAAAAGAGTAAAAATGTTAGTGGTGATTGACAAAGAATGCAGTGATGGGTATGGTATGGTATTCTCCTGACAACCACATAGAATTATAAATGAAAGACATAATAATAAATAATTTTTTGAAATGTTGACAGTGTTGAATCTATGTAATGGTTCATGGGTATTCCTTCTATTAGTATCTCTATCTTAGTTTAAGTTCAGAATTTTCCATAATAAAAATACTGTTTTTATATTTTTTAAAAAGATTATTCTTTTGAAAAGTAAATTCTATCCTCAGGTATGACTATTTTATTGAAACTAGAGCATTTACAAAGTTTTATTAAGTAAATGGATATAGCTTCCAAAACATAAAGTACAACGGATAATATAACATGGTCTATTATTTTATTTTTCACTTTAAAATTAAATGATTATTTTAATTTGTGAAAGGAAAAATTTAACATTTTAAGTTGAAATATTTAAATTTTTTCCAACCCCCTAACCTCACACCACTGCCAACACACCTGTTGTATTTTACTTTGACTTCGCATTAAACTCATCCAGGAAGCTTTAAAAATTTTGTGTTGAGTACCATAATCAGAGATTCTGATGTAAGTGGTGTGAGGTGTAGTTTTCAAAAAACTACTGGATAATGCTAATATAGTATTGGGTTAAAAAATAATTTTAAGGGTAATTCTTAATTTTCTTTGTCATTTCCAATTCCAGTTTTGCATAAATACAGATAATGAATAAATAAAGAGGAGAAAATTATACAGAGAAGTGAGAAAATAAGTATACACAGAGAATAAGGAAGTGTTGGGAGAGAGAAGAGCTTAAGTAGCATGTATGTTTCTAGTTTTCTAGGAATAAAAGAATTGGGAAAAAGAGAACAGTGCATTTTATATGCATTGAGTGAGTGAGCGAATACTAGAGTTCTTTAAAGTAACTTTTTGTGCATTAATAGTAAAATCATATTTGTTGTTCTTCTAGTACCACAATAAACATCTAACTTGTTTTCAGTTATTTTTGGATGCAAGATATTGCTGACTCCTGCTGAAGACCAAGAAGTTGCTGAATGGCATATAGTTTATAGGATCTGCACAGTCTCCTGGAAGTTTGGTAGCTATGAACCTTAGATTCCTAAGTTCCTTTAGGAACTTGAGAAACTGATTTAAATGAAGCTTCTGAATCACCATAGTATTGACTTTTTGTGACCCTAACAAATAAAGACAACAAATGACATTATGTTGCTGCCTCCCTCTTTCCTCTACTCTTTTTTAAAAACCTATTTGTCTGCTGGTACACTTATTTATCCTTGCACATATTATCACCATATGTAGACAAAATAACTTTTCTCTAGGTATCAGGTATTTTATCAGTGAAAATAGGATGAGATGGTGCTCTTCTGTGCCCTAAGAAACTCAGAACTCAGGACTATACCTCTCCCCACAGCAATTTCAGTTTCTTTCATTGATAATATGGGGTGGATGAAAACATACAAAATATTTCTCCTAAAATGGCAACATTAAGAGTTAAAGCAAACAAAAATACAAAAACCCCAAACACCACTTACTTATAAGTAGATGCTGGCAGCATAGCACTGAATCTCTCCTCCAAACCCTACACAAAAAAACGTAAGAAGATAACAAATCCCAAAACTCATGGACATTCATAACACAAGGTGGCAAGGAATCCTCTACAAACCCAAAATTTAGGTTGATGGAGACAAATACCCATTGCCACTAGCCTTGTACAACATTAATGTCTGTGTGGGGAGTTGAGCAGGAAGTAATGGGTCTCTAGAGGACTTCAGAACAGAAAATCCCCAAAGTATCACATCAGTATACACTGGAAAATACAAAGGATGAATTTATGAACAGCAGGTGAAATTGGGATTATGCTTAATCCAATAGAGGCAATCTCTAGTAAAATCTGAAGGAACAGAGTCCTCTAGCTCCTCTAAACTCAAAATACTGACCAGCCAGGATTCAATATGGAGGGAAAACTGTTGGCAGAGGAATAAAAATCCAGCAGGGCTAAGACAAAATTGATGAAAGAAAGGGAAGGTGCAATTAAAATGAAGGACTGGAACTATGCTAGCACATCTTAGAAAGCAAGCTGCTATGCTTTCTATTCCTTTCTAGCAAAAACAAAAACAAAAAAACAGAAGAGAAAAGCCAACCTGAATGTTATGGGATGCTTCATATTTGCAAGGTTTATAAAAACATGCCATAGAAAAAATTCACTGGGCTATACACATCTCCCAAATGTTAACACATTTAATTCTCAGTATCAAAGACATATGTGTTAATATTAACACTAATATCACCAGAAATATGCATAAATGTTAGGAAGTTGTTAAGTTTGAGGTTTTAGATACAAGTTTTTCACATGAAATTACAAATTTTATCAGTGGTAGCAAGTTCTTAGTATGACCCTCAACTTACATAATCACACAAATGTTTTTCTATGAGGTAATCACTGCATTATTTTAAAAACAACACACAGAAGTGTTTCACCCACCCATCTTATCACTCCATTAGAATATTAAAAACTGTGTTCCCAGAGTGGAGATCTAATATAGTCATCATGTTTTTCTGTTCAAGTAGGAGATTCTTAAATAAAATTGGCTCTTGCTTCCCTATTTCTATGCATGATAGTTAAAGTAGTGAAGCTGGTAGTCTGTCATCATTGCCTTGATTCAATTAGTTGCTTTACCCACCATAGTGCTTGTATCATCAATGCAAGTGTCAAAACCGTGAAACAGAAAAAGCAACTTAGTACCATTATTAGGTTTAAACTCTTGGACCTCTTGAATGCATATTGATGTCTCCTCGGTTTGGTGGATAACATGTAGGGAACCATGTCACTAGAGACATCAATGTAAGGACTAGTGATGGTGAGCATTAAGTGCAGTCATACACTGAGATTAAATGAGAACAGACAGGAGACAGAATACCTTATAATGGTTGTGTACTCTGAGAAGGCAGGTATGGTAGAAGTATAAAAAATGAAATGAAAATTCATAAAGCATATGTAAAATATTTTTAAATGCAGTAATCATAACATTGTAGGGTGTACTAATATTGTTATTCTGAGACAATTTTGTGATTGACAAGAATTAAAACAAATGATTAATTATAAAGTATTCTAATTCTGTCATCTTCAATGTTTTTAAGAACCCAGGATTCCCATTCAGAAGAAAGGAGATAAACTATAATAAAGAACAGAATAAATAAAAAATCTATAGAGTTATGATTTTGAATTGGAAGCAACTGTGGAACTTGTCAGGCGTTTTCCCTTTAATGTCTGTATATATGTACAAGATACATGCAATATGTATATCTATATGTGTATGGCTTTATATACTACATCTGGCAACTGAAAGGTCTAGAAACAATGACAAAGTTAGTAGCAGTGACAATCACTAGTACCTAGATCGTGGTCTTGAAATATCATTTCCCACTGAAAAAATAACTATTGAGACAACAAATTCTCCAGAAATTAGCTTATTTTAGGGTTGGGGTAGAAAACACAACATGAACCTGGAAATCTTGTCATACTAGAAAGAGAGAAAGCTATATTCTGTATATTGAACAAGACTTCAAAAGCTATCAAGTAAAGGAATAGCAAAGACTAAATTTGGGAAATTGGAAAAAGATGGTCAAAGTACAAACTTTAAGTAAGTACTAGAAATATAATGTACAACAGAACAACTGCAGTTGATACAGATATAGGGTATATTTTAAAGTGGCTAAAAGAGAAGAGATTATATTCACCCCGACCCCATTTTCATTGCAGCACAATTCACAAATAGCTAAGAGCTGGAAACTAACTGCCCATCAAAAGAGGAGTGGGTAAAGAAGATGTGCTATATATGCTATGGAATACTATGCAGCCAACAAAAATGGGGAGATCCTGCCATTTGCAACAACATGGATGAACTTAGAGAAAATTATGCTTAGCAATTATTATGCTTAGAGATAAGCCAGAAGGAGAAGAACAGACATCGTATAATAGCACTCATATGATGTGTAAAGAGAAAACAAATAAATGTCATAAATTAAACAACACTAAAAATGGTGGCGGGGAACAGAGGGAGAGAGAGAGAGATAGAGAGAGAGCACTACTTCAAACAACTATGGACAAATGACTCAGATATGAGAGACAAAAAGACAAATCAGGGGTACCAAAGTGATGGGGGAGGGATGGGGTAAGTGGGATGAAGGGAATTAACTTAAACAGAGGGAGAAAAAAAGGAGGGTAATATTAGTAAATCTACCATGCTATTTGTAAATGTAAAAGTGCCACTATGCACACATCAAAAGAAGTCATTGTCAAACTGCAATATTCCTTCAATAATAATAAAAAATAAAATAAAATATAAAAAAGGAACGGGCCTTTGGGATGTCTGCAAAAGTCTCTTGAACTAGGTGGTGATTTTTTAGAGTACTCGCTTTATATTAATTCATTAAAATGTGTTTGTGTATGTGTTGTGTGTTTGCATGCATGTGTGTTGGTGATGCGATTTTCTCTATCACATGTATTTTATTTTATAATGAGAAATGGGGTTTAGAAACAGTGGACTACATATTAACTTCTTGTAGCTTAGGACTTTGTATTTCATAATATCTATATACTCTTCAGATAGAAATTAATTTTTCTGAACCAACTATATTATTGCCAAATGTCCTATGTTCAAGTTATATGGCCCTCAATATTTGACAAAGGAAATTAAATTGAGTTGATGTAGGTTCTCTCTCTCTCTCTTACACACATACACACACACATACACACACACACACACACATACACACACACAAAATAAGAGGAATGGAAATCTTAGAATTTTCAAGAAAGGAAAAGGATCGAGGGGGTATTTTGTTCTAAACTAAATAAATTCAGTGAAATGAAAAATCATCATATTTCTTTTCTTTAATAAATTTTTAATGTTCAAATTAGCACAATTTTCAAAAATCAACAGTGTTACTAATAGCCAGAAGTAAGAAAGGTACTCAAACAGTGAGGCCCCCAGGAAATAAACAGAAGCAGCAATTCACTGTGACAAAGAACTGAGGAATTTTTTTCATTTAGAAAATAAGAATCCCTTCATATTTCAACTTGTAAGTAAATAAGCAACAGAATTTTATAGAGCATCACATTTCTCTACCTCTTGAAATCAAATAGTCAAATTAATAAAAATATATTCACTTAAAATACCACTTGAAGTTTAAAATATTAGCTTATTTGAATTTTATGAAAATAGTATTAGACTCAAGAAGTGAAATAGACTCCCAATTCTTGCATAATATTTCCCAGATGATTTATAGACGTTTCATTTATTCTTGTAAGGCTACTGAGGAATCATTTAATAAATTATTATGTGTAGTAAACTAAAATAAATAAATAAAATTTAAAAACCCAACAAGAAACAATAATTGAAAAAAAAAAAACAAAAGAAAACCTGACTCCCAAAGAGAAGGTTTGCCTTTGAAGATCTTGAGTCAATAAAAATGGAGTTTACATATTTCCCTAGTTGTCTCAAAAGAGAAACCTCAGAAGAGGTTTAGGTCAACTAAAATATAGTGATTGGTCTTTTGGTGAATGTGTAAGATAGTCATTTACCTACCCTCCATGATGGTCAAAGGATCTTCCACCTTGGGGCGCAGGATATTAGGGCCGAAGACAGTGGCCAAATTCTGTACACTCATTTTATTAACTCCTGAGTAGGATTGTACTTCATCCAAGAACCTGTGGGTTTAAGAATACAAACAAAACAGAATGGAATCACATTTGTCAGCAAAACAAAAGGGGTCAATGTGAAATATATGAACAGGACTATGTTCAAACATGACTATAGAGACAAAACTTTTCAGAAATTCAAATATATCTCATTTAAATATAGAGAAAATATATAATATATTATTAAGTATCAAACTTGATCATATGAAAGGAAGTTCATCTGTGGCCTGATATGGCTTGGTTTCACCTGTCAGTCAGAAGAATAAATGCGTTGGGATAATGTTAATATGGACTCAAGATCCAAGAATATACATTCCCTTCCAATCCCTAAAAATACTGTTAAATTTATAACATATTTAATTTCAAAACTATAAGTAGGATCTTCTGAGAAAATTCCTTATTCCAGAGAGGAGAAATCTACCTTCTTTTTGAAGTAATTTGTAAGCTTCTAATTTATGGTCTATGAACAATGAGATTAAACATGGTTTAAATTAAAACCTCAGTTACACTAATAGGAAAATTATAAGCACAATTTTTTCCCAATGTATTAGATCCTAAAGAGTAAGGCATGAATAGATCTTTCTTCAAATGATTTTAGTAGGAATTGTTTTTGCAATCTTCCAGGTTTTTTAAGTCCTCACTTCCTCTTTACGTCTTTAAGAGCATCTGTTATTAAATGTTCTGACAAGATAAATAAGAGGCAATAAAAATTTTAAAAACTGTTTGTGTTATTCAAAATAGTATATTTTTGAATGTCAGTCATCACGTTAAATATATTAAATTCTCAAAGCAGTGCTATGAGGGAAATACTATGATTATCTCCATTTTACAGAAGAGACACATGTAATATTCAAGAGGCAAAGAATCCTCTCCAAGGACACAGAGTTAATAAATGGCAGAGAGGAGCTTTAAACCCAGGTGTTCGGACTCCAGAGTCTAAGTCTCAGCTTTTATAGCTTGACTTTAAAAAGAGTTGCTTATGTCTACATGTTCTCTATGGTTATAAACCTTAAACTACAGTAAAAATGAAGAGGAAAAAATCTAAACTATCATTTCTTATTCAAAATAGCTGAAATTAAATGTCTGCTTAAATGTCTCAAGAAAAATTAAATGTCTGTATTATGGAGATAAAGACTTTACAATATGGTTTTAAAATAAGCTTTTTTCCTCCCCCTTTTACTTAAAGAAGATTGGAACCTTTTTTCTCATCCACTACAATAGTTTGAATTAGTTAAAAAATCTTGGGGTAGAAGACTTGCATGTTAATAAGCCTGTGCTTAACTTAAGTGAATTATTTCTTGCTTTTTAAAATTTTGCTTCCTGCACATACCCATCAAAAAGAAAGTTATAATGTAGGAGATTTGGGAACTTCTAATGAGTTATAGTTGACTATGAGCTCTACAATGTCAGATAGTAGTCTTAAACTCCATAGTGTCTAGTTTGAAGTTTATATAATCATGACACAAAAGTCATACATTAAAGATGTTTTGCAAGGAATTAAATTTTTCAATTTTAAAATGGACTGACAACCTATGATGCAAGATACTATAGTGACCTGTATTGTCACTCATTAATTTCTTTATTTAAATTTATGTGTTCCAATTATACATACTTGGTTTGTTAAAGAGGGGCACAGACAAAGCACATCCCATACCAGGTAGGAAGTTAAACATGGTTACTGAGAAAGATTTTATCAGGCATAATAATTGTTCAAACAGGACTGAATTTTTAAATGTCTTCATGAGTCTTGATATGGGAGAAAAATGGAAATAAAATATTCATTGAACACTTATTATAATATAAACAGTGGTGTAAAACATGTGTTTCCACTATCCTCTTACCTTTTCACACTCTTAGGATAAGAAATTTGCACAAAGATACATAAAACATGAATTCCCATCCAGGGAGTTCCATGTCAACTTTCCTTCTCTTGAAAAATGATACACAATATAGGTTCAAACAACTTCAATGGAAGTTCAGAGCAATACGTCTTTAATATGTAGAATCTAGAATGACTTCAGAAATAATTATAAAATAATGAAATTTGAGTGTTCTATGAAATCTTTGAGATCACCTTATCAAATCTCTTAACTTTACAGAGACCAACATTGTGCTTAGATATTAGAAGTGATTCTAATTATTGTCAAATGTAAATTGATGTCAGGCTAAAGATAGTCTTGTTTTGTTTACTGTTGTCCTTAGGATAAGTCTTACCTGCAAATATACTTGAGAAGGTTGTAATTGACCACAGGCAAACTCTTAACTTGCTTGGCTAATTCCTTAACACCCTGAGCAGAAAGAAAAGAACACACTTTAGCTTTCTAAACATTGACCTTGGAATTAAAATGAATAGGAAATGAACATACCATTTTGTAAAAACTTTACTTTCACATATTATCATTAAGTGATTCCATTCTGAAATGTGCCGCTACAGTAGTTTGAATTAGTTAAAAAATCTTAGGGTAGAAGACTTTCATGTTAGTGAACCTGTGCTTAAGTGAATTATTTCTTGCTTTTTAACATTTTGAAACCTAAAACAGAATAGTTTTTGGATATGTATTTAGAGATGTGGAAGTATTTCAGATGTCTCCATAAGTACATTTGTAGAGTAACAGATTTAAGTGAGGCCCTTTTACCATCTTTAACATTTGTTCACAATTTACTGATAATGGAATATAGCCTAATTTATAATAAAGCTAGCTGAGGAAAAGATTAGCGTTGATGTTCTTAGGATTCTTTTCATTTATAGCACGTGCAAAGCATAGGCAAACATACATATACTATACATTAAATCCTCAAAACTGGTTATGTCTCAATATATCATATGAGGTGGGATGGAGGATTATCAATACTGATTTTCCTGGAAATTTCAGAAAAGGATTAATTGCTTGGGTATTTTCTGATTATGGAATTTGCTCTAAAATGAAAAACATCCCAGAAAAGTTAAATGGATTGTGTAAAATGATCTGTTCTCTCTGAAAGGGCCAGAGAGTAAATGTTTTAAGCTTTAAAAGGTATTTCTGTATCCCCAGCACTCATTTTTTCCATTGTAACATGAAAGTAGCTACAGATAATAGTATGTAACAAATAGAATACAACTTCATTTATAAGAATAGGCAGTAAATTTAACAGAGTGCAAAGAAAAATCCAATAGGATGGTGGTAGTGGGGCTCTTTTCAACAGATGGGCAACTGAATGGTCGCACAGCAGAGAATGAAGTTGAAATATTTAATCACATCATAAATGAAAATTCATTCAAAAGTTATCATAGTCCTAAACATATGAGCTAAAGTTATAAAAGTTACAGAAAAACAATGCAGAAAAGAAAAATTAATTCCCATTCTCAAACTCTTCCAAATTATTGAACAACAGGGAACACTTCCAAGACTCTTTATGAGGCTCATATCACACTGATACCAAAAACTGATAGGGACATCACCAAGAAAATTAAGGACATAGATGCAAAAATTTTCAACAAAATACTAGCAAACCTAATCCAATGATGCAGCAAAAAGATCATCCATCATGACCAAGATATATTCCAGGGATACAAGGATGGTTCAACATACATAAATCTATTAATGTAGTATACTATATCAACCAGAACAAGAAGAAAAACCACATGATCATATCAATAAATGCAAAGAAAGCTTTTGATAAGACCCCAAACCCATTTATGATTAAAAAAAACCACTTGCATTAAATGGGGATATAAGGGACATTCATCACTATAATAAAAGTTATATATGATAAACCCACAGCCAACATCATAGTCGATGTGGAAAAATTTAAAGCATTTCCTCTAAGATCAACTGTTCATAGGAGTCCCTTATAATGTTTTGAATTTCTGTGGTTTCTGTTGTAACTTCTCTCCTTTCATTACTGATTCTAGTTATGAGAGTTTTCTCTCTTTTTCTTTGTGAGTCTAGTCACTGGCTTATCAATTTTGTTTGTTTGTTTCAAAGAACCAATTTTTTATTTCAATGAGCATTTCCTTTAAAGTCATATATAATAAACCCATAGCCAATGGACATCATAGTCAAATTGAAAGCATTTCCTCTAAGATCAGGAAAAAGGCAAGGCTGTTCACTTTCACCACTGTTATTTAACATCTTACTGGAGGTCTTAGATCAACTATGTAAGAAAAAGAAATAAAAGGAATAAAATTGGAAAGGAGGAAGAAAAACTCTCATTATTTGTGTATGGCATGATTATACATGTCGAAAACCTTAAAACTGTCAAAAACTACTAGAACTCATCAACAAATACAGCAAAGTGACATGCTACAAGATTAATGAAAAAAATCTGTTTCATTTTAATACACAAACACTATAAGAAAACCATACTGTTTAAAGTAGAAGTAAAAAGAATAAAATATTTTGTAATATACTTAACAAAAAAGGTGAAAGACCTGTACAATGCCAATGACAAACTCTTCTTAAAACAGAGGAAGATACAAAGATATGGAAAGACATCCCCTGCTCGTGGTTGGGAATTATCAACATTGTTAAAATGGTCATCTTACCTAAAGCAATATACAGATTTAATGCAAACCCCATTAAAATATCATGGGCTTAGATCCAGGAAATAAAACAAAAAAGAAATCTTAAAATTTCTATAAAACAAAAAAGATCTTCAATAACTAAAGCAATTATGAGAAAAAAAAATGAATCCAGAGAAATTCCTTCCCAGACATTGAGCTATACTACAAAGTGATAGCGACAAAAATAACAAAAACAGTATGGTACTGTAATAATAATAATGTCATAGAGTAGTAGAATAGAACTGACTAACCAGAGACTGACCCACTCACATACCATCAGTTAATCTAAAACAAAGGAGCCAAAAGTATATGATGGAGCAAGGTAAGTCTCTTCAATAAATGGAGTTGGGAAAACTGGATAGCCACCTACAAAAGCAAGACCACTCTAAAACAATGCACAAAAATTAACTCAAAATGGTCTAGAGACTTGGGACATAAGAAAAGAAACCATAACATTTTTGGAAGACAACATATGAAGATATTCCATGACATCAAACTTAGCGAGGTCTCTGGAGATTCAACTCCGGTATCAAAGGGAACAAAAAGAAAAATAAACAACTAGGACTACATCTAACTAAAAAGCTTCTTCAGAGTGAAAGAAAACATCACCAAAACAGACAACCTATTAACTGGGAGAAGATACTTGTGTTCTATATTTCTGACGAGGGCTTAATATATAAAACATACAAAAAACTCATGAAACTCAATAACAGAAAAATAGGCAGCCCATTCAAAAACGGGCAGAGGAATTGGAGAGACTTTTTTTTTCTGAAAAGTACATAGAGATGGCCAACAGGCACATGAAGAGATGCTCCTACTTGCTGGATATTAGGGAAATGTAAATCAAAACGACAATGATCTATCACGTTACACCTGAGAGACTGGCTATTTTCCAGAAGTTGGGAAAACAAATATTGGCAAGGATGTGGAAGAAAGGGAACACTTTTACACTGTTGCTGGGAATGGAAATTGGTGCACTATGGAAAACAGTATGGAGAGTCCTCAAGAAGTTGAAGTTGGAAACCCCATATGATTCCACCTTTCCACTTCTGGATATACACCCAAAACATACAAAAAACACTAATTTTCAGAGATTTATTTACTTTCATGTTTATTGCAGCCCTATTCACATTAGCCAAGAACTTGAAAATATCTAAATGCCCAGTGTCATTTGAATAGATAAAGAAGATGTGGTAATATATACACAGTGGAATACTACAGAGCCCTTAGAAGAGATGAAATTCTGTCATTTGAATCTACATGGATAGATATGGAGGGCCTTATGCTAAGTAAAATAAGCCAAAAGATGAAAGATGGGTAGCAGATGATCTCACTTATAGGTGGAGTGTGAATAGACAAAACAAAGGAACAGATGAAGCAAAACTAATTCTTGCAACAAAAGCGAGGTTATGAAAGGGAATGGGTGGAGGGGCAGGGGATAACTGGTGGTGGAGTCCACTGGACAAGGGTAAAGAATACTTAGTGATTTGGTGGAGGGCAGGTTGTGTTGAAATATATCTGAGGAATGGGGAAGCTGTACATATGGAGAGCCACACATATACATTTCTTTTAATTTGTAAAACAAAGTTACTACAATAAAATTCTTAAAAATATAAAAAGGCATTGGTACACCCTGGTGGTATACTACCTAGTCAATTGCCTAAGCAGAAGCAAGCCACATACCCCTGGAGTTCGAGTCCTGGGTTCAGGGGGAAGCAAAGACCTTGAACAACTAAACAAAAAATAATGATGCTTCTTCTCCCCTTCAGAAAATATACAGAATTAAATCCTTATGACTTTGAGTTAAACAAACCTTCTTATATACAACACTAAAAGCACAAGTGATAAAAGAAAAAATTGGATTTAATCCAAATTAAAAACTTTTATGTGTCAAAGGATACCATCAAGATAATGGGAGAAAATACATATATATATGATATTTGAAAAGAAGTTATATCTAAACAATAAATTAACTTTTATACCTCAATAATAGTAATAATAATAATAAGACAAATAACCCAATTACAGATGGGAAAATGATCTGAATAGATACTGCTCCAACAAAAATACACAAACAGTAAGTACACAAAAACGATGTTTATCATCATTAACCATCAGGGAAATGCAACTCAAACTTCAATGAAATAACACCTTATACACATTAGAATGACTATGATAAAAAAAAAAGCAAGATAATACCAAGTCCTGGTAAAAATGTGCAGAAGTTGCAACTAGCACAGACAGTTGGTGGAATTTAAAATGATAGAGCCTCTTTAGAAAACATAAAGTTACAAATGGTTCAGCAATTCTACACCCTAGTTATAAATCAAAGAAAAATGAAAACATCTGTCCCTGCAAAAATTTGTACAAGATGTTCATAATAGCATTATTAACAATAGTCACATATGGAAACTATGCCTATATCCTGCAACTAATGAATGGATAATGCAATGAAATACTAATATAGTACAATGTCACTGAACCTTGAAAATAGAGTTAAAAAACAACATAATGATTATATCTATATAAAATGTGTAAAATAGGCAAATCTATGGAGACAAAAAGCAGATTAGTAGTTGCTAATAACAGTTGGAGAAGAAGGAACTTGGGGAGCAGGTATGAGGTTTATTACAGAGTGATGAAATGTGTTAAATATTTCAAAATTTTATTTGAGTGTTCCTACACACCTGAGACTATACTAAAATCACTGAATTGTGCACTTTAAATAGGTGATTATAAAATACAAAAATAACATCTCAAAGTTTAAAAAAATAGGCAATAAGTAAGATTAGGCAGTGTTATTGTTTGAGTTACTTTAGAGGACACACAATGAAAAGGAGAATGTGAAAAAAGGCATCCACTTTGTTCTTGAAATATTTGATGGCAAAAAACATCACGATTATCCATTTAGGAAAGAAAGGTGGCAAAGAGAGCTTATTTCATTTTTTCTCATTCTTTATTGAAGTAATATTGCATTATAATATTATATGTGTTTCAGGTGTGCATCAAAATAAGTCAGCATCTGGATACATGACAGAGGATTAAAAACAGAACCAAACTGTGTTAAATCTACATATGTATGTTTGTTACAAACAGAATGATGAAAAACAACTCAGAGAAATTTATACATTAAGAACATTACAAAATCCTCAAACAAAAGCTCACTTAGGAATAAATGCATAGGTGCACTCCGTTGGAGAAGAGACTCAGCACAGTCTACATATATCCCAAGGTTCAAGACTTTGGGCCAGGGAGAACAACCAATGTGAACAACTTAAGTAAATTACTAAAGTGCTTCTTCCTCCTTTCAAAAAAAAAAAAAAAAAAAAGAAGAAGAAATAAATGCATGAACTTACTGCCTCCTCTTCCTTGCTGAGCAGTTTGGCACATGACAAAAAATCTTCATACTTCGCGTAAGGAATAACTGGTTCTGGAAGTTCTCTTAGATACAGCTTAAGAAGCGATGCCACAGTGTGTACATCTGTGTTGCTGTGGAGATAGAAATGTGAAGACAATCTTTGGAGAGAACTTGATACCACTTTATTTAATTTTTCATAAAATATATATCTAAGGTCAGAATTCTATACCAATTGGAAATTGAATGTGTCAATCCTGCTTTGAAAAAATTATACACTTACATAATACTTACTAGATGTGACCACAGGTGGGAAGGAGAGGACCATACAAAGATACTTGCAATCCTCAGTGGTTGGAAAACATTCAGAAGTTCAAAAATTTTTCTTTTGTGTGATGTAAAGCAAAAATGCTAACTTATGAAAATATACCAGCCTTTAAATAAGACATAATTTACAAAAAACACCAAATCTACATCTGTGTAAGCAAGAATGTATTCACTGTCTCTGAATAGCAGAATCATGGGATAACGCATGAAATATTAATTTATATTTTATTCACTGTATCTCCTTTACTCCATGAAGAAGGTACACAGTAAAGACAAGGTGAGGTAAGTGTTTTGTTTTGTTTTGGAATAGGAAAACAGGAACATGGGAAAGAAATATAGGTGCACAGGGAATGAAAGTTTGAGATGGATTCTCAAGAATTGGGAAGAGAAGTAGTGAAGAAGGTCAGAGACCATATTACAAATAGTGAGAGCCCCCCAACCTCCAACTCCTAGGCTGTGCTTTAGGAAGTGACATGTCCCAGAATGATATATACACACTGATAAGCTAAAATAAAGGCACTCCAAATTTCCTGCCTTAGTGAGTATCTCTCATACCAAGGATGAGATGAAAGTAGAGTTGACTTCACAAAACTGCATACTTCCTGGGCTGTGATAATGGATATCTTAGTTCTCAATTCTAGACTCATAGGTTGTTTTCCTCAGGTACTACCAACACCCCTTCCTGTGTTAGAAAATACAATGGTTAGGACCCCAATGGCTAAGAAAAAAACAAAAACAAATTAGTCTTTTTATAATTTGTTATCTAGTCGGGGCAGGGGTACTAAACAGATAACACACAGGGATTTATTTTCAAAGTGTGATGGGTGGCAATAAGCAAAAGTATTAGATGCTATCTAATAACAAGAGAGGATTAGCTTGGGGATTGAAGGGCTTCTCTGAGGAAACAAAGCTTGAGCCAAGATCTGAAGGGTGTGTAATCATTAAATGGGAGCAGAAGAAAAGAAGACCACATTCCTGATTAAAGCAAGGCAGGTAACAGAGTCCAAGGACAGGAAGTATCCTGTCCTTGAAGAGTTGACAAAGGCCAGAAAGATCAGAGCTCAGAGTGAGTTTGAGTAGTAAGCAGCATCTTCAGAGACTAGGGAAATTTCATCTGCCTTAGAATTAGGGCAAGAGCTGCAGTTTTCCATTTTATCGTCAGGGCAGGTAAATAGCAAAATGAAAGAAGTTTTCTAATCTGAACTAATTAACTTCATTCTTTTAATAATTAAATAAGTTTTCTCTAAAAATTCTGGACAGATAACATGGAAGTCATCTTAAAGACTAATAAAGAAAATAAAAATTATGTCTCTGGGACATCTTGAAAACTACAACTACACTCATCAATTTATAAAAATTATTTCAAAAAATTATTTTAAAGTTAGAGCTAAAATAGTCTCAATGGTAAGACAAGGGCAACCCTAGTTTGGAGGGCTATTTTTGGAAAAAGACTCTTTTTCCAAATAAAATATAAAACAAATATAACCAATATATGAAGTATATTACATATAATTTAAAAGTTATATTCTTAATTTCTATATAAATTGTTCTTTAACTAAAATGCAACACATAATTTAATAATTATAAGCAGAGTATGTTTTAGGGTTTCAAGACAGACTATTTATTACACCGATTTTCCCCAAGCATAGCTTTTAGGTAACTTGCTTGTTGAAGTTTTACTTTGCTTCTCATGAAGTTGAGCTATAGTAGTAAGGGCATTTGAACAGTAGATGGTGCAATTGCAAAGTTAGACTAATCTGGATGGTGCAAAAATTGTGAAGGATGAAGGGCTGCAGAATCATTCTTCATCCACCAGCAATTTTCTTAGCACCAAAGCTGCAGTAATATTCTGAGAACAGAAATATTTGAGCTATGAATCAAGGTAGGGATGTGGAGTGGGGTGTTTATTTTATGCCTTCCCTAAAGTGATGTGTTACATTAGCTTTCTAGCACTGTAGGTTTACCCACACACCATTGGTTATAAAAAAAAATGATGAAGATAAAAATTGATATACATATATAGCTATATATATATTTTTTTTTCAATTAACAAAGGCTATTACATTTTTGCTTAAAGGCTAAAACTGAATGGTCCTCTTTTGGGGGTTTTATTAAACTTAGGTTATTTTGAGGAAATAGAGCTTTCTACATTTTCCTAAGTTCTCATTTATGGCTTCACCCTTTCCCACTGAATTGAAGAAAACAGTGTCTTCTGGACAAACTCTGACACGTTTGCTAGTTCTGGTTCACGTCAAGAGACTCACAGTCCCAGTCTGTCTGCTCCAATTGTCATACCTAATACAGTGCTGCTTTAAAAAATCTCCTGCTGCATTCGGCACCTAACTAATTGATATCTCTTACTGAAAACCCACTACTTTACTAAATTAATATTTGATTTAATATATACATCTGATTAAATATCATTATAGTATGTTAATTGGCCAATTTAACTAGAGGGACATGCCATCTCAGTCTCAGAGAAATATATATCAGCCTTTGTCAGAGAAGCTGAATAGTGGTGTTGTGGAGAAACTTGATGTATAATGGAGAACTAAAGCCTCAAACCAGTTAGTAATGATGGTAATGATAACGATGACAAGAACAGCATTACACACCTATACATCCTTTGAGGCTCTCAGAGTAGGCCACTGAGTAGATTCCATTGTTAACCTCACTTGGGTACAATGACATAAAATGCACAGTTAGGAAAAATTTTGACTTATTTCTGAGATAGAAGAGGTATTAAAGCTATGCTCTTTTGATAAAAATTCAAAACTACTTGCTAATGCAAAATCTTTACACAGACCTCAAATCTCTTTCACTCACCTTGTGGTAGAACCTGTTTTCAGAGATTGAAGATAGTCATATGTATTCTGACTAGTGATCACAAGTAGGCAAAGACAGGTCTAAGAATCCTGAGCAAAAATGCTATCAAACCTGGACGAGCTCAGGGACATATGCCCCTGAATCGATCAATACTTGGGTTTTGTTTTCACCTTGTATTCAATTTGGACTTTAGTTCTGGATCCTATTTTTTCATGTGCAGAGCATTTTATCAAACTTAAAGGGAGGGTGTTATGAAATTTTCTAAGATTGGCCTAATTTTATATTCTCATGGATCTTTCTTTGATCATTCTATAATGAATTGCTTTATTAATCATTCACTCAACAAATAACTCCTAAATACTTATGGTGTGCACTGCCGCATGCCACATTCTAGGTGAAACAGAATTGTACAACATAAATCTTTTTTCTTCCCTCATTGGGCTTATATCTCTAACTGATAATCATCAATAGCTTTTTAACACTTTCTCTCTATTCTAACTCTTTTCTCTGCCTGATAAGTAATTCTAAGAATGTTTTTATGCTTCCTGGAAATTACCTGTCCCATTTATAATCCATATATAATATAGGTCCCTTACTAATCTGTATAGGGATAAAGAAGTCTGAAAACAATCCCTCCTTGCTCATCTGTAAACCCACCCCTTCTTCTCTGATCAAAAAATTCACATATAGGTATTAAGTCCAAATGCCACAGTAATTACAAGCATACTACTACAATTAAAGCCTTGAAATTTTTAGATTTCAAAATTAGAAATGGGATTTTTCCACTCTGGGTATTATGCACAAAACACAATATAATTCAATGACTTAGTTGAACAAAAAGAATTTCTAATACACCCACAGAGGGCTTTATTAAATATATTGTCAACTTATTTGTAATACACACAATAAGATGATTTAAAATTTGCTGGGAATTAAGAAAAATAATGTAATATCTCTCAAACACCAGAGACAAAATATATGAGGCTCAGAATATTCAGCAGCACTTCTGATGAAGGTAGCAACCAACTTATCTTAAACAACACACTGCTCTGTTCATTGATTTCATAAAAATTAGAAAAACAAATCCACAAGGAGTAAGCAATTCCAAGCTAAAGTAAACAGTTACAAAAAAAGTCTACTTCAATTCAAACATTTTCTTATGTATCTGTCAAAATATACACTTTTTCAGCAATGAAACTTGAATCTGGTTAAACTGTCATAGCTTATTGTAAAATTATGGATGTGTCACCAGTGAATTACAGACAATATACAAAGACAGGTTTACCTGCAGGCAAAGTCCTGCACTGAGTTAAGTTAGTGCTTGTCCCAGTCAAGTCTCCTAGTTGAGACACTAAAAGACTTGCCCCATGAGTACGCAACTAGGAAAGTTCATGTGAGACGCCAGCTATCTATGAGGCTGGAAGAGACCTCTTACCAGAACTTGATTATGTTGGCAACCTGATCTCATACTTCTAGCCTCCAGAACTGTGAGAGAATTAATTTCTCCTTTGTAAGCTACCCAGTCCATGATATTTTTTTCATTTTGTTTTTGTTAGAGTATCTGGTAAGGAAATAACAGAAAGAAACACACTTTCAGATTATGTAGCTTTATGTGAATATTGTCAGACCAAAGTGATATAGAAGAAAGTACATTTTAACCTTGATTGCACATAGCAGTTTTTCAAAATACTGATGATTTGGTGTTCTATATTCTCATGTATGTATGTCTTCACTGAAGTCTGGGCATGGAGATTTTTTTATTAATCCCACAAGCGATTCTCATGAACTGTCAATGTTGAAAAGCAACAATACAGAACATGTATTTCTCCTTACAAGAAAAAGAGGTAGTTCCAAAGTGCCAGGTCACAACTTTAAATCTGATCACTCCATCATTCACTGGGTCCTATTAGTTACACTCGTCTCTCCATTGTTTCCTGATAAAAAAGGGGTGGGAGAAATGTTGGTGGGGTGATGTCCATGCTTTAAAGAAAGCTGTCACAGTGACCTTTTTCTTTCCTATTTTTAGGATAACGTGTGTATAGATATATGTGTATAGACTCCTTAAAATGATAATTATAGCTTGGCATATTAACCATATATAATCTAAAATATTTACAATAGAAGGTTAAGTGAAAAGGACAGAAAATGAAAATTTCATATGCACTCTGATGGACTGTGTAAAATATGTGTGTATAAATATGAAAAAGACAGAATTTTTTTAATGTTAATTAAATAGAATTTTTGACAAGTTGATACATAATCCAGCACACCAACACATCACATACACAGGAGTATGTGCATGCATGCAAATTCATGCACAAACACACATATCTGTATGTGTGTAAGATAGTGAGACTAATAAAATTATCCTGTGGTATAGTTGTAAGATTACTTTCAGTAATCTGAGTTTCATGATTTCAATTAATCCCTTATATAGAAAGTAGCTACATTCTCAAACTAAAAAATGAAAATCATAGATATTTAATCATTGCAAACTTCAGACAAGATTATTTTTTATGAATAAGTCTTTCATTTCATTGTTTCTTTAATGTATTTTTTCCCATCTATTTGACTTCTTCTTTCTGGTCTTTTTTCTTTACTAGTCAGAAAGTAATTTTTTTCTTTTTCTGATGGCCTCTAAAAACTATTTTCCCAGCTTCTATGTACACTTCTTGGGTAAACCAATGAACTTAACTATAATTTTTACAATTAACATGGCTTTCAAAACAAGTTAATATGAACCTCTAAGTGTAGTGATTTGTTTCCCAAGGTTTAATGTTATATGCAAATTTAATTTAGATATAACATTCAAATGCACTGATACATTTTATACTATGTGACATATTTTTTTTAAATCTTAAGGTATATTAAAACATCTAGAACTTATTCACACAGAAATTAAATTTGAAGTCAAAAAAGTCACATTTTTCTATTTAAATAAGATCTTAACATACCAATATTGTATATAATTATTTAGTGTTCACATAATTAACTGAAAATTATCAATTATAATGTTAACATAGGTAGGTTATGTGCAAACCAGAGATTCTACTGTAAATATGTGTTTAGATCCACATATCATATATTCATATACACAGATATCACACACACATGTATGACATACATACATATATTTAGTTCTTTGTAAATTTTTAAAATATATCTATTAAGGTCTGTGGGACAAAGAAAAATCAAGCTGGATTCTTCTTGATTGACTCTATGTACTGAACTTTGTTCTCAGTAATGGCAGAACTTCAGTGTATTTATTTATAATTGTCTCAAGAGAAAACTCAAGCCTGTGAATTTCCAGAGAATACCTGTAGCTGACAACAGAAAAAGTAGTGTGCTCAGGTTTTTTAATAAAAATAGGCATTCTAAATCTAGATTGGGAATCATGATGAAGCAACATCCACATACAAACACTTTCTCTGGCTCTTCTATAGAACATAATTTCCTAAAGTCACAAATACATGCCATGAAATTCAAGAATGATTAAAATAACAGGAGGTTATTGTCAATTAAGATGACCTCTTTTCAGGTGGCTATAATGAAACTGCTCACAGCATGAAATACAAGAAAACTCATTCACCCCAGGTTTCTGGGGAAGGTGGACATGCTGGGCTCTAAGGTGCTCCTCAGTGGCCAAGGAAGCATTCATTCTAGTTTTTTTTTTTTCCCCAGGACTTCCAGCTCAAGATGGAAACATAAGGAGAACATCAACTCACCTTCTTCCAACAACACAACAAATATACAACACCATATGGAATAATTTACTCAGAAGACCTGAAAACCAAATAAATAGAGTTTCCACAACAAAGGATAAAAAAGCAGCTCCGAGACAGGTAGGAGAGACAGAGATACACTCTCAACAAGGAAGAAATCTCATCACTGTTGTGGTGTCTTACAGTTGGGAGGAAACTAGAAAGCACAGAACTCATAAAACTTTCTCTGGATAAAGGTAGGAAGGGTTGGGCTCTACACTGGGCTCCCCAATCCTTTGATCCTGCAATGAAGACTAGTCCCTGTGGAAGTAATAATGAGGATGGGTGGTGAATACACTCATGAAAGCCAAAGAACTGTAGGAAACGAATAGCTTGTCCTTACAGGGCCCACAGGCAGATTCATTCACCCCAGGATCTTCCCAGAGGCATTCATTGGCTTCTCAGGGAAAAGAATCTCACTTACATTTGTATAGTGTCTGCCCGGGAGAGAAGCAGACATCTTTGGAACAATCCTTATCTATAAATCCAGGTGGGTGCTATTTTGACAACCTAATAAAACCACACTGAATCCTTTGTTGGCAGGTCTCCTCTTGGAACCCTCCCTCCAGTTTGCTAAAGTCTATAGTTGAGCCCCTCTTAGAGTTCTACCCACCCCTGAAATACACTACAGCTGTAATTCATAGCCACCTTAAACATAGCCATGCATCACAGCTGTGCATTACAGCCCTGTGTCACAGCAGTACAGTGATTGGCCAACAACTCCACCCACCTGCCAAGGCTGGGCCAACAACCTTGCCCACCATGTCAATCCTATAGAACAGGTGGGTGGATGCATCTACAGAGGACACACCCTGCTCACCTAACTCAAATGGTCATGAGGTTCTGCACTTCCAGACTCCATGAGTTATCACCCGCACAAGGTCAATCCTTTAAGAGACAAAGAGCTAATATAATTACCTAATACACAGAAGTGAGCACAGAGAACAAAGGATCATGTCTAAAACAAAAGAACAAGACAAACCTTAAAGAAAACTTAAAGAAGCAAGATAAGCAAACTACCTGTTGAAGAATTCAAACTAATGATACTCACATAAAGATGCTTACTAAACTCATGAGAAAAATGGCTAAACTAGACTATGTAAGAAAGATCTGAAGATTAGTTACAGAGCTAAAGATTACAATGAAAGAATTGAGATATATAATAGAAGAGGTCCTACAGGAAACAGAGTGAAGTAGAGGAGTAAACAATAAACCGGAAGACAAAGCAATAGACACTCAAACAGACCAGAAAAATGAAAAAATGATTTTAAAGAAAGTGAAGATACTTTGGGAACCACTGAGACAGCATCTTAAGGAATAATATCTGCATTATAGGGGTCTGAAGAGAAGAGAGAAAGAACTAGAAAAATTTATTTGCTAAAATTCCCTAATATGGGGAAGGAAATAAACACCCAGGTGTAGGAAGCCTAGAGAATTCCAACTAAGAGAAACCCAAATATATCCAGACCTAGGCACAATATCACTAAAGCAGAAATGATGGCAGCTGATGAAGGTAACAAAAACCTAGTTCCTAAGCACTGGCCAGATGAAGAATTTATGAAAGGTGATCAAAATGAGCAACTGATAAAATTGCAAAGGAAAATACTTAGCTAGAGGAAAAGATTCAAAGGCTTGAAGCTGAGTTACAAGAGACCACAAGAAAGTCCTAAACTAAACAGGATATTTCTGAAATAAAGATGATATTCAATATTTAGCACTGCAAATATATTTTCTAAAGAGCATATAGCAATGTAAACAGAACAAAATAAAACAAATAAAGGATTAGTGCTTCTGAGCCCAAATCCCTGTCAATGTTTAACAAAAAATAATTATTCCGTTTCTTAAAAAAAACTTTGGTGTTCATTTATTCTTAAATATAAACATGATTTTGAACTTTTTGTTTCAAAGAGTGTTATATGTTTACAAATGCAATAAAAGCACTCTATCAAAAAGTTTACTTTTTAAGAAGAAAACTCATTCACAGAAATTTTTAAATTATACTTAACAAATAGACTGTACTATTCAATGGATTCTGTAACTATAGTTTGAGAGAGGTGTTCTGAGACACTTCTTGTTTACCTCATATTTTCTCTAGGAAAAACTCAAAAATAAAGAGAACTGGAAGAAATACAAGTTCTAATTACACTATGATTATGCAATTATCTAACTAGATTATCTAAATGGTAAGGTTTCATTTCTTGCTTAAATGAGATATGCTATCTTTTCTAACATCTGACTCCTAATATATAAACATGAGGGTATTTTTTCATAGTTTTCATCACTGAAGTACTCATGTCTTTACATTAGAAATGTATGTAGAGTCTTTATCACATAGCCTTTTCTTGCTTCAATTGTACCAGGACTTGAAGTGCTATGGGTTGTAATTTCAGTTTCATAAGACCTTCAAAATCTTGGCAAATAGTTAATGAGCTTTGATAAGCCAAAAAAGGAAGTTTATGACTATATGTACTTCATGATTTTATGTTGTCTGCTTAAATGTTTTCCCTTTATTAAACTCTATGGATGGAGTCTCAGGGAAAACAAAGAAAATGTAATCATCAGAATATATTTAATAATGTATTATTTTCTGGGAGATTTCAGTTTGTGTAATCAAGGAATACTTCCTGGAGAAGCATTACTGATGTTTGATGCTGATAGGGGTATATTTATGCTAAACACATATTTTAAACTTCCCTAACAGTATTTAAAACTAAAAAATAAACTTTAATATATATACAGCATTTAATTTTTTAAAAACAAGAGAACCAAATATCACAAAAAATTTTTCTAGATAATGAAGACTAAATAACAATCAAAATTTTAATACATATACATATATATCATATTAATGTGTCCCTAACAATGACTTTATTATATGATACCCATTTCCTTCTATAATCCTCATAAGTTTTAGAATCCTGATATTTAATTTAGGGTTGAACAATAGACATTGTACGCATTATTTTCCAAAAAATATATTTTATTCTAAACAGTCATAAGGTAGACAACAAAATTTTTGTACCTTTTAAAGAATACGAAAACTAGAAAACTAGTTTTACATTGTAGACTCTAATCCACAGTGTTAGAGGGAATGTAAAAGGATTTTCTGATTATCTCCAGGTGAGTCTACTAATCAACACCAAAACCATTTCAGTCTACACAAAATTCGTTTCTTCTCTGAATACTTCAACAGTGTCATCTTATAGCACAAAAGCATTTTCACTATATGAACTAAACAATACCATCACAATTTAGCAATATGCCATACTATAATGATTGGAGAGGGGCAAAAATCTTTAAAAGAATCCAATTATATATGTATTGTGGATCTCATATTAAAATGCTGCTGTGCTCTTTTTTTTTGGAAAGGATACTTTACTATGACATATATGGATATTTATTTTTTTGTTTTTTAACTTGGATCATATTTGAGAGGTCAGTATAAGTAAGAAGAGAGACAAAACTGTATTGTGAAGTAGGGTGTTTGTTTTAATGATTTGTTATTTTTATTGCTAGTGGTGTGTTACTGGTATTACTATAAATCAAAATTAATTTCACTTAGGGAATATAATGTATTCATATTCATGAAAGCATTTTGGAGGAACAAATAAAGGTACTGGTTTTAATTTCCAGCTGTAACTTTTATACAGTTGCAAACTCATATATAAGGTTATGAGTCTGTGTATTAACATAGGCAGACATTTTGATTTTGTTGACAAAAACAAAATTCTAATGAAGTTTTTGAAGTTATTTTGAAACATGATAATTTTCAAATTTCCTAAACTGTGATCATGGAAATAAGCTCATGAACTGTCTGCTTATTAAGATATCAGAAATACAGGTATTCTTTCATTCATCAAATATATTCAAAACACACTCTTTAATCCTTTTATTTAAAAATATTTATTTAATAACTACATTATGCCAGACTTTGCTCAGGTGTTAGGGATAAAATAAGTCATCAAGATTGATAAAATTTTTCTAATATCCTTGAATTCATATTCTAATCATACATGTAGAGTTTTATGTATGAATACAGATTTCTAAATGGATATTTGTAGTGATATATCTTTATGGATATATATAAAATGTACAAATACATACATATGCTTTCATGACATCACAGATTTTTAGCTCAATCCTACGTAGATCTTTCTAGAACATTATTATTAGGTCTCAGTGATTTTTCAACCTTTTTCTTATAAGAAATTATCAAGATAATAAGAAAATCATGTATTCTAAAGCACATATATAAATTGCTCATAAGCATACAAAAAGATTCAAATCAGTAGTAAGTAGGGAAATGCAAACTGAAACAAAAATGAGATACTATTGCACATTCACTTGAATGACTAGAATAAGAAATTAGAAAACTCATATTTTTGGTGAAAATACAAAACAGTACAGCCATTTTTAAAAAACAGTTATTAGGCAGTTACTCAATATTAAACATAGATATGACCCAGCAGTTCTACTTCTCATCATACACCCAAGAGAAGTGAAAGCATATATATATCCCCACCAAAACTTGTATATGTATGTCCACAACACATTCATTAGAACCAGAAAGTGTACACAACTTAAATAGCTATCAACCAATGAATAGACAAAACTGAATATAGTTCCCAAATGAAATGTACTTCTTAGTAAAAAAAGAACTACTGATATCTACCAAAACATGGAGGAAGTTCAAGAGCATTATTCTAAGTGAAAGATCCTGGCTGCAAGAGATTATATATTGGATAATTCCATTTACATGAAATGTCTAGAAAAGAGAATATCTATAGAGACAAAGTAGATGAGTGATTGAGAGGAAAACCAGTTGGGAATCACAATAAATGGCATAAGCAATCCTATTTATGGGATTTATGGGTGATGAAAGTGTTAAGCTAGTATATGGCAATGATTGTATAACTTGGAAAATTTGTAAAACTCATTTAACTGTACCCAGAGTGTCGTGAATGTGTCAGCAAGATGAAAGTATAGGCGTAATACTATGCTGTAAACCTCAGTAAATTGAATATATGTGAAAGCTTAGGTGGCATGACTGGGACAAGACTGCACACAGCCCCATCAAAAGATATTAATGGAGGTTCATCTCATGTTATCAGACTTGATGAGTGGTAACCAAAGAAGAGATGGCCTAGAATGAGTGCTGCCTGAAATATTGGGGTTTGACCCAAACAACAAGGACTGAGAAGAGGACATAGATGACAAGTGAGACCTATAAGGGAAGGTTCAAGCCAACACACTTTGCAGTCCATAGGCCATGATCTCACAGGTAGAGATCTGCATTCAGGGATGTCACAGGACCCCTGGTCTATAGATGAGGATGCCAAAAGTTCAATTAATCCCTGGTATTTCCAGCTGGGCTATTCTTGATTAACTGAAGTGGAAATATGGAGAATCTCCTCACTGATCATGGGGCCCAGTGGACCTGTCTTCACTAATCGAGAGGGAACTGAAAAAACTGTTCCTGCCATTGAGCTCTTCAGAGTCCTGGTGCAACATTTTCAGTCCCCCCATGGAACATCCCAGCGGCTTTGAAAGCCTGATTACTGACTTGGCAGAAGCCTGAGACTGTTGGGCAATAGGGACCAGGAGCTGTGTTCAGGCAAGAGCTCTAAGCCATGAGTACAGCTCACATGATTCTTAAGAGCTGTGCACCTGGAGCTGTGAGTCCCACTCCCCTGGCATGTTTGGTGGCCCCACAGCTGTAAGCTCCACCAAGGGGTTTGGCTCTGCAGGGAGCTCGCTGGCCATTAGGCATGTGGCTCCAGCTCCACCAACCATGCTGCTCAAACGGTGGCAAGCTCTGCCCACAAACATATAAGAATTCTGCCTCCCAAGCCAAGATTGCAATCCGATACTGGATCAGTGCCCAAACCCCAAAAATGTCTTGGACTGATAGTGAGGAGTAGGTCAAAGTCCACTCATGGGGTCATATTTGGACATAATAAGCTTGGTGAGTTTTGGAGACTGCCCTGTTAGCAAGTACTCTGTCATAGGTTGGAACATGTCCCTCAGTTCTCATTAACAGCCTATTCTTTACCCTTGACTGTGACTGAATGAATACACATTATAGATCTCTGACTGACTTCTGGTCATCTGAACACGTCTGGACAAGAAGGACTCTGTCCCCCATACTCAAAACACTGGATAAGTTACATGGTAAAATATGACTGTATACATTTATTTCAGAATATATATGTCTTTAAAAACTAATCTTTCACCAAACTCAATACTTACAATCTGGCGTGTGTGTGTGTGTGTTAAAAGATACACAAAATATAAAACCTTACAGCTATATTATTTATTTCAGTAGAAACTGTCAGAGATTTCAAAACAGAAAAAAATAAGATATTTAGATTAAAAAAAACTGAAGTTTGTGGTTAAATATTCATTTCTATATTATATAGATTCAAGTAATTCACTTTTCAGTATCAAATAAAATACTGAAATCATCATTATCAACAACATCATGCTACTTACAATGACAATATATGTGCCTTTAAGAGTTTTATCCACTTGATAACATTTAGTTCTGGCATTTTTGTTCCATTTGGTCTTATTTCCAATTCAATGAGCACAATGACCCTGAGGGGACAGACATTATTATTTCCATTTAAACAGAGGAAAACAGGAATTTTGGGAAATTAAGTAACTAGTCTCAGGTTGTTAAAATGGAGCAAATGGTAGGCCTAGGACTTAGTCCCACAACTGCCTGTTGCCAAAATCTGAATACTTATTCCTATACCACTTTCTTGTGAATAAATATGCAAACACCAACTGACAGATATGACAAATACTGGGAAACATCTTGGTAAATTGGTTATTTATATTCATAATTCAATCAGATTTTAGTGGAAGTGAGGTCAAATTTATTCAGAAATAAATCAAAAGGTAAGTGAAACTCATGTCTCTGGTTTTGAATATACAGACCATTTAGATACATCACCAAGAGGGTAAAGCACAATGAAACATGACAGATTTTTAGCTAACAATCTGTCTTACATAAAATATTTAGTAAATACCCATTCAGGTGAGTGTTTTCCACATATGAGATATTTTCCCTTAAAGTTCATTAATTTTTCAGTCCTTGGTATGTTTACAAGAGGACTTCATGGCACCCTGTGAGTTACTCCCATTGCTCAAATTAAAGAAGAAACTTAAGCATTCTAGGGAGTAGGTTTGTTGGTGCTGTCAAAGTGTAATCTGACCGTATTTCCCCAAATGTGCCACATGAACAAGACACGTAGTGACATCAAATCACATAGTAGAAGCATTTTAACCTTTTTCTGATTGTCATTCAATTCTCCTGGTTATATGAAACAGGAAGTACCAGCTGGGAATAAAAGTGCTGCCATGATAACAACACTTGCTAATTTCCATTTTCATCAAATATACAGAAGGTTCAAGGTCAGAGTCTTTGAAAAGCAGTATATTCAGCTGGAATGAATAATATACTGTGTTGTCAAATTGTATTTACATTTAATTCACCTTCATTTATGACAAGAGATGCTGATTTTCAACTAACAATGGTCTAAATTTCCCTTTCCAACAAAATTGATTTAAAAAAAGCAGTGAACAGGTTTAGAGAAAAATATCAGTAAGCCTAATGCAAGTGTTACATGGGTAAAATAGGTACTATGTGAATGGCAGCAGTTTGAAAAGTCTTTAAGACAACGGTTACCAAATCTTATCATGCCATCATAATATGTAAGAACTGTATCAAAAAATAGAAATGTTAAAGACTGGCTTCTTTTTTGACTTCAGAGAACTTAGGGTGTAAAAAATAGGTAGCCAGTTCACCATGTGCACATCAGGGCTTGCCTTAGGCAAAGTCCAAGGAGTCTGTTTTTCCTTTTCTAACTCCTTACCTATTCACATACCCTCAAGCTACCACAACTTTCTTCACTTTCCTTCATCAAAGTCTACCTTTTTATTCACACTATGATACAAAGACTTTCTAACAGCACAGTTTGCTCCTGAACTCCCAGTGCTTGAGCTTTCACAGGAATCTAAGCATAAAGGTGTAGAGATGTACATACACTTTAGGATATTTTTAAATTTCAGATCTGTTTTAGCAGCAGGAACATATATATTTTGCACATTAATTATATACTCTAGAAAATAATGTATCTTTCCAGTACATCGAGAACTGATTAACTTAGAATATTTTGCTTCCAATAATGCCATGAGGTTGACTTTTTTTTCCCCATTTCATGTGTGAGAAAACAGGCACATCATTTCAAATGAGCAATTTCCCTCTAGTCAACATTCCTGCAAACTACAGTCTAGCTAGTGTTGCCCAAATTATGGTTTAAAGACTATGTATATAAAGATTATCTGAGAATTTTTAAAAGTGCAGATCCCTAGGTATCACCTAACCCTTCAAATCAGAATGGCAGTCACTGGGATCTGGGCATCTGGATCTTGAGGTATCTCTATAGGCCATCTTTATGCAAATTAATGTTTGAGGACCTCTAACCTGACTATAGTACTCTCCATTCTCAAGTTCACTTTTTAAAACTCAGGCCTGTAATGTTCAAAGCTATACTGTTACCCAGAAGATTAAATTAAAATTTGTGTCTTTTTTGATGCATTCAATTTTTTCCTCAATCAAACCCTGGGGAAACTTTTGAATGGAGTATTGCTTCCTAGAATACCCACTTAGGCTAAAAATTACAGGTATTTTTTAAATTGCTGTTTCACTCAGTTAATCAGTAGGTACTGTCACTGGAAAGGCATGATCTTGAACTGACCATTTTCTGAGAAGGAGGCAGATCTTAAAGACAGAGGCTGCATGATGATTGCGTCCTCATAGCAGAGCAACATGTTCTTCCTTGAAATGGGATCTGGTGGTATATATTTGTATCTACCACCTTAGGATAAATAGCAAAGAGTGTTCTGAACACAAACTTGAAATAAATACAAAACTGAATGTTGCTAACTAGTAAAAATGTGTAACTATAGGCAGAAAGAAGAACAATTATAAAGATCCTGAGACATGACTTTATTTGGTGTTTGAGGAACAATAAGAGCAGCCAGAGTGGTTTAAATAAAGTAAAACAGAAGACAAATATAGGAAATGAGGTTGAACATGTGAGCAGAACCAATGATTAAGAAGAACAGACCTTTCCAAGATGTCCAGAACAGGCCTTTCCAAGACTTTGGCATATGGATTACTTTAATCTGAGGTCAACTGAGGTCCTACAGATGCATGAGAAAATTTTACCACTCCTTTAACTACCTAGATGAATGACAACTACAGATGCTACACAGAATAAGGATTTTTGCTAGAAACAAATTTTTGATCAGCGAAACGTATCTATATGGTAGAACCTAATTACAGAGCATCTGGACCTCATCATATAGGTCAGCCTTTCCTCTCATATTAGCATCTCCTTCCCTCTTCTTAAAGTCCCAGTCCCCTGTCCCACTCCTTAGCTCAGGATATACATTTTGCCTCTGTTGGGTTTGAATTCTACAAGCATGTATATGCTTAAGCCATATGTAATTAATTTTTTTTTTCTATTAAAATATAAGTTAATTTTAGGTTTTAAAATTGATCTCTGTAGACTTGTAGCATTTTGAGGATCCTTTTAATCACCAAAACAATTTTAAAAAAAAGCAAAAGAAGACAAGACAAGGGCAGAATGAACTGAGTAGTTGGGTGGGCAACTGGGGTACTGCGAACAGCAGCTGTTTTATGAGATTCTTGGACAGTATGTGTGAAAAGACTGGTTTCATAGAGCTTCTGTCCTTGCTCTTGAACACAGTGTTGTAAGGGCACAGTTATGCTGCTGCCAAGCAATGTTAGGATGGGGACACTGACCCAGCCATTCCTGACCCAGCCGTCCAAACTTTCCGAATGTATTTTATTTAATAGCTGATGCTGTCTGGAACACTTTGGAAATGAAATAATGCATGGCTTATAATTTGATTTCATACATTTTCTATTACATTTCTGTCCCCTCAAAGTGGGAAACTTTCAGACAAAATGTCATATTTTTCATATTCTTAAATAGAAAGAATGAAGAAAAGAATGATTAGGATATGTACATGGTGTTTGTTGGTTTTTAGAATTGACATCAACTGATTAAATAAACATGCTTTGAAGCCAATGAGACTGAAGCCAATGAGAGTTATTTCTGTTCAAAGAACTAATGATAATATGTGATCTAACTATAGGAACACTAAGCAATGCCTACATAACTGTCTTAAATTTGAACCTCAGAAGTAGAAAAACAGAATTAGATATATTTTAAAAAAGAGAAGAAAATGCATGGTTTAATCAAAGGTAGTGCATATACTTGCAATCTTTCTAAATTCAAAGAATGCTTATTCAGATTTCATTTTCTCAAACCATTTTTTCCTCCCAGGGAAAACATTTCGTTTCATTAAAACGTAAAATATCTTCTAAACCCCAAAAGAATCTATAGTTTCAAAAGCACAAGCAGTTTTATGAACATGGTTGCTCATCAGCATAGGACTGATGTGTGTAAAACAATCAAAACAGTAAAAGAGCCAGAATTAAGCAGCACAATGTACTGATAAGAATGATGATATAGTCCTGAAGATCATGTTGTGAAAACTACCTAGTAACATGGGAAATTGTTCATGATCTTAATGAGAAAAAGCAAGATATAAAAATTGTAATTACAATACTCTGTCTATATAGATATCTGTATTTCAATATATCTATATATCCAAAACACTACATATTTACTTATTTCTATACTATATCAAGAAGAAACACCTGGATTGTTTAATTCTGAAGTATTCATTTTTTTTGTATTAGTCTATATTCAAGATTGTTTATAAAGTTTTCTAAAATATAATTTAATACTATTAAAATTAAATTTTAATAATACTACACTGTTGTACTTTTAAAGTGTCATTTTAAGATATTATTGTAAAATTCAAATTTCAGGGCATAATATTAGAGCTATAATAACATTAGTCTTTAATATTAAAATTAGAGATTGTCTTTGCAAAAACCCTGTGAGAATTCATTTCTAGATTATAATAAATATAATGATGAAAACTAAATCCTCTGATTCTTCAGTGATAAAAGCATTATTAGAATAGACAAGTATTCATTCTTGCTTTTTAAAATTTTACATAAAAAATCTGTATACTTTGCTTTACATCCTAATAGCAATTAAAAACACTATACACAAGCTGTACTTTTCAACATACGTTCTTCTTTTAAATATCATTTTGATGGAGAACATTAGTGAGATTAATTTGAACTAGCAGATTTTCTCAAGCAGTTTGTCTACATTCCAAAAACTGGATCCTGAGCTAAGGCTTGGTTATGAGAAATTTCAAACTCAGTCAATGAACTAAACCATGCTTGGACAGAAATGTTTACCTGGACACACAAAGATAGTGTCATTCTTCTTGGCAAATTCTGGATTATTTATTCTCCTACCAGTGTAGTTTATAATTACATTTTGCCATAAAAAATCTTTCTTTTTATTTCACTGTTCATAGTCATGAGACCCCTCTTTTTTGAATCAGCAGAATCCAGCAATTTTCATATTCTATGACTTTGAGACTAAAGATTAAAAATATACTTATCAATAAAAAGATATTCAGATTACCAGAAAGCACTATTGTGATATAATGAGAAGTACATATTTTGGGCTCTGTGCCTCCTTCCTAGACAGAGCACCTAAAACTCTTGGGATTTACTAAATGGGTAAGGGTGATGGATGCATCTTTTGTTATATATTTGATTTTTATCCCAATTCCTAAAATAATTCTGGAGTGATGAATCTGGAAGGAAAGTCTTTTGTTATTCATAACAAATCCCTTTCAACCATACCTAAGCTTATGTTAATGAGGTGATTTTGGGAATCTCCTGACAAGAGGGGAAGGCAGTTGCTAGGGAAACCAACTTTGTGATTAGAGGACTGCAACTTTCAGGTTCACCCTTCAACCTCAGGGGAGGGGAGAGGGACTAGAGGTTGAGCTCAATTACCAATGACTAAGGATTTAATCAATCATGTCTATGGAATGAAAACACCATTAAAAAAATCTCTAACTGAAGGTCTCTAGTGAGCTTCTGTGTTGGTAAACATGTCTTTTACTGGGAGGGTCTTGTGCCTGGAGAAGACATGGAAAACTCTATGCCCCTTTCCCAAACCTTGACATGTGTATTTCTTTCATCTGAGTTTCTGAATTACATCTTTTTATAATAAATTGGCAGTCTAGTAAATAAGCTGCTTTTCTGAGTTCTGTGAGCTCTTTTAGCAAATAACTGAACTTGAAGAAGCTCTAATTTTTAGCTGTTGTCAGAAGCACTAGTGACAGCTTAAGACTTGTGATTGGTATCTGAAGTTGGGGGCTGGGGGGCAACAGTCTGTAAATGAACCCTTAATCTGTAGGGTCTATGCTAATGCCAGACTGCTAGTATTAGAATTGAATTAATTTATTAGACACTCAATTGGTGTCTACTAAGAATTGGAGAATTCCTTGGTGTGGAAACCCCCATATGTTTTGGTGTTAGAATAATTCTGCAGATGAAGTAATGAAAAATGGTAGTTTTCCTTTACAAAATGATATTTTTTCTAATATTTAAGTAAAAATATTCATTTGTGAAAACTCTTCAGTGGATTTCCATTTTCGATAGAATAAAAATTAACTTTTTATCAATATCTATTGGATTATATAGGATCAACCACTCCCATTTTCTCTCTGAAGACTCTACTTATCATTCATTGCATTTCAGCCATAATGGACTTCTTTATATTCTTCCAATATGGTAAATGGTGCCTGTCTCAACGCCTTTGTACTTATTCCATCTGCAATGTACTTCCACCATATTCTAGGTATTGTGAAATTTGTCATTCAAACCAGACCCAAATGTTATTTTCACTAAGGCAATGTGTATCTTCACCACTTCAGTTACTGATATATTAGCATGACACCCTTAAAATCATATATATGATAAAATATATATGATGTGTGTATGTGTGTATCCATACTGTTTATTGTTTATCTGCCCAACACTAATAATGCAAATTCCAGAAGAAAATAAGCCTTGACTCTCTTTTTCATTTAGAAGAGTGTATAAGTGACAGTAAATACTCCAAAAATATTTGTTGAGTAAATTAATGAGATAGATTGTCTCTATACTTCTATCTATATTATTTTTATGAAGATTCTGAAATGGTTATTATTGTTTTAAAACGAAAAAGTTTGGAGTGATTTGCTACGTAACAAAAAATAACTGAAAGAGCCACTGGGTGTTACAGCAACAAAAATCTAAAATATATGATATTGGCTTTAGAACGAGGCAGAATCTGAATAGTTAGTGAGACGATTGTTAATAAGAACTGGAAGAGAATGAAAAAGTTGCTATTAGAGTCTGGTGAAAAGTATATGCTTATTAAGTAGTGGTGGAAAAATTAGTGAGACAATTGACTTCTATAACTCAAAACATAGAACATGTTCTTGAAAAAGTTAAAGATGGAACTGTTCAAGTTGGAATAAGAATTTAGTGAATCTATAAAGGTACAGGGGCTTTGTCTCCACCTGGTAGAATATTCTCAAAATAAGAAATGACCATACTTCACTAGTGAGTTCTACCAAATATTCAAAGTAGAGCTAATCACCATCCTCCTTAAACTCTTCCACAAAATCACAGAGGAGGAAAAATTCCCAAATGTATTCTATGATGCTCACATTACATGAACATTACATGAATAAATTCAACAAAAGAGATTAAAAACTTGTTTATTGAAAACCATAAGACATTAATTATTCAAAAATCAGACAATAACAACAAGAAAGAAAATGACAGACCAATGTCACTGCTGAAAATAGATATCAAGATCCTTAATAAAATCTTGTCAAACTACATTCAACAGCACATTAAAAAATTATGCATCATGACCAAGTAGGAATTATTCCAGGGAATCAAGGATGGTCTAACATATATTAATCAAACAATGCAAAACATCACATCAATAAAGGGAAAATGAAAAATCATATGATCATAACAACAGATGCAGAAAAAGCAATAAACACCTATTAATTATAAAAATCCTCATCAAAATGGGACTATAAGACATAAATTTCAACATAAAAAAGCAATATACGACAAACCCACAGCTAGCATCATATTCAATTGCAAAAAACTGAAAATATTTTTCATGAGATTTAGAATGAGAAGGAGGCCCATTCTCAACACTATTATTCAACATAGTTCTAGAAGTCCTGACCAGAGCAATAGGTAAGAAAAGGATATTAAAGGAATCCAAATCAGAAAAGAAGAAAAACTACTATAATTTACAAATTACATATACCTAGAAAATTCCAAAGACTCCACCAAAAAAATGTTAGAAACAAATAAATAGAGCAAAGTGGCAGGATATAAAATCAATTATTAAAAATCAGTTGCAAAAAATGAACTAGAGGGAAAAGAAATTAAGAAATCCCATTTACAGTAGCACCACAAAAAAGATAAAATAACTGGGAATAAATTCAATAAAAGAGATTAAAAACTTCTATATTGAAACCTATAAGACATTAATAAGGGACAAAACAAGGAACAAATATTTGGAAGAATATTATGTGCTCATGGATTGGAAAAGTTAACAAAGTTAAAATGGCCAATCTACCCAAAGTGATACAGAGATTTAATGCGATTTTTATCATCATTCCAGCAATATTTTTCAAGGAAATTGAACAAACAATACTGAAGTTTATATGGAATCACAAAAGGTCTAAGGCAGTCAAGTTTCCCTCATAACAAAATAGGAACAAAAACAGACACACAAACCAGTGAAATAAACTCGAGGCCAGAAATAAAGCCATACCTATATGAACAGTTAATCTAGGACAAAGAAGCCAAGAACATACAATGGAGAAAGGAAAGCCTATTCAACAAAAAATAAAACAGTGCTGGGAAAATTGGACAGTTGCCTGAAGAAAGGAAGGAAGGAAGGAAGATAAGATGGAAGGATGGAAGGAAAGAAACTAGATTACTCATTAATGCAATATACACAAATTAACTCAAAATGGATCAAAGACATAGATATAAGCCTCAAAAGCATAAAATATATAGAAAATAATGTAGAAAAACACTCTGACATCAACCTCAAAGATGTCTTTAGAGAAGTGATATCTATGGTAAAAGAAACTAAAGTAAAACAAAATGATTAGGACTACATCAAACTAAATATGTTCTGTACAGCAAAAGAAACTACCACAAAAGCAAAACAGTAACCACCTGAGTGGAAGAAGATAATTGGAGAACATACATCAGGAAAGAGTTTAATCTGCAAAATATATAAAGAGTTAGTACAACTCAACAAAAAAAGTTAATGACTCACTCAAAAAAATGGGCTGAATAGGCACCTTTCTAGAGATGAAACATAGAAGACCTACAGACACATAAGAAAATGCTGTCACTCACCATCAGAGAAATCCAAATAAAAACTATAATGAGATACCACTTCATACCAGTGAGAGTCACATATATCACACACACGCACACACACACACACACACACACACACATACACACACACGCGCACACACACACAGACTGGGAACAAGTGTTGGAGAGTGTGAATACAAAGCTCTCTTACTTTCTTAACCTGTTAATGGGAATGTAAATTGGTGCAATCTCTTTGAAAAACGGTTTGGAGATTCCTCTAGATAACACAAAAACTCTAATCAGAAAAAAAACAAAATATATGAACCCCTATGCTCACAGTAGTATAATTCACAATAACCAAGACATGGAAACAATCTAAATGCCTCTCAACAGATGACTGGATAAACAAGTTATTGTTTACATGTATACATTATGCATATATTTTTATTTATATATACATGTATATACATATATATACACACACATATGCAATGAAATTCTATGCAGCTATTAAAAAAGATGAAGCCATACCTTTTGCAAAATCTGGATGGACTGGAAGGGATCATACTAAGTGAAATGAGTCATAAAGAGAATGAAAAGTACAAGACGGTTTCACTCATATGTGGAATATAAAGAAACAAAATAATGAACAGACAAACCTCTCCAAAATTCACAGGACACAAAACTAACTATGGAGGGTTGGGGTGGGGATGGAGAGGTGGGACCAGGGAAGGAAAGAGATAACAAAAGGATGATAAAATACAGTGGGACTCTGATTGTGTGTATGGTATGAAATGCTGGGCAGGCACACTTGGGTGTGAATTCAATGTTCTAAAAAATATAGAGCAATGTGAATGACACAAAAATTTAAAATACGTATGTGTATATATACACATATATATATATATTTAGCATTTTCCAAAGTTATAATAACTGTGTAACATTTTGTTATATGATCATACAACCATACTCTACTGTTAGAGATAACAGATTGCTGTTCACCTTTTACTATTACAGAAATTGTAATAAACAACTTTGTTCTTAAGATTTTTCCACAAATCTGACATTTTTCAAAACTTGCAATTTCCTACTTAAAGTCTCTTGAAATATTACCAAATTACTTTAGAAAGATTATAATGATTTGTACTCTTGTCATCAACAGAACTTGCTAGTATCAAATAATGTCCTTGTTCAGAAATTTGTCAATGTGACAAGGAAAAGGTCATTAAATTATTCAATTTGCATTTCTTATATTAACAGTAAAATGTCATACTCTCAGTGATGTTTCCATCCTATCATGTATTCATCTTCTTGTCTGTCTTCTCTGCAGATCTGTATCTAGTCATGTGCTAATTTTAACCTTTCAAAGAGAGATAATACTTAGTAGGCTAATTTCAATTTAAAATACTAATATTATTTTTATCCTCATAAGGAAAGAATCCAAAAACAGGAATACATTTGTGAATATATACCCACCACACCATTATCTATAATAATGAAAATTTTGCAAAATACATGCCCAACGATATTGAAATAGTTAGGAAAGTTATCACATGCAATGTGGTAAAAAGCATAGCACAAAATAATAGATATTAAAAATTTGCTTATAAAGATAGCCAGTGATGTTAAGTTAAAATATATTGAAATGAAAGAAAATTTTCAAGCTATAAAATGGAAAATCTTTGCAATGCAATGTTAAATTAAGATTAGAATTTATTTTTTCTAGAAAAAATTTAAAATGTGATGAGAAGAGGTAATTCACAAAATGTTATCAGTGTTTAACTCTTAACTAGTGGAGTTATGGATGCTTTATACATTCTTCTCTAAAACTATCATTATTTCCTGAATTTCACTGTACTATATTTCCTGTTATCTTATAAATCTTTTCTAGATTAAGAAGGAGATATATATATATTTAAAATATAATGTTGTTACTGTTGTCGTTATTATTACAAAAAGTTATTTTTACTATCAGTGCCAATATCTCAATCTGCGTTCATCAATACCAAGGAAACTGAAAAGTATTCAAAAACATCAAACAAGAGAAGACTCCTATTCTCCAAGTCCACTTTTTTAATGTTTAATAAAAGTTTAACACAGTTTTATTTTAGGGTCAAAGAAAAATAACAAATAATAATTTTAAGGGGATAAAGAATGGAAGAGAGAGAAAGACATGTAAAACCACACATTTTACTCTAACTTAAAAACAATCTGTCCTGTATGGCCTTATAAACCCATCTTTTAAATAAATTGTTATAATTTCAATGAGGCCATTCCCTTTCAGTACAATGATCTTTTAAGTTCAGTTTGGATTTCTCAGAAAGGACGGTTAGTAAAATCTTAAAATCTACCTGTCAAACGATGGCTTCTCTCCACAGTCAAAAGCATCCTGGAGCTCCTTCACCAGATTAGCCTGACCGGGGAGCCGGAAAAGACCCTCTTCTTTCAGCCCCCTTTGTCGGATAAAGTCCACACACTGCTCCACCAGCATTGGAGCCAGGCGGTTCCCATACCTCTTCTCATAACGGACAGTATCTTCCAGTTTCTGTCCAAAAATTCCTGGAGAAATAGAGATCACAACGAATTTGAGAAATGCATCTCTTCCTACTTTGTTGCTTTCTTTTAAAGTATAATGCAAAGAGAAAAAAAAGATTGGAATGTTAGTGAGCATTTAACATTCAGTCCTTCACACTGTTATAAAAGATCATTCATTATATGTAACTCTTCAAGTGAAGAGCATTTGTCTTATGTGGCCTCTTTCTTCTATATTCTATATTTAACCCAAAGCCAAAGTCGAAATACAGCATTTGAAATACTCACTTTGAAATAAGAAAATGCAACAAATATAATTTTATTTTTGCCTTTTAAAAAAAATCAAAAAGGAATTGCATTCAACAATAGTAGAAATATTATGCAAACAATAAAATTCTAATTCTTACACAGTTTTAACCTTATATATTACTTTCAGTTAGTTAAACTTCACTTCTCTGTTATCTTTTGTTTACACTTAAGTGATGTCATGACTATAATTAATGTGATAAAACCAGGAAGAGAAATCCGGACTTTTGTCCTATACTTCAGACATTTTGCTCTTAAAACATTAATTTATTTGGTTTAAATAAATAAAGTTCTATTAATTTATTTGAAAAGGGAAAAAACGGAGTTACAAAGTCATGCATACCAAAAGTGAGAAGTCAGGACTGTAGTACGTAGCCCTAACGTTAAGGAAGTCATGTTTTATTACACTGCTAGAACTGCTAGAATTGCTAGCACGTGGTGGTAACACAAAACATGTGAAAATTGACGAGTTTTGCTAATGACTTAAAATTCCTAGAGATGATGTGTCCCTGGGTATGGATAAGTATTTGGGTTAAACATCTCTAATATTTATCCTTGGCACCCTGCTGATTAAGAAATAATGTCTCTAAAATATATTTACATTAGCTAATAGCTTGGCAAAAATGATTAACCTATGAAAAAAGGCGAGGGGAGGGGAGCCAATCTAATGTGACTCCATTGTTCCCAGATGGGATGAAATCACTAAGTGGTTTTAACAGTCTACCAAGTTTCATAAAAGGAGAAGAAAAATAAGCTTTACATGTTGAAATTATGTAAGACTCTAGAATGTTTGGGGAATTATTTTAAAAACATTAGATTAAGGATTTGACAAAACAAAGAGATGCTTTACCTCCATCTCTGTAAAGTTATATTTAGCTTCAATAAAGCAAAACCACCACACTCCAAGCAATACATATTTGCTACCACAGAAAATATTCTTTGCCCAGGTAGAAACAATAACACAACAACAAACCAAATTATTCTATTCTTCGTATCAAATCTAACACTAATGGAAAACACTTATTCCTTTTAGGAAAAAAATTGTCGAGTGAACTAATTTGAATACTCAAGTACAATATAAAGAAGAATTAGAAAATGTTATTCTCTAAGTATAGCAAAGATTAAAGCAGGTAACAGCTCTATTTAAATCTGTAGAGTCTAGAATAGTTTCACAACAATAATATGTGCATTGTTCAGTTAACAGGCATTCACCCCTATTTTCTCTTATCATCTCCACTTTAAAGGCTGGGAATTAAATCTTCTTCCACTTCCCATGACATCTTTTAGGAACTTTTTTTTTATTCCTGATGAAAGAGAAAAAAATAGCTGGATTTGCCAATTACTACATTTATCCTACCTTGAACTTGCTTGAGTCATCGTTTGACCATTAAGCAACAATCTCAAGAGAAAAGTTGAAAGATTAATGGAGACCATGGAGCTGAACGCATTGAACTACAGATATAATACCAGCAGCACAATACTTCATATTTTTAATACGAAAAAAGTAATTTCCTGCGCATTTAAACCACACAGGCTTTTTTTCCCTGTTACTTGCAGCAATATACAATTCTAACTCATACAGTAGTGATAACTTGAAGACACTTTAGCATTTTGATAACAAAACTTGTAAGTTGGTCATCATGAAAAATATTGACTCTTTTCTTTTGTGGAGTTCTTTGAAAACAAACATGATGCTTATTTGCCTTATGATATTTGGATTCTATCCTGCAAAATTAGGCCTTCAAACACACTTACAGATCATTTTAAATAAATGCTGTCACTTGGGAATAAATCTTATTGGTGATTTTTCATTTATTGCTTTGGATTCATAGATATCTTATGTAATATTTCTTTCTAAGTCCAGCAGAAAATCTACTAGAGATGTTCGATGTCTACCTCCATGTGTTCTACAAATGAGAATCAAGCCTCCAAGATTTGGGTTTGTGCTGTATGAAAAACAATCAAACATTCTTATCTAAAAATCCTCAGAATTTCTATTTTTTTTTATCAATAATTCAAGTTGGTGACAAAGGCAGGGTAAGTTCCTGTGCTCTAACAAGTTATAACAGCTAAACCACACTTCCAAGTGCTCAGTTGAACCCTCAACAAGAATATCTCAAATATTCTCAAATTCAAGTTTTCTAAAGCTGAACAAGCCATCTTCTCTTCCAAGTCTGTTCTACTCCTTAATCCTAATTTTGGTCATCAGTACCAGTGATCCTCCCAAATCACTGAAGTGCCATTGGAGAAACAGTTTAGATTCCTCCTTCCATCTTGATCCTCATTAAATTATCACTTGGTCCCTTCCAAACTCATTGCCACTATATTAGATTAGATATTTAATATTTCTTAAACGACATTTTGAAAAGCAGAGTGCCCAACTGAGGCAAGTACTGAGAAAGGACAGGTTTCCCCAAGATATTCAGATAGGCTTTCCCCAAATGGCCGTAACGGGCCTTCCCAGGATGTATAATTTTGGCATGTGAACTATTTCAAAGTAAGGTCACTCAAGGCCCTGTTGACTCAAGAGAAACATTTGATACTTCCTTAACCATGTATAAGAATAAAAATTGGAACTATTAGATTTAGGGTTATCTCTAGAAATAATCTATCAGAGAAAACTGTTACAGGAAAAACATTCAGTTACAGAGCTTCTGATTTTTGTCATAAATTGTCCTCTGCTTTTCCTGTGATTCCTCCTCTGCTCTCCTTAAAGCACCAGTCCCCTACCCTATTCCATAACTCAAGATAAATACCTTTCATTGTCCTATTTACTTGGAATTTACATCCGTAGATTCTCCATACATATGTAATTAACTTCATTCTTTTCTTCTACTAATCAGTATAAAGTTAATTTGATTAGTTTACCAGCCTGAAAAGAGCCTTGAGGAGCAGAAGGAAATTTAGCCTTGCCCCTACAGATGCTACAGTAACATCATAATACTTAAATTGGATCATGTCTCTCTTCTGCTTCATTACTTCCAGTGGTGCCCAGTGGTCAGCCAAACTCTTTTTCATGAAATACGAAGTCCCCACAATCTGATCTCTGTGTTTTCATCCACCATTCAAAATCCATCAATGTTTAGTATCCCTTACTATATTCTAAACATTGTGCCATGGTCTACTCTCATTTCTGCTGCTTCTTCACAAAGAGCCTGCTCTATATACTGAGTTACTTGTTGCTTCCTAAGTATAATATGACTAATCATGTCTTCATGCCTCCTTCTAGAGGGTAGATTCTATCATCATGAGTCAGCCTTGGGAGAATTACCTTGCAAGATTCAACTTCTATCACCTCCTACGTTAAGTTTTACTAACTTTTCCTTCTCATTCCAGACAGAAAACTTGGTGTATTTCTTCTTTGATTCTTTCACATATTTCTTTAGATTTACATACTGTACTGGATTATTATAAGAATTATTATAATTCTTCATCATCATCATAATCGTATTGGATAAGAGCAGTATGCTCTATATCCTAGGAATCGCAGAGTAGTCTAGGTTCATTTCTCAGGATGCTACAGACTCAGTGACAGAATTAAGATCAGCTCTCGGTCTGAAACACATTAAAGTTCAAACTTCATTCTACCTGAGTGATTTGATCTGAATGTTTCTGTCCCTCTAAATTTCCTGTATCAAAAACCTAATGTCAAGGTAATGGTGGGACTGGTAGGAGGTAATTAACTCACAAGAGTGAAGCCTTCATGAATGGGATAGTTATCTTTATAAAAGGGACCACAAAGAAATCTTTTCTCCCCTCTCTGCCAAATGAGAAAACAAGAAGTCAACAATCTGCAACCTGTAAGAGGGCTCTTAACAGAACCATGTGATCTCATCTCAGGCTTCTAGAAAATCAGGTATTTAAAACTGCTCAGTCTGTGGTATTTTTATTATAGCAACTTGAAGAAACCAAGGCATATAGGAAAACTCTCTTGCTTATGTTCCTAAAAATTAACACCAAAATGGATAAGGATTGAGTGCTTCATAAGTATTGTGACATTGTGAACATTAAAACAAAATATTCTACTTCCTTGTTTTTAGGACATAAATAATTAACTCCAAAGTAAAATAAAACTCATCAACAGCTCTTAAGTTGCAGCACTGATTTTTATAAAAAAAACTTAAAAGCAAAAATATCCTTGGTTTGCTGATGACAAACCAAAAAGCTATAAAACTCTTGGATTAGTGTTCCCTGGTGACTCAGGTGGCTGAGATCGTGGCTGGGGCACAACCCACATAAAAACCCAAGGGCTCAGTTTCCAACTTGGGTTTGCAACTTGGGTTTGTGACCTGGGGCTGGAGGTAAAACAAAAATAAAACAAATAAATAAATAAAAATGCTTCTTTCTCCTCTCCCTTTCTGCCTGCCTTCATTCCCACTGGCCTGCATTCCTCTTTAAAAAAAAAAAAACAACAAAAGTAACTTCTTTATTGTTTCTCCAATTCTCTGTTATCAGTTACTTTACAGAATTCTCTATCTCTTTCTTCCTTAGATCATATGCTATGCCACAGAAGCAACTGGCTTTTACTTATCCTAGTTATTATAACCCTGTTATCAGAATAAGCATTGGTATCACTAGGACTGCAGAAATTTTCAATTAGTAATAAAGTTTCACACATGATATATGGCCAAATTAAGATGTAAAATTTAATTATGAATAATGACAGCCAAAGCTTACTTCAGTTTGTCACCAGTACTTTCTAAGTTGCCAATAAATCTTACATGGATAGAAAAGCTTCTAATTCAAAGAGCTCAGAATCTTTAATAACCAGTGAATGTTTAGTAGAATCTTGACTCTGTAGGAGTAAAGAAGAGTGAAGAAGGATGTAGAAAAATAAAAAGCTGGAAAAATTAAGAATGCATAGTAATATGAACATAGTGACCCAGTGGCCTAGGTCTTAGACCAGGAGGGCTATAATAGATGCTGTTTACATCCCGGTATTGAGTCATTCAATTTATATGTTTTTCTTATTTGACAATAAGAGACATTCTCTATAGATTCAGAGAGGTTAGGCAACTTGAGGTCACACATCTAGAAACTGGCAGATCTGAGATACAAACACAGATCCATACTATTCTAAGTCTTCCCTTTTTCACTGTGTTCTGTTAATTCTATTCAGACATTTTTTTTCCCCATAGGCATTTTCTTAGGAGCATATAGGAGAAAATGTGTTCTCATAGCTTCCAGAGGCTAAATCTGATTTCATGAAGTTCAGATGTATCACTGTCTTCCCAAATGACTCCATGGTCAGTCTTCTTTATGGGTTCCCCCAAACTTTATACAGAATTTTTTGTAGTTATTATCACATAATAATTAGTCATTTATTTATGTTTCTTTATCTCCAAGAAGTCTAGGAACTGACAGAATCAAGACCACCTGTCCTATTTGCCTTCTCTTCCCCAGTATCATTTGGCAGATGTGCCATAAAACTTTTGTATGAATTAATGAGTTACTCACTTACAGCACCATTAAAGTTATATAAATTTGCACAGTATATTTCTGTTGGACAAATCAATTTTCATAAATATTATTACAGCATACACAACATAAAATAAACTTTAAAGACATGTTGGTTTTATCTATCAGCAATATATATTGTTTGTTTCATTATAGCTATGGACTAGCAGAAAAAGATAAAATACTTTATTTTACCAGTTAGTAACCAACTTTGATTCCTTGATTGAACAGACCATTCTTCACTTTGGGCATAAATAAAGGCATATTTTTAATTGCAAATGTGTACAAAGAATTTCAAGATGACTGCGAAGATAAGATAGCTAAGTGAACAGAGAAGGCTTGCTGAAAAAACGAGAACCAATAATGCTTAAAGAATGTGTAAAGTTTAGACAGAAAACAGAGGAGAGTCAGTATCATAGCAAAGTGAACCAAAGTAAAAAGAGGTAGAGGACACATGTGTAGAGAGCAAGAGTAAGTCAGATTGGTGAACTGGGAGCCTATAATCTAGGGAATGCCTAGAATTGATTAGAAGACCTTGATAGTTACATGAAAGAGTTAGGACTTCCTCCTAGAGCAGCAGTGATTCAAAAACGTTTTTCAGAGTTGGGGGATGTTGTTTGAGAGTACTGTTTCAGGAATACCGATTAAGGCAATGCTTCACAAGATGGACTATGCTGTAGGAATTTTTGAAAAATGTAGGGACTGGAAAGAGGTGAGTTTGGTGATGTTTGAAGAACCACTTCTTAAGGTAAGTTGTGTGCAAGAAGCAATAGAGACAGAGAACTAAGGCGATAGGAATAGAAATGGAGCTGAAAACCTATAAAGAAGGAAGAAGTCTTGGTGCATCACTATTTATAAGGCATCCTATAGGAAAAGCCACTTAGAAATTAATGATGACATCTTAAGAAGGGGGACAATTCAAGCAAAAACAACTTAAGTTAGGATTTAAACATTTAGTATGTTCTATAATTACAACAATCTAAGTCAGCTATCCTAGTATGACTAGAAACTAACACTAATCCTAAGAATCCAAAGTTTTGTGTACTGCCAGGTAATCAAAAGATTGGTTATGCTCCCAATACTAGATATTGGTCTTACAGAAGTGATATATATATATTCAAAATCAATTGTTATAAGTACATTGTAATATTTACCTTCCATCCCCATCTCCTGTCTAATAGATGTTTTGAAGACCCTAGATTTCTAAAACCTGTGGGAAAAGGTCTCCAGTGACCTTTAATAGTACCCAAACAAAGAAAGAGAGATGAAAGGGGCAGTAAAGGACAGACAGGACTGGAAGACAAAAAAAGTAAGATCCAAAGGGCCCACCTCTCTGGATACTAACTCAACAGCACACTTCATTCTGAGGGCATTTCTAAAGCAGTGAGTCTCAGTTTCTGTTGGCCTACCCTTGACAACAGTAAAAATATGAATAAATAAATAAATAAATGTAAAAATAAATTAATTAAAGGTTGATGTGTGGATCAGAGAAAGCAGACATGTCAGCATTTTTTCATCCGGGTCTTTTTCCATGATTCATGTGTTCTCCTTTTTGCATTCATTGAAATGCTCTCCAACTCAAGCTTGCAAGAGGAACTGAGAATCCAGGCCAACTTCTCGAATGATTTGAGCACCCAGCAGATTAAGCAAAGTACAAAAGCACTCTTCTAAGGTGGCATTTTGAAAACACAGAATGGAAAGAAAAATTCAATCTTGTTAGCGCAGGACCTCATATATTCAAAGAGGTAAACACTCTGTGCTTTGCTCTGCCACTGACAGAAACCACTAACGCGACACAGAAAGCACTGCCAGCAGCTCTGTGCCTTCTCCCGGAGTCCGGCTGCGGAACTGTGGTCTCAGTCTGGTATGCAGCTGGCTCTGGAGGAAGGGAGAGGAAAGTTAAAAGAGCTGTTTCCTGTACCTCCTCTCCTTTCTGGTTCTGACAGAAACCAGTACACAGCTTTGTAAATTAAAAAATCTGTTAATCCTTGACTCAAATACTGAACATTCCTCAAATTAATAGGATTTTGCATAGGAAAGGACAATACTTTATAAATAGCCCACAGTGAGTGATAGATAGAAGCTGTTCCCCACTCCTGGGGCTGCCATCTGTCAGCCCATGGGAATTTCTCTGCAGGCACTTCTCCTTGGTATTTAAGGAGAAAGGGAGGATGGTGCAATGGACAGTAGTGTCAGTCAGGATTCCTGAGATACACTCTACTCCACTATTGGAGGTAAGAAAAATAGGTAAAACATAATTAGCTCTGTGCTTCAAAAATGTATTCATTGTCCTCAGGACATCTTACATGAACAGTGATAAACTGGAAAAGCTGATATTCTCTACCTGTTTGGAGAAACCCAAGTTAGTTGCTGAAGGTTAGAGAAACTAGAAGGAGTATCCTTTAAGCAATTTGTCTTTTTCAATTTCTATCATTGTCAATTTGTTTATCAGTGATGCAATCTTACAGTAGCCATAAAATCTCTATAGATTTATAAAATATGAGACATGCAAAATATGAGACATCCAGTATCTTTGTGGATGAGAGAAGAATATAAATTAACACCTGATTTCTTTGCTGATAATATATGGTAATGATCATAACCAGATCCTAGCTGCTCAAAGGGAACAACTCAGCAGAAACAGATTTAATTTTTAGTTTCTACTATATTTTTCTTTATAGGCATGGTTTTTCTTGTTGTTTTCTTCTCTTTTTGTTTGCTTACTAGAGACTTAATTAAACGGTGGCAGATTAAAGGAAAAAAAGAAGGAATGATCAGCTGTTACTAAAATCATCTCCTGCTCAGATTATTAGTTTACTGTATGTAACATTTAAATTACAATTACCTAATTTCAACTTAATTATTCCTCTTTTAAATATTACGATACACAATGAAAACATTTCATTTAACCTATGCTATATCCTTCAACTCCCTCCAAATTCATATATGACTTATTTCTTTTATTTATCATAATTTATTACCTTTGTTTATGATAATTTCTACCTTCAACCTCTCCCAATGTGACCTTATGAGACATTTGTAGGTCAAGGTGACTCCTGCTTCTAATCAGTTTTAATCATTATGAATGAAGTTCTCCTGAAAAGGAGTCACTACAGATAATCTGATTACAGTAATTTTTTCAGTAGGGGAGGGGAGATAAGGGCAAGCATTCAAAACCACACCTGTGTGATAGGAGCACAGAACAAGGATTTGAGAGGGACTCATTTTAAGGGGTAACAACATGGCTGCTGGATTTGGGTCTGAGAACAGCCCAAGGTATCCTTGGCACCTCCCCTTGGGATGGTCAAACCATTTTACCTAATTTCTAGTCAGTCAAGGTGATCGCTATAGGACCATAATTCTTTAAACCCCACCTACCCAGCCATTAACAGACAGTAATAAACAGACCAATATGAACCTGAAAACTAAAAACTGGGTCTACACAAGCAAAGATATACACACATTGCTTTGTATGGTGCTATACTCTTAGTTTCCAAACACCCATTTTTCTGAGCTTGTAATGACCTTAAAGCATTAGAGAATATATGTGTATTTTTAAAAAGGATGGTATATCTACCTACCTTTCCGAAAACTAAAACAGCGTTTGATTCTTCTGTATGTTGTTTTAGGAATGAAAGGTGTGGATGCTAAGGCTCCTGAGGACCGGCCCCCAGGATTGCGGTCTTCAGGCATCATATAGACCCAGACTCGAAGTTCAGAACAGTTTCAGGTTGCCTTAGAAACTGTCTCTGCGTGATACCCGGCAGTCACTGCTTCTCATGTTAGTTCGTTAGTTTAGAAGTGCTGATTCCTAGAATTTGAAGTTTTGATCATCCAGGTCCTGGATCAGGGATAAGTTACCACTTCTCATTTACTTCTTTTGGCAAAAATTTCCTTTTCTCTTGCCTAATCCCATGAGCTCTTAAATTTTTGTTCTTAGGGGGTTTTGTTGCTGCTGCTGCTTTAAGTTTCTGCAGATCTTCCAAGATGTCACAGCAAAAACAACTGCAGCAAGCCAGCTGCACCTCCCAGTCAAACAGTAGGAATTGTTTTTTAGATTTTTTTTTTTTTTAATTAAGAACTGTCTTCTCAGCTGGAAATGGGGGGGATGACATTCCTCTGGAAAGGTCAGCAAATAGCCCAATGCAAGGGAAAAGAGGCAATGACAGAAAGGCTCCTGAAAAATACTTCAGGACTGTCCTTGCTGGCTCCTTTCATCTGAGCACACGGGAGGCAAATAATGGCGCCTTCTCCAGAAAGCATTTATGAGCATGATAGAGTCTTGTCCAAGGACTCCAGATCCCTTTAGAGCACTCCTCATCCTTTGATGCTCTCTGCAGGATCCTTCCTTTTCCCTTCTGTCTTCAAACTCTCAGGGCCACGTCAGAACAGCTGAGTGCCCAGAGGCTCTTTGGATTCCGTGGAGAAGGCAGCTCTGCGGGGAGATTCTCCTCCCCCCGCCTCCTGCTCCGTGTCCACTTTTCTCAATGAGAGCTGGGCGGGAGCTGGCAGGGCTGCCGCTGCCTTGTCACCAGGGCTGTGGCTGCAGCGGCAGCGCTGCCTTCAGTGCCCGCTGGTCACATGCAGCAGGTGCAGTCACAACAGTGTGAGGGCGGAGGGAATGCCACGTGAGGGGGGGGTGGGGTGTGCGAACCCCTTTCTTCTTCCTCTGACTTAGTGTTGACTTCCTGGCTGCCTGTGCAGGACCTTTGCAATTAACTGGATCAACTCCAAACCACCCCTATAGGGGTAAACTTTTTTTCTCTCCCTCTTTTCTGTGTGTTTTCACTTCCTATACAAGGTGATTTTTTTTTCAGACTTTTGCAAATGAATATACTTGAGTGTGTTGATGTAAATATGTGTATCACTAAAACACAGGAGTATTTGCCTTTATGCATCATGAAATAGAAAATAAAATACTCTGAACTAGTAACAAAGAATCTGTAAGAATAACGAAATAAGTCAGCTCATATGTGTGTTTATACATATCACACATGTATATTTCTTTGGCTATGGTTTGAAAAACAATCTTGTTTTCAACATTTTCCTTAGCTCTTTCATGCTCGCTCTGCACCCCAGCCCCCAAGCCTGCCATGCCTCTCAATCTTCCTCACTGAGCAATTTACTCACTGGGTTAATCATTCATCCACCTGGCTGTTCCAGCAGCAGATTTGGAATGCTAGTGCTTTAACCCCAACTGACCCCCCAAAGCCTCTGTTTCTTCCTAGTCACTCAAGCAGGAGCATTACAAAATTGCAAGGAATACTAAAATCATACTCCCTTTAGAAACTGCAGTGTTCTGACTAGAAGGCCCAGGTAAGTAACACTTTGTCACTGAAGGGGTCATTACTTCTGCCCTCTGGTTCAAACATTGTTCTTACCTTCTATGCTACAGCATGCTGCTAGGAAAATAATGAACCATCAAGTCTAACTCAGTACGTTCTACCAAAAACAGTGGCAGTGCTGCCCTGGGAGGCACCTCTCCAATTGAACACCTCACAGATATGAGCAATAGCATGGCAGGGGATGCTTAATCACAAGACTCTGCAGCCAGAATGAATCTTAGTTAATTTTGTCTAAGGTTCTTATTTCACTAGTGAGGAAACTAAAAGTAAAACAGCAATACCCCTATTCAAGAGCTCACAGAGGTCTGTGTCAGAGGCAAACTGCATTGCCTCCTAATTAACCCCTGCTTGACCACATGCCAATTATTCATCATGGGGATAATTCACATTCAGCATTTTCACTGCCTTGATGGATCTCTGATCTACTATATTAATAAGGAGACAGAAATACATGGGAAGAATGTGATTTTATTAGCAGATAAAGGAGACACATTCAGACCTAATGCACAATTAATGGACTCTTACTCTTCCCAAATACTGGGCTTCCAAATATGTTGATTGAAAAACAATTGAAAAAAAAAGCCCCAGTGTAAAATAGTAATAATAATAATTAATACATAAACAAACCATCAAACTTTTCCAAAACTGAATCAATGCTTCGACATGCCAACTTTTGGATCTGACTTTTAAGCAGAAACCGTAAGCATCTCAGTTAGTATTGCTAATATGAAACAACTGTTTGAGTGGTTGTAAGCATATAAGACAAACCTGAAGTATATTGATTCAATATTGAATTTTGTTGTCAGGCTTGGTTGTTAAAAGAGGATGCCTTCTTTCTCCATTTCTAATGGTTCATTTTCCCCATCTGAATAATTGTTATGGGTTTGCTTTAGTTAATAAAAATAAAAGACCTAGAATTCTAAAGTCCTACCTTTTATGATTTTTACTTGTTTTGATTCCTAAGAGATTGAAAATCTACACAAGTTCCTCAGATGCCTCCTCTTACATTTTAATCAGACTTTATTATTGTAATTACTCCTGCAATAATGAGAAGAGGGAGTCAGCGACCCACTAAGGAAATAAAAATAATTAATCATTTAAGTTTCCAGGTTTTGGTGGTTAGGAATAATCTGCTATAAATATGTACAAGTTTCTGTATAGATATATGTTTTCATTTATCTTGGGTACATACCTAGGAGTTAAATGTTAGATCATATGACAATTTCATATTTAATCTTTTGATTAAATATAAATCTTTTGACTGTTTTCTATAGTGGCTATACCATTTTACATTCCCATCAGCAATGTAGGAGGGTTTTTATTGCTCTATATCCTTTCCAATCCTTGCTATTATTTGACTTTTTGATTCCAACAATACTAGTGGATGTAAAGTCACTTCTTACTGTGATGTTGATTTGTATTTCCTTATGACTAATAATATTGAGCATCTCTTTATATGTTTAATGGCCATTTTTATATTTTTCCACATAGAAATTGTATTCAAATTCATTGTCCATTTCATAGCTAAGTCAATTGGGTCATTTTTTTTTACTTGTCTTTATTATTGAATTGTAAGAGTTCATTATATAGTCTCAACACAAGCCCATGAACAGATACATAATTCGAAAATAACTCCACCAAATCTGTGAATTGTCTTTTCACTTTATTAATAATAAAATATTATTAAATAGTGGAAACTAATTTTCAATGAAATGTTGAGTCCTAATATGTAAGATAAAACATAAGGATTTCATCATATAACTTACTGTTTAAAACTCAAATTTATGATACTTCTTCAAAATTCAATCAATGAGCATGGAGTGGCAATCTTAACACAAACATTTGAAACTCAAGATTATGGGTTTTAGTTGCAATCTTCTATTGGTATCCACATAAGTTTGGTTTTATATTCTTTATTAAGTTTAGAATATTCTAATGTTCAGATGAATCATAAAGGATTTTGCTTTCAAACTGAGTGAACATTTTAAAATTTTGTCTTGCCAAATGTCCTCTTTATATGAAACCAGCTTTACCTTGATTCTAAAACCAGACAAGGATACTACCTACTTCTAAAATTTACATGACGGACATAATACTAATTGAAAGAAATATATACACGTCCGTGTTCATTGCAACATTATTTATAAGAGCCAAGAGATGGAAATCACCCAAGTGCCCACAGAGAGAAAAATGAATAAAGATGTGGCATGTATACACACAATGGTCTACTACTCAGTTGTCAGAAAAGATTAAATACTACCATTTGCAACGAAATGAATGGGCCATGAGAGAATTGTGCTTAGTGAGATCAGTCAGGAGAAAGAGCCATCAGATGATTTTACTTATATGTGCTATATAGAGAAACCAAACTTACAAATGAATCAAAAAGAACAAAAATAGATTTTTAGTTTATAGAATCAAACTAGTTATCAGAAGGGAAGAGGAGGTAGAAATTGGGTAAAAAGTTATCAGTTATATGGTTATCAGTTATCAGGTAGAATTGGATTGTTAGTGGTACACTTCATCAATCATATACAGAAGCAGACTTACAATGATGGACACTTCGAACCTCCATAATGTTATAAACAATGTTCCTACAATACAACTTAAATTAAAAAGACAAGCAGAAAAAATTATAACCGAACAAAGTATACGGCAAAACTTTAAATTCCTTGTAAGCACTTAATGTATTATTACAGAGGTCCCATCTTATCCAAAGGGGATACATTTCAAGACCACCCCAATGGGTGTCTGAAACCATGAATCATAGCATACCCTATATTTACAGCTTTTTCCTATATACATATACCAATGATAATTTATAGACACAGTAAAATATTACCAATAATAAATTAGAACAATTAGAATAATATACTATAAAAATGTTTGCTTTGGAATCGCATAACAATCTTCAGCTACATAAAGAGGATAAGTGAATTATTATTTGAACCATGTTATCTATTGTGAGTCCTCTATAATAAAACATAATTTTAAAAAATTAACATTCGGATATACAGAAAAGTTGAAAGAATAGTAATTACTCATTTATCTCCTGAACACAATAGCTAACATCTTTTCATATTTGGTATATCATCTATCTACTATTTGTAATCAACCAGACATCATCAGTCATAAAATGTATTTCTTTAAAAGCAAATTTGAATCAGACATTTTCAAATTCCTGACATACTCCATAAGTACCCTGTAGGATAAAGTGCTTATGTGTGTGTATGTATGTGTGTGTATCACTAATATCACTAGAGTATCTCTTCCAAGTTCATAATTTTAAGATTTATCTATAGTCCTACTATATTTTAGTCCAAATGGGATCACTTCAGAGACTCCTTGTTGGTAGGATCTCCTGTGGGCACTGATATGGTAAAGCTAATTGGATTTTATTCATTTTTTTAATGATACAGGAAGAGGAAAAGAAGAATTAGCAGATTTGTTAGAAATAATCCCTCAACAAAATATTTCCATTAGCAAATATTAAGATCCTTCTGAACTCAGGAGTCCCAGAAATCTGATAACAGAGGAGAAAAGAGTGTCTTTAAAAACAACTGGAACTTTGAAAAGAAATATCCTCAGCACTCCCAACAAATCCGTTGACCCTGGAAGTGCCAGCAAACCTCCAGCAGATGAATTTGTCTCTTGGGAATAATCATAAAGAATTCTTTGCTAAGGTGCTATGGTGTGAGAATTTCAGTTGATGGGCCTTTACAAATTTTTTGTCATAGTTACTGACTAGCTATTTGAGTATGTGAATAGGGTGACTAAATAAGCTGTTATCTGAGCTAGGACACCATGAGTATGAAAGGTAGCACTATCAACAGTTAGCCTGAGACAACAGTAGTAAATCAGACTGTTATTAAGCAAACAGGGATGTGAATGGTTACCCTAGTTAGTAACAACCCTCTTCTCCAACAGTAGATACTGTTAACAATACAATTTGTAGATAGGCTTCATTTATCTGGTAAAATATTGACATATTTTCACTGAATCTTTTCTATTTCAGACTAACTTTTCAAACTACGCTTTTAAATTTAGCCTAAAATCTAATGTGGTTTAGTCAGTCTAAGAAACATCTGCTGTGCTAAGGGGGTAAAATTCACTTCTGAATATAGGGTGCTGACAGTACACAAAAGAGAATATGAAATAAAATGGGGATTATAACTGACTTAAGATGTGTGAATCTGATTTACGACAATGTGTTACATCAACATGAAATAATTAGGTTTTACATTCTTGGAAATACAGGCTGATGTAGAAAAGTATTTTAGGAGTCTTGTTTTTTTTGGTTAATTTAATGAAATTTTGCACTAAACAATTTTTCTATTTATGTCATTCTATTTTATATTCCTTGAAAAAACAAGGTATCTTTTATACTTTCTTCCTCCTTTTTGTTTTATTTAAGCTTCATTTAGTTTATTCTTCATATAGTGCAATTCTCAACATTCTATTAACAAAGATTACATTTAAAAATATTATCAAATCCACTTGCCTGATCACAAAGCATATTTTAAGCCCGGGAGTAATTAGATTCACATACAAAGCACTAACCACTAAACTCTGGGTGCTTTTTTTTTTTGTTGTTGTTGTTGTTGTTTTTTGTCCTATATCTAGATGTTCTTAGCTAATCTATGCTCATAGTATCATTTCTATAATTATTTACTGTCAGTGAAGTGGGAAAATCCAAAATTAAAGGAAAATTTTCCTTTTTGATAAGTGAAGATATTCATGGAAGGTTGGCTTTAAATAATAATTTGATCTAAATTAAAATTCTATAAATTACTTACATATATGTCTAAAAATACATTTTCTTTAGCATTCATTCATTTGAAAATAGGAGCTAATAGTAACATCAGCTGAGTGAAAGAATGAAAGGGTTTGGTCTACCTTTGTTTTTCCATGTTTTAAAATATACTCACCTCCTCCAAAAGGTCCCCATATCACTCTGCGGATGGACTTCACCCAGTCTTCCATATCATTCTGGGTGCTCGCCATAAGGAGATAGCTCTCATGATTTGCTGTCATCCGATCCCGATCACCTCCTGTAAGAAGAGAGTAGCACTTGAGTGTGCACCAAGCACCATGGAAGTTTCCCTATCAGGAGACCCCTAGGGAATCCCTGAAACACAGACTGTGCCTAATACAGCCAGCACTAGCTCCTATCAAAAAAAGTTGGAAATATTTACCATGATTTCAGCATGAAAAAAAAATGCTTATGCTTAAAAAGGAAAGGCTCTTCTGTTTCCAGGAGAAAGCAGGAGAACGAATTATTATTCTCCAAACAAAGCTTTCTGGCTTTTTATCCTAGCAACAACCCAGATGCCTGCATTAACTCTTAATCCAATCTATTCACACTGCTCTGGTGAAGAGGGAGAAATAGCAAAAGCAAAATGAAAGGTGGAGATGTGGTCCACAGCCTGAGATTTTGTTTGAAGAAGGTGCTGAACGTTGCTCAAGGCATGCTCAGTGAGGCACCAGTGCATCATGGGTAAGGAGGGGAGTGGGGGTAAAACACTGACCCATTGGTCCTTCTGTATGGCTTCAGTCTGAAACCAAAGCCTCTTCTTCCAGATCACACACACTTCATTTGCTCCGCACAAAATAGGGATGACCATAAATGACCTTCAAAGAGGTCATGAGGCATGGTTTTCCTTACTTCCTATTTTAGGTTTAAAGGAGTATTTCTGAAGATAAGTATAGTGACTGCACTGATCTTTGAAAATAAATTATTATTCATAGAGGGTTATTTAGTGAAATGAAACATTAAGAATCTAACTGAATTTTGATTTTTAGTGTTATTCAAAAGTCTAAGGTGCTCAAATAATCTATCAACATTTAACTTCCACTGAGTGTTGTAAACTTGTGGCTTGAACTGAATTAATTTGTATCCAAGTGTTTTGTTTGGTTAAGACATGGCTGTTGTCTGATAAGTCTTTAACTGGATTTATTTAAAGGCTCCAATTTATAGCAGGCCTCACCACTCCCTAGCTTTCAACCTAATTCTCACAAAGCTCTGAGATCTGGGCATTTGTGATCTCTAATGCTGTGCAAATGCCATATGTGGAGAAATACACAACAGATGAAAGTTCAGAAAAGTGAAATAACTTGAAGCCAACCAGATGAACGACTAGAATTGTTGTTTTCCATTTTAATATAACTGAACGGGAACAAACAATATCAACCTCATTTATTAAGACCGTATCTTTTATTAGGGAAACAACGATCCTTTAACATCTCTAGGTCTATCCTAGGTCAATAATGACTTGAAGTAACTTGTGTAAGGAAAATATAGGTCAAGAGTTAGAGAAAAGCAAGCTTAATAATAATTCTATCCTATATTAGTTGTTTGATCTCTGGAAAATTATATAACTTCTGGAACCCTTGGGTGCTTAATCATTCTCTAGAAATAATAATACTTATATTGAAAATTTTTTGAGAATCAAATGAAATAAATTAAGTAAAAATACTAGTACTGTTAGCCTAAAAGAGAAATTCTGTTAACTATTTCATCAAGGTCATTGAACTGACTCCCATGCCTATGCAAAAACATATTTTTAAGGATATATTACATTATTTTGACCCCAGAGATTTATATTGAGTAAATGCTTAGAAATAATTAATCAATAGTACATACAGACAGGGCAATTTTTAAAAAGCTATCTTTTCTCATACATAATAAGATACATTAAAATTTTATACAACTCATGTATGTAAATATACCACACATTAAAATGTATGTGTGTGGCCTTATGACATTTAAGCAGCAGAAAGCACAGAATGACAAAAAAAAGCTTCATTTGGCATGGTAGAGACTAAAAATTCATTCTGTATTCTGATTCACTTATACCACATTACTGGGCAAAAAAAAAATTACCATTTTGAAATCAGAATATTTTAATTATTGTCTTTGCCTGAAGGATGCTTAGCAATTCAGACAGTAATATCCTGCTGTGTCATTCCCAGTCTAGGCAGAAACAGCACTAGTAATGAGAGTGAGTGACAGCCACTAGAGTGTGTTTCTGCCTGAAAGCAAAGAAAAAGAAAATTATAAGCACAACTGGCCATTATCCCCTGACTTTTCATTTGATTCTCTATCTTTGCCAGTGGTACTGTATGTCTGACCCTGAATCTCATTTAGACTGCCAATTACAGAGACGAAAACCCATCTGTGAATTTCACCCATGGATATAGATCTTGATTCCAAAAGGTATTAGTGGGAGATGGGGGTGGGGGTGGGGTTGGGGGGAAGATTCAGAACTTTTCTAGTCCTGGTGGAAGTATAGACTCATTGCTACAAGTATGATTACAACAATTGGAGATATGAATTAGATAAGTATGTGTGGCTCCTTACTGGAGATGCCATCTGTTCTAATCTGAAATCCTTTGGGTAAAAAAAAAAAAAAAAAAAAAAGTCTGGTTCTTTGTTTGCAACTGAAAGAACTAAAAACAGCTTATTAAATTTATAAATTAATAAATGAATAAATTCAGTATTGACTTTAAATCACACAGACCGAATTTTGCTTTCTTTGTTAATCTTTATGGGGTTCAGTGCTCTATTTAGCCAGTTGTGAATCTAAAATTCTTTCAAAATTTACCTTTTTACCAATGTAAAAGGAGCTTGGCTATCTTAATTATCACTGGAGTGAGAGTGACATATTATCTTCACCATCTCTCTCTCTCTCTCTCTCTCTCTCTCTCTTTCTCTCTTTCTCTCTCTCTCTCTCTCTATATATATGTCTACATGTAGACATATATATATACACACACACATATATATGTGTATATATGTGTGTGTGTATACATATATGTGTGTAGATATAATATATACATATATTTGTGTGTATTATAGTCAGTAGTCTTACATTCTGCTTAAATGTAAATATCCATATAGTTATTTTTATTTTTTCTACTGCTTTAGATGATGGTGAATTTGCATATACTTAAAGGACACAATGTATCAGTAAACTGTGTACATCTTTTATTTTATTTTATATTTATTAGTTTTGTTTTAATTTTTATTGAAGGAACATTGCATCATAACATCACGTAGACTTAAGGTGTGCATCAATGCAAATCAAACTCTATACGTAATACATTAAGTTCCCCACCACCATGCCAGTTCTTTCTTAACCATAAAATTGATCCCCTCAACTGTAGACCTTTCACTTGTTACCTCACATGATAGCCATACTTAGGTGCCCGTGTTAAAACTTTAAACATCTGTGATTTTAAGTTAATAAGTAGGTCACATCATTCAATTCAACTGTTAGCATATAATTAAGAGTGTGTGTATACAGATCTTCCCTATATTCACATTTGATATGAATTTATCTTTCCCAGAAATTAGATTCTCTGATATAAAATAATACAAAATACTGATTAACTTTTGCAACAATTCACAGGTAAATTGAGAAAAGTTTCATCTTCTATGAGTAATAATCAAAATTTCACATAAAATGGTATAGTGACTTATCTGAGGCCCCAAACTATGATATATGATCCAAACCCCGATATAATTTTTGTTTAAATTGTATTCTAATTTTAATATAATAATTTCACTAAAATGTATTTGTGACTATTTATATACATTCTACTAAATTAAAAATGAAATGATCAATTATATATCTAATGTCATTTTTTCTTATAGAAAACAACAGAAAGTAGCTATATTTATAATATTTATAAATCCCATCCCCAGAAATTACCTTTTTATTGCCTTTAACCATCATGCACAAAAGATATTATAATTTTTTTTCTCTTTAGAAGAGACCCTGCAAATAGTAAACCTATCTATTTGACTTATAATTGATTCAAAGGATTATAAACAGGGTGGGAAAATCAGGTAAAAAGGGATCAATTGTATGGTGAAATAAAACTGGGTTATTGGTGGTGAACTTAATGTGTTATATGCAGATGCTGATTTATCTTTTACCTATATAAAGGAATATTCCTTCATTAAAAATTTTCATAAAGGAAAACCTAATGAATTTAATAAATTAAGAAAAAAGCTTAATCTAAAATTAAAAGTTGTTAAAAATCTACATTAGAGTTAATACATAGTTAATTCCAAAGATGATATTGGTGTTCATTTACCATATGAACAAATCAATTCCTCTACTAATTACAAAATAATAATTTAAAACATAATTTTATTGAACAACTTTGCAAAGAATTTTTTAATAATTAAAAGAAATATTGCAAGTGACATGCCAAAACATACAAGCTCATGATAGGAGTGTGGCTAAAACTCCTTATGATGCAGCCACTAAAATAAGATCAAGACTAGTTTTTATTATAGAAAAGGAAGTATAAAAACTTTGTTTGATGTAATCTTAATTTTCATATAGGCAAAAGTCATATAAATAAGATGCTATTTTGAAATATACAAAAATGTTACTAATACTTATCTTTGAATGCTAGGATTAGGATTTTTTTTTTTGATTTTTTGTATTTTTCTGCATTTCCCTAACGTCCAATCTTGTATTGTTTCATAATATATGTGTTATTTCAAATATACTACCATGTATTATTTTATGATCACAATAAAAAACATTAACATGAACAAATGAGAATAATTGTATGATCACAAAATAACTAATCAATAAAAATCCTTGATGAGATGGATGGTAATTATAATTAACCCCATTAAGTGCTGATTAAGATAATTCACTTAGATACCTCATTAATTTACCTAAAATGTCTTCTCCCTCTTTCCCCATATATGGATCCAAAACAATGCCACCAAGGAAGATCTGTGGCAGGAGAACAGCATTGCTCAGGACTATGTTATATAACTTAACTTTTCTAGTAACGGAGACTTCTACTATTCTGTGTACTACCTTTCTTAAGATATATATCTAAATAAATATTTTACTGAGGTTATTGTGTGTAAATTTCCAAAAAGTCCAAAAGGATTTTTTGTTGTTTTCCATGTAAGAAAACCATTATAAATTGGCAAAATTATGAACTGAAAGCAAAACAATTGCTCAGAAGTGACATTTCTATATATGTGTCATCTCAAATGAAAAAACATTTAAAGATATGCAGTGAATTATTTGACTCTATTTGAATTTAAAATCAAATTGCTTATGGGAAACTATGGTCACAGACATTTAGATTTGTTTCCAAGCAGAGTTCAGTGTAGTGACTAAGGACATTTCTGTGAAAAACCTCTGATACTGTTAATAATTTTAAAGGCAAAATGTTTCCTCATTCCCAAAGACAAATCAAGTCAAAACTAGACCTACTGTACTACCCATTCTATTATCTTAACTTACAGAAACTATTTTAATGTTCCCTAAGTAGGGTTATTAATTTTTAATCACACAGCAAGATTTTTTCTTAAACGTTGCTTTTCTTAAAATTTAGTTTCTGTCTTTGTTGGAAGAAGAACCCTAATGACAAATTATGAGATATAAACTGAATTTTGAAGATATCAGTGAAAAATTACTGAGGTAGAAAATCATTTCTTCCCATTTATGGAGACTGAAAATTGGAAGACAACCAGAGCTATAAGAAGTTCAACTAACAAATTAGAGACGTTTTTGGATAACATCCCCTTTTTAAACAAAAGCAACAAAGATAATAAAACACCACATAATTTGAAAAATAAGGCCAGAGCCAAGATTAGCCTCACATTGTATATCGTGTTTAATTTTCTCATATTATTTTATGTATTATAGAAATTTTCACCTGAAATTGAGAGTTTTAGGATTTTTTGCTAATCAAATTTTTCCAATTAGATATAAATACTAACTTCTGAACCAATTATAAACTGGTATTTATTAATTTTGGTAATTTGCAATAACAAATTTTAAAAGTGATTTGTTTGGAGTTTGTCTACTTTTCTACAGATACCGAAAGCATTGAACAAAAATTCTATACTGTACAACTTGTGATTATCTTTCCTCAAATTCACCATAATATGTTCAAAATTGTGCATATTAAAACAAAAATGCTGACTGAATTAAAGCACAAATAAATATATGCTGGTAAAGAAGTAGTGAAAAACAGTTGAGTCAGAAAAGTGGAGTCTAATTTAAATTGTTTATTGACTAACTAGGAGAGCCCTCATCTCTAACTGATGTTAGTAAGAACATCCAACTCACAGTGTCATTGTGAATTAATTTAATTAATAATACCATAACATACTTGGAAAAGTGTTTGGGCCAGATAATGCTCTGCTGTTATTGCTGTTGTCATGTATAATAATTTTGATCTTAAAATTTTTCAATAAATGAAATATCTATAATTTGAACTTTTTTTAAGAAAAGGTGCAGGTAGGAATAAAGGTAAGCAGAAGCAGGCAGGCAGGAAGACAGAAGAGGAAGATGCCATTAATTTATTCAGTTTTTCATCATGGTTGTCCACCAGCGCACACACAGGCTCCACCCCCCGCCCTCCCCCCGCCACACACATATAATTAGAGGACTCAAACCTGGATCATTGGGATGTACATGGACTATGCTGACCAAAGGCAGTTGACCAAACTGCTACTCCAGCAGTGTACCATAATTTAAATTCTTGAAAATGCAGAAAGGTGGTTTACTTTTGAACAACTATCTGAATATATTTATAAAGAAAAGTTATTTTTATAAGAAGCTAATATATAGAAACTAGAGACACTAAATGTAATTTCAGGTAAATATTATTTTTCATATTGGTTGTACTTTTAAAGTACAATTATAATAAAACTTACTTTTAAATAATTAATGAAAAAATTTAAAACTCAATAGGCATAGTTTATATTTCCACTTATTTTGCACTGTCTTAGACTCATCTTTTTTTTTATTGGATTCATCAATTTTTATTTTCTTATAAGAGAAGGCAGGTAGGCAGGAAGAGAGGAGGAAAAACATTTTTTTAATTTAGTTTTGTTCATTTTTTTGGTTGTTTTATGGATGTCCCCCCAACCTGGATTGTGAACTCAGGTCCTTAAGCTTTGCATATTCTGTGCCCCAGTAGCCAAATTAATGCCAGGGTGCACAAGACTCACTCTTTCAAAAACTTACTATTTGTGCTGAGCCCATTAACTATAAAAATGATTTAATTTATTCCATTTTGGAACTTTGTTTTCCAGATTGCATAGGGCAGTTAATAGGATTTCAAAGTCCGACAACATGTTTGACTTCCACATGTCATAGACTCAGGATTAGTCTGACCTTATCATCTAATTGTTTTTTCTCATTAAAACTTCTGAAAAGTAAAGGTAGCATCTTTCCTTGGCAGAGCCAAAATATCTGGAATTTTTGTCTCCTAATTTAGGTTGCATTCAAAATTTGATCTGAATGACAGAGAAGCAGGGAGGTAGAAAGGTGCATGCATATGCAGATCAAGGTTACTCTAATAATGACGCACATACTAGAATCACAAGAGAAAACAAGTCCTGATATAATAATCTATAACATGTAGAAACTGGAATACCATTCATGTCAATATAACAAGGGAGAGTTTGCTAACTTCCATAATCTACAATTCGAAGTGTATAGATCTCATAGCAACACAAATGTGATTTGAATATTGAGAAATACTGGAAAATTTGGGAGAAATGTTTTGGAGTTATATCGAACTTTATATTCTATGATCGGGGCAATATGCTCTCTATTGCATCATTTCTCAAAATGTGATGAAACTCTAGGTATGCATGCAGGAGGACAGGAAGCTCCTAGGAACTTTTAGAGAAACATTCCTGGTCCTATACCCAAAGCACCAAATAAGAAACCATGATGGTGGGACCCAGAAATCTGTGCTTTAAGATTCTTACTGAATGATTCTGATGCTTCATAAAATGGGAGAAACAATACATATGTCAGAATTTGCTATAACAAGCAACAGTTATACATTTTGGAATTCATGTATTTCAGACACACTCATTCTATTAGCTTGTATTCATGTCTTACTCTTTCTGTGACAGCCACTCAACCAGCAAGTACTAAGCTTTAAAGCTATGGATCACAAAACTTATCTAATTGCTTATTTGCATTGTAAATGATTAACACTCTGCAACTAGTTTTACAAGGACATGTCATTCAAATTGAGGTTACTGAGTCTAGCAAATTTGCTGGCCTCATGCATTAAAGATACCACACTTTTATCAGAGCAAACATTAGTGATTCCTTTTTGAATTTACATACAGATTCATTATATTTCTTTCACTAATGCCCAGAATTTGATGAGTGAAATAGAACAGTGAATTTGTACAGACATGCCTCTTTTGAAGATGTTGATTAGACGTTAAGATGCCTTTTTAAAATTCCCTTTTGTTGTTTTTGAATCGTATAAATCTGAAAGATTCACAGTATCATCAGTTGACAATTAAGGGTGATTCCCAGTTTGCAAATTACCTTTACATCCTTGACTCATTTGACTTTTACAATAAATCTAGGTGTTAACGCACAGTATCTATTCATTTTTCCAACACGTATTTATTGAGTACCTGCATGTAATTGTCATTATTCTAGATTCTGAGGCTAAAGTAGTGAACAAAACAAAATCTGGATTTCAGAGGCAAGGTTTAGACTAAAGATACAGATTTGGAAGGCTTCACTGTGATGGTGCTTAAAGACATGGAACTGGATGAGACACTCAGAAAATACTGTAGTTAGAACAGAGAAAATGGAAGTCAATGGCAACATTTAAAGATGAAGAAAAGGAAAAGAGGAATCAAAGCAGTTTGAGAAGGCACAACCTGAAAGGTTGGAAGAGAAACAAGAGAAGCAGAGTGAAGACAGTGAGTCAAATGTTGAAATGTTCACTAAAATGAGGACTAAATGAGTACAGTCCTCTAAAATGAGAGGAAACGTGCCATTTTATTAGTCAACACAGAGTTTATTGGTGACCTCAAAAGACTGACCACCATCACCAATAAAATTATCTTTAGAATATGTTCATAAGATTATGGAAGAGAGAAAACAGAAACATTCAATCTAAACAATTCTTCAGTCATTTAATGTATGGAGGAGTGGAGAAATGGGAACAGCAGTGAGTGGACAGGGGAGTTATGGGGACAAAGAAATTTAAGATGAGAAATATAGACTGTTATATGCTATGTAAATTATTCACTGGAGAGGGAAAATTGATAATGGAGAAGATTTCTAAAGAGTCACCCATAGTTTTTTAAAACTATGCTCAAAATTTCTCTTTCCTCAGAATATTGGGCAATTGATACAATTGATTTATTTCCAAAGCTTATTATTTTAAAAATACGTATAACATCTGGAATATAATCACTGAAAAAAAGGAACTAACATTGAACAGTTGTTTCTTCACAGCTCTGTGAAGGAATTAGGAAGAAATGGGGTTGAGCTCACATATAAATTTTAATGGTTTAATTTTTAATCTTTACTTGAACATAATTTTTAGTACTTGCTTGGTAGGAGATTTTTGGCAATTTAATTTGACTGAGACAGTTTTCTTTATACAATATCTACTAGTTTCAACTGCCTCAGATGCTATTATCCTATTTTACATAGCAGCAGTTGCACAGAATATTTTTGGATATACAAAGAACTGATGCTTTAAAATAAAATGCTGTGGTGGATAACTTTTAATTAAGTTAGTCCATACAACAAATGACAATTAGCAATCATTGTAATAGTGTTAGATTAAGAAAAACTCTGCTGTCAGTTGACTTCTCTTAAACAACTAAAATGAACTTTGCAATTAGAACAGCTTAACCTGAATCATAGAAGTACTTTGCTGCCTAGGTTATGTCTGGATTTTCTGGGCTTCATGAGACCTAGTGCATGTGTTTGGGAGAGTAGACTCTTATCTAAGGGGCCTTGAATTTGAGACAGCCTTTTAGTGAAAAGCACATTGCTTCAAAGAGCACACTTTTGTATCATGAGTCAAAAATAAAACAGTGACAAGAATATCGCTGCTTCAATATTCATATCATATCCATTAAAGATATTGTGAATATTTCCCTAACTTTCTGATAAAAGTGTATTACACACTGACTCCATGATTTACTCAAGTTTAAGCTGTTTCCTCAATGAATGTTAAAAAGAATTCTAAGTTTACTTTGTTAACTCCTCAACTTTTGTTGGCACCTAGGAAAGGGAATTTTCCCATTCTAGTTACAAATAATTTCAAAAGCCCCAGAAGAAATAGTGGCTAGGAGGTCCGTGTTGCTCCCAAACTAACTATAGGTATAAAGTTCCTCTAAAGAATTTCATGTCAACTTCATATTTTCTTCATAATCCAAGCCCTTATATACTAACTTAGATTAGCTAACCCTGACAGAAAAGATAGACTCTCTGTTTTCAATTCTCATAATCATGAGAAATTTAGGCTGGTTTTTTTTTTTGAAATAAACATGAGAACAAAAATATAAGTGTATTATGGATAATTACAGATCATTTGATCTATTCCTTAAAATATGACTCCTGTAGCAAGATTTCTTATGTCAGTCTTACAACATTTAAAAAGAGGAATCTCCTTCCGAATTTTCTGAAATCAAAATGTTTCCTACACCTTATGCATTAGTTCATCAATTTCAATATCATCAATATTAACAAACAGGGTTAACAGGTCAGATAGGAAAATTATTGTGAAGGAGGTTGCATAATCACTTCAATACAAGCTAGTTGTTGCAGAGATGGTTTAAAATCAAGTAGGGTTTGTGTATGCAGAGTCTAACTCATAGAAGTGAATTTTTAAAGGAAAGTATTTATCGAATCAGGTGTTTGGACACAGAATATTGGTAAGCACTCATGCTGTGCTTGAAAAGACATTGGTAGATATTTCTATGTCTTAGAAGGTGATAGAAGCACTCAGGAGAATTGAAGATATTAATGTTTTAAAATGACTCAAGAATTTCAATTAATAAATAAATAGTATTTAAACATTTTAGAGAAATTGAGTTTTGTCAAATTTATAAGTTATCTGAACGTTAACCAAACACAAATAAAAGCCAATTTTAATCAAAACACAAAACTTGCTACATTTACAAATTAAGAGACATTGGAATTGAAGGCTCAGCAAGTCCTTGAGGTCTATGTCCATAATTAATGGAACCTTAAACACAAGGAATCTTGAGGACTCTTTGCCTGACAAAGAGTTATTCTTAGCTAACTAAAAATGAAAATATGAAGGGACAAAAATAAATTTTAATGCTTGACAATATATCAAATTTATTAACTAAAAGACAAAATTATTTTTTACTATAAATTAAAGTCAGTTTGGCCAATTATAAAGAAATTTAGAGAGCTTTTCTTGAACACTTAAAAAGTTAACTTTATAACTCTAGGTACTAGGAAGAAAGCAAAAGACAAAAATTTGAAATCCTCCATTAAAAGTGATGATTCCCAATAATAGTTTGCAGTTGATTGGAAATGTATTATAGAGTTTTAGTTTTACAGTGACTTATAGAACTATCCTAAGAGTTCAATTATAATTTTAAATAAAATAAAACAAAAATTTGAAATGTCCTCCTGCCGCTCAAAATAAACTGCAACTACTTCCATAAACTTAAAAAATGGTGACTCTCTTTAGCAAAGAGATGTATAGTATTCACTCAGAATAACAAGTTCAAAGTTCATATAATTTTCTACTTACAAATAAATATGCTAAAAATTAAAAAGTCACCTCATTTTTACCTAAACTTTGGGTAAGTGAATTTAAACAAGAACTTCTTAAAATTAAAGAGAAACAAAGACAGAAAAAAACTGCCAGGCCACTTATTTCATATTCATTTTGTTGTATATTATCTTTTATATCCAGTGCAAATATATGCTTCTTTAAATTCTCAAGCTCTGCAATTTTCTAGACACATGCCATAAATTAAAATTTGATTCTGCATGCTGAAGGACTGATGCTATGGATCTCATAATTTTAAATTGAAGAGTAATCAGCCAGAATTCACAAGTTAATTCAATTCAGCATATCATCATTAATTAACATTTAATGAATACCCACAGGCATGTATAGTAGCATTACAAGTCAGTAAACCAGCCACTGTTTGGGACATAGAGTCTTATTCATATAAAATTACCAAGCTAATGCTTGCTAAACTGGATTCTGTTTGGCATATCAACAGGTATATTGTTAAAACAAAGGTAAGCTTCCTAAAAAATCAAAACAAAAAACAAAAAAAGTAATGAGAAGTAAGAGAGTATTTTTACAAATAGAGTGTAAGAAAACAACAATGAGATCATATCAATCTTTCCTAATTATTTTTGGGGGTAGAGGAGTAAGTACATAAAATGAATGAATAGATACACACATTTACATACAAATATCCAAAGCAGAAAATTTAAGCCATATAAAGACGATTACTTACAGAAGAAGAATAGTTTATAATTGAAAGCAAGATTAAATCAAGGTCACTAGATTTCTCTTCAGTAGAGTTCATAAAACCTCAAAGTTAACAAACTCAGTATTTTAGATAGTGGAAAAACTGACTATTCAGAAGATCTGGAGAAAGCAAGACTGAAAAACTGTAACAGTTGTTGAAAGACATTTCTTCAGTGAACAGGGAATTGGAGAATTTTATGACATCATTCATTAGGAAGTCATTACTTATTGTTCTTCAATATGCATAACAATTAAACCTCAAATATATTGAAAGTCATGTGGGAAGCTATTTTGATGGTTTACAACACATTACAAAGGAAGAAGTGAACAAATACAGGCAAAATCAGCACCAAAATCAGATGCTAGCACACAACAATCATTAAAGGGAAACAGTGGAGTTGTTTATAGACTATTGTAAGTGACTCACTACCCAACACATTAAGTTATCATATGACTACAAGTTGGAAAGTTATCTTATTGGTGTTCAATTTGTTTGCCTTTTTATCTGTAGTTTCTCAGTCTAATAACAAGTAACTATTTTGCAGTATCAAATTAGAATTTCTAAATAATACTCCTCTGAGTCTTAGAGTGTCCCTAGAATGGAACATAAATATCAGCACTTTTTATATCTTATTTCATTTAAGCAGTACTAGCTGTCTGTGAAGTAGGATCTACTGTGACATTTTATAGATGATACAGTCGAGCAACAGAAATCTTGGCTCATTTCCCAGCAGCGAATCAAGAATACATGTCAATGCTGGGGTTGGAACTGATTTCAGCTGATCCCAAAGGTCAATTTTCTTTTTGCATTATTTTTTATTTCTTTAGTATCATGTTCTGTCTTTGTATGACTCACTTTGCAGTCCCTGAATAGCATATCCTTCTTGTTTTTTTTCATTGATCTATAAAGATCTTACCCAGTTAAGAAATTCTCCAAGGCAAGCTGGGCCCTCTCCCCTCAATCTAATAGTACTTTGTATGTATCTATGGTATAGCACATATAACAGTATATTTAAATAGAGTGGAGTGCTAACATTTAAGCACTTGACTTAATGAACTACAATGTGTTTATTAATTTTTTTTCAAGAAAGTATTACCTATAGTGGTGTCAATTTTCAAGTATCAAGGCAGGTTCAATTCAGAGAAACTCTCTTATTTTCCATTTGCCTTGCAAATACATTCTCTACACTTTCCTACCTATTCCTACCCAGGGAGAATATGGGTAATGCCAGTAATTGCCATTCTTATAGTTTTCCTATTGGGTTTGAACAATAGGCAGCCATAAAGGAGATAAAAGGAAGAAGCAAGAAGTCAGGATGTTTATTTTCCTGGCTTAATGCCTCTGCTTTCAACTGACTCTGTATCTTCTTCCAAAGCCACTATCCTTCTTGGAAGACTTTTTCCATATAGCACTCTTTATCAGAGTCCTCCTAAGAACTTTTTATCATTGCCCCTTAATCATCGGACTGGAAAATCTTAATTATTATTAGACCTAGTTTATTTCACTAATATTCGTAATCCTCTTACACCCCATCCACATATTTGTAAGTAATCCACATATTTGTAAGCAATTTTTTGTATCAAAAAAACCTTCCTCAAATTATCCTAATTTTAATGTTACCTTGTTCAATTGGAACTCATTATAAATGAGTTATATTTGGTAGTGATGCATTTTATAGCCTTTAAATCATTCTAATTTTTAAAAGTCTTAATATGCATCTACTTCACTGCAAAGGTAAAACTAGTAAACTTAGGCTACCCACTTAAATTCCATATACTTCCAGAACTTCCAAGGCATTGGGAGGAATACAATATAATATTTTTGATATGCTCTTTCCACCGGGACATTGTAATTCTGTTAAGGATACAGAGTATGAAATGAAGGAAATTATATAAAGAAAACATGAATTGAGCACAGGTACAATGACAGAATAAGAAGTACCACTAAGAAAGTAAAAAATAAATATTGACTTATGTTCTCAGGAAGCATGTTCTGAAAGCATTTTGATAAAGTCTCAAACATAAGTTGGTGTTGTGACTTCCTCCAGCTCATGTATAGGCTCTGACAAGCCCCTGTTCCCCACAAGAACATTCTCTTTTATCCCATTTCCTGAGACTTCATTAGCTGTTTGTATATATTGTAATCTCTTTCCAGGCTCACTGTGAGCAACTGCTCCGTTATTAGAAGGCAAGCAACTGCTCCATTATTAGAAGAAGAGAGAGAGAGAGAGACAGAAAGAGAGAGAGAGGCAACTATTTGTCACTACTTGATAAGTTCATCTTGAGCAATAGTATGGAAATTAATAAGCATGTGATCCCCCAATTTCTAATTCTGATGAGAAAGTGGACATTATTCCTAACTACAAATGTTTATACACATACATATACTTACATGCAAATACACATATGCACTTATACAAACACATCTTCACACCCATGTATACCTTTGCTGATAATTATTATCTGATAGAAATTCACTTGTAACTGAGAGTTAATAGAAAAGAGAAAATATAAAATCTTGAAGTCATTTACAAAATCAAATTTCAAAAGGAGTGTAAGTGCAGGATCCTTGATAAATATCAAGATATTACATTGTAAATTAAATTCATCTGGGTATAAAACAATTCAAGTGAAAAAATATATGGAAAATTTAAATATATGTACAATTTTAAATAAAATAAACTAGATTTAGTTGGCTGTTCATTTTTACATTGGCAGTTAAGGAAAACCAAATGATAAGCTGGTCACAAGGGGGCTCTACCTTTTCCTTAGAACCCAGAAGCATATTACCAGTAAGAATATATTAACAGCTACAAAGGAGCAATGTGATAATTTAAAAATTCCATATAGGAGCTCAGAATTTGGTCAAGGCTAAATCCTTATTTCATAACAAGCTATCTGAGTAAGCAAAATTTTATACAAACATATTTAATATTCTATTCATTTTGCTTTTATAATGAAAATGAAAAAAAAAGCAGTCAGTCTTTGCATACTCAGTCTTCATTTTCACCAATAAATACCCTCAAACAAGAACTCTTTCACTTTACACTTTACTTAAAATGAAAACATTAGTTTTATGAAGCTTGACCACATCTCTTATCCATCACTCCAGGAAATGCTGACCATCAATCAATTTATTATAACCTTCCATAGATGTCAATAAACTTAATGCCCAGTATTATGCACCAAAAAGGAAAAATATCAAATGCTACTAATGGTAAAACTTGGAGATCTGTTATTTACTTACATGAAAAATGGGGTCAGTATGGTGACTTTTGTTTCGCTGTAATTTCTCAAATTTCTTTAAGTTTGGACTTATGTTAGTTTGTAGAGCCAAGACTGAAATTGTATATGTATGGAGAACCAAAACACTCAGTAATCAAGGTAAATAAACTGTTAACATTTTTTAAAAACATGTGAACAGATAATAAATCCATAATGAACAAAATGTCAAAATAAAGACAGGATCACTATTATTGATTTTTTTTGCCTTAGATTCTAATATCACTATTATTAATCCCATTAGTTTGAATGTTATCAATCCCAACTAATATCATCTTTCTAAACCCCATTTTTGCTAAGTGTACATATACCCCATCTTCCAGGTGACATTGTTGTCACTATTTATCTGACTATAAGAAACAAGAGTGATCTAAGCAGCTCCCTTATATGAATGATAGATTTTATTATGCTATAAAAATCTATAATTTTCAATTTGTATGCTAGTAGTGGCTCCCATAATTCTGAAATATTGGTGATACTTTTCACTACCTATTTTTTATAATAAGCATGAAAAAGGAAAAAAAAAATGCCTGTATATTATCTCTTTATTATAAGCCACCAGCATTAATACAGCTCCTGGACTAAACAATGTCTTTGGCCTCTAGCACCGGGTTAACGCAGCTTAGCAGTGACCTTGGTGCCAAGACGAAATGAGCTGGTGGCCTTATTTCAGCAACTTCTTGGCAGATATCCAGTGCTCTAATTGGCATCCAGGTCACAGCATCATGAGACCAACAAAGGTGAATCAAATGTAAAAAGTAACCCATGTTCACAATTTCGTATCATCTATGTAGTTACAACCAAGCATATGACATTTTATTTTACTTTGCTTCACTAAATATGAGGGTGAAATTGACAGCTCCTAACATCCTGTTATTACACATAATTTAAGGTAAAAAGCCCTTTGTGTATATTTAGGAATAAGGTATAGCAAAAGGCTAACTTGCAATTTAGGCTCAAGAAGAAAAACTGATCTATGGAAAAAATGCAAGGGAATCTTCACATAGAACACACCACATGGAAGCATGACTCCTCATTTACAGCTAAAGTTTCCATGAACTTACTGGGTGAAGAGCACTGTGGTATTTTCTAAAAGGGAAGACAGAATGGATTAAGAGGGGATGGGCCAGATAATGGAAAAAGAATGGGAAAAGGGTTGTATAGTTTTAATAAAGATCTAGTAAGTAAAGGTCCATTAGCACAACTTCTTTTTTTCTAAATCACTCTAAACAATACAATATTGTTTCTGTAGAGATAAAAGGATTTGATTTGGATTCTATCAAATTTTATTTAGCAGCAGTTCTCAAAAACATTCTGAGGAAAATAGTTTTCATATCTTGACAAGGGATTTGTGCTTTAGGGAATATGACTTTGAAAATCATTAATGTTTATGGCAGTCACTAGAGAACACAAGTACTGATGTCCAAAGTTAGCGTAAAATGTCAGAGGTTTTATATAATGGGGGTGTCTGGGTCCAGTTCAAATCAAGTCAGTCAGAATCACTGAGGACATAGTCTAGAAATTTCCAGTTTTCAACAAGCACCTAAGGTAATTTTGATGTTTTAAATACCCTTTTTAAAAATAATTATTCTAACAGAAGCAGTTTTAGATCTTGAATTTGTATTTTGCCAAAGATTCACATTGCTAAGAGTGGAAATTTTCAAGTATATATCTATATGTGGTAAATTCACTATAGTGTTTATACTTATTTAACTCAGCCATGAAGTGCTGTTACATTCTGCAAAGAAAAAGTTGAAGTATGTCTTTCATACAATATAAGAACCCTGAGGTGAACAAACTATAATATTTTTTAATAAAAGCAAAAATTAATAGCTCACTTTTAAATTGACATAAGTTAGGTGCAGTAACATCAAATCCGATCCATACCAGTGCTAACAGCATTGCCAGAGGCTGAATAAATATCAGAAGATATTTAGATTTTAGATATGTTTGACCAAAGATCAAAATTTTCAGTTAATTAGACAAATTATTTGGGCTTTCTCCCAAATGTGAAGTATAGAAGTACAAAATTTTTCATTTAAGAAAAAAATACAATTTTTAATCTTTTCAATAATCAGAGGCGGAAATATTTTACAGCAAATCTTTAGTTATATGTTAGTTGATTATTCTTAAAGTTTACATAAAATAGTCTGTTTACTGGAGGAAAAACACAACAACAGCATTGAGATATGAGACAGGACAATTAATTCCTTCACCAAATGCAGATCAGTCTCAACTAGAAAGTTTAAAGTTTTCATCAAATTTCAAAACTTTGGTCACATCTGATTGGCCTTGCTCTCATTCTGTTTCAGACAGTCCTGATGGGCTTTTTAAAAACAGATTTGTGACCTAGCCCAAAGGGACCATGTTACAAATAAGGACAAGCCATGATTACCAGACCATGATAATCAGACCATGGAGCTTTTATTTTCTTCTCTCAGCCAACCTTAAAAATGAGTAGCCAGTTAAAAGCTGGAAGGTTATTTGAGACTGGGAACTAGATGTTGTATCAGCCTACAATGGAATGTAGGAATGTGGAGACCTTGGGTGTACTTAATGTGACCATTTTGAAATAAAACTTGCTGGGAAAGAAAATGTTATAATCTCTAAATTAGACAGACCAGTAGACTATAGTTGTTAACTGTGCGCATTGTCTGAGCCTCATAGAGATTTAAAATATCTTTAGGGGTCTCTGCTACAATGGAAATGTTACATATTAAATGAACCCTGAAGAATAAATCTCAATCAGTATAACTGAATTGCCATTTACAATTTGGTAAACTCATTGCTACCAGAATGAACAATTTCTTCTGGTTAAGAAGGCTACAATAAATATTTGCTTTCTGCTTGGCAAACAAATTACCCTTTGGCGGCAAGCTGAACATTCTTACAAAAGCAGTACTCCGAAAAAGTTGTTAAAGCAACTGGTAAAGTATTTGGTTTAATTACTTTCGTGTGTATGTTTTTGAAATTCCTTGCTGAGTAAATAAAATGCATCTCTCACAAAGGCAAACTATGATATACTGAATGTTATAGATCCCACTCAAGTATTCAATATGGTTATTATGCTTATGATACTAAAACATCATGAAAATCTGATCATCCATCTAATGTTCTATTGGTCTATTACGTGATAGGTAATTGGAATGTGAGGGAAGATTGGTAAATTCGTATACAATTAAATGCTGTAAATTGATATAAAATGTCTGTATTATATGTTTACTATATCAAAATTCCCTGCTGCAACCAAAATTTCAAGTGGTCTAATTGAACACGGACCAGTCTAAAGGCGGCCATTAACGCAGCATCAGTTGTATGACCATGATTCTATATAAGCTTATCCTGAGAGTACCTTCTCTTGTTTTTAAAAGACAATTGTCCTTTCATACAATTACCAGAGAGAAGTCAGCAATGTGGAGTTCAAATATGAGTGGAATTTGGAAGACTGATTTTGCTCAATATAGAGGCAAGTTGACATTAGTTCAGGAAATCCAGCCTCAGCACATCTGAGCCCCAGAACAATCTCATGACCTCGTGGTGCAGCAGAAAAAAATATTGGTATTAAAAGTGAGCAGGAGGATAAGATAACTTTAAATACCACTCATTAGCTAATTTTTTCACACAAATGCATGTTAACCTAGCTTGTGGCATATTTTAATCCTTCTCAAACTGTCAGCTGAAATGATTAACTCATGTTGCCATATCTATCCTGAACTATAAAGAGAAGGACATAAACTGAAGGAAAGGAAATATTTTTACTGAGAATATATAAATATATTGATTAGAAGGTAGACATTGTTAAGCAGTCATTATAGAATAATTTACATTCAGTAATTTCTGTGATTACTCCAATCTTGCTTAGCATGTAGGCTGATAGTAAAAACATCTCCTTAATATATTATTTTTGTCCTTTTGGTTTCTTTGTAACATTGGCTGCTTTAATGTTGTAGAATTTAGTAGTTATTACTACGCTAGTATCCTATGATGTTATTCTGTGAAAACCTTTATTATAAAAAGTTTTTCACATTTTAAAAATATCTTGTCAACATGAACTAGTTTTAAATATGTTATATTGCTTTATATTACTAATTATAATAAATCAACATAATATTTACATATAATTATATATTATAATTTTATTCATATACTACAGTTCAAAGATATTTTGACAGTACTGGAAATAAACTAGATTATAATTAACTGTTAAGTTTAAATTTAATTTTATCTGGGTGATAACCAGATATCTCAAAGTGCATTTTGTCTCCAGAGCTTTTCTTTGTTACATAATATCAGTCTCATTTATCACTATATTCTCTTAACACCCTTCCACCTTCAAAAATAATTATTTTAACTTCTTTGTTGATTCTGTTTCTGCATAATGAAAATACTTATAAGAAAAGGAAAGGAAAAGAACACTGACCTCTGGAAAAGGGGTGGATGAAACAAAGATAGGAACTGAAAGGCTCTACTGAACATTGCTTGTAACACAGCCAAAGTCATTTAATGATTAACTGACCTTGTCCCCAAAGCAAGAGAAGTAAATTTCTATTTCAGTTACCATTGTGGTTTTGTTCTCTTCTCATTTGCATACTGTTAATGCATTTCAAGCTATATATCTAGTATAGAACATTTTATTCCTGCCAAAGATTTTCTTCACAAAACATGAATTTTCCAAAATGAAGTTAAGAGTAATTTTGACCTTAAACACTTTAATTAATTAGTATGTGCTTTAAAAATTCCCTAAAATGTTAATTGATATTTTTAAGTGTACGATTCAAATCAGTTATCCTTTAAGTCACTGAAAAGTTTTTACATATATGAAATCCCTCCAGTCTGATAGGAAAAAACTCTAACTTTCTGTTTTTTCATCTTTTTATAAAAGAAATGAATCAGTAAGATTCCAACTCAGCTGTTCAACTATTCTGGTTTGATGTGTTCATGTTCATCCTGAAATTATTCCTTTTAAGTAATTTACCAAATGCAATTTTTGATTTTTACATGTACCCTAAGCTGACTCTGCTCAGAATGGGCATCTCTTCAGCTCCAGCCCATGGTCAACAGTCATCTTGTTTTTCAGTGAGTGTGTGCAGCCATGTGGGTCTAAGTATGTAGATAAGAGGTTGTGTGCACACATGACGAGGATGGCAATACTAGTAATCTATGCAAAAGGTCAAGGAATAAAATACTCTTGCCAATTTAAGCAAACCACGTCGAAGTTTAATCCAATAGTCATGAGTCCAGTATTTATGTACCACTGGGAAGCTGATAAAACTTGTGAGCCTACCATGTGTAAGATAGACAAGATCTGATTCTATTGATTATTCTTCAAACAAGAATATAATAATTGTTTTAATGATGAAATAAGAAAAACAACAATAAGTTAATAAAAATTTATATCAAGGGAGATAGCAGCTATTTAACAATTTAGACCAAATTTCTTTCATTTAGAAAACACGAAAAGCCTCAATCTTACTCACCATCCAAAAAAATCAAAAACAAAAACAAAAATACCTAATCCTTCCAAAATGTGAGAGGTAAATAGTTACATAGCAAATATGTTATGTGCCTACTCCATCTTTACCCCCTACTGAAGCAGCAGTGGACTTTCAAACACACACACACACACACATACACACACACACACACACATACACACACACACCCCATACACAACTTATCTTCTTTTTCTGAGAACTTCTATCCAATCACTTGTCTCACTCTACCCATTACTTCACTGCTTTTCAAACTGTAAAAGGAAAGAAGGGAAAATTGGGGGGAAAAAGGAAGAATAAGGGATAAGAAAATATAAGAAAGAATGAGGAAATTAAATGAGAAAGAATAAATCCAAAAATATAATGGAGACAAAGGAATAAGAAAGACAGTAAGATGAGAAGTGAAGCTGCAGGTTTCAACTCAAATCGTTCAATGATTCTTTTGATTCAATGTGAAATTTCTATCTTCATATTTAAGATATTTGAATGCTGATGAATTATGAGTTGTATCATAAAATTATCTACTTTTTAAAAATTAATAAAAATTATTATTATTAAAATAATGAATAGTAATAACAACAATAATATTACTTCCTTAACACTGGCTTATAGATTACTGAACCAGATAATATCCTACAGTCACAATATTATTATATGATCTATAATCTATGTGAGTAAAGAAAGGCTAGTAATATTCACCAAATAAAGCAGATAAATAACTAAATAAACAAGCAAAGATGTCTATTTATACGCAGTATCTCTATCAAGTGATTATTCTAACATTTGCCTTTTAAGTTAATATTTATTTGATGGCATTTCAGCTTGAAAACTGATCAGTGTTCATACTTGCATTCAGACTGAGAGAACAGTGGAGCTGATACTGATTTGTCATCTTATACCCTTTCAATAAAGAACTCATTCTGTGGGAAGAAAGACTGAAACATCCAAGTCTGTTCCATGGACACTGGGGAATTGCTGAAGAAGAGAAAAGGATCCTGTGGTGTAGTGGACAGTATCTTTTATTAATGTCATCCTTAGCATATGTTATACATGCAGTGCCCATGGTAAATGGATATCGATAAAGAGAGAATAAAATGTAAAGTGATTTTTAATGAATCTCCATGAAAGATTTTGAGAGTTCAAAGAAGCATACATTACAGCAGAGTTCCTGGGGTATAAAATATTTGTTCTATTATTGGAACATGATAGGTTACAAAGTCACAGCTATCCATACTAATCTACTTTGAACAGAGAAGTGACATAGGACATCACCTTTAAGTGACACTGAAAAGAAGTTCCCAGAACAGAAGCAGAAAATGATAATTGCAACATGGAGATCTGAGAGAATAATTCAAGAGCAATCACAAGATACTGACAGGGACTCTGAACATCACTAAAAAGGGGAGGTAGTAAAGGGGCAAAATGTCTTGAATTGTAGGAATTTTTAGTTCCTTATTGCCCAAGTAAAACTTTCAAATGAACACACTATGTTTGCTCTGCAAATGAAGCGGGATCTAACACCCCCTTCTAAATATAGTCTAACTATGTGCTACTCTTCCAAGTAATTCCACATTAAGACTACTAAGGGAGACTTGAGGAGGCTGGAATTCTCAGTAAAGGTGGTAGAAGAAGGGTTCTAAGCACAAGAAACATTGATTACTGGGTAGGAGATGGTCACAAGAGATTATAGCAGGTTTTTTTTTTTTTTTTAAGATTGAAGGAGAAAATTCTTTTTAAAAGGGCAATAAGAAGATAACTTTAAAAAATAACAGAAACCTAAAAACGATGTTAACTGTAAATTGCAAAATGATGTTGGTTACCAAAAGTCAGCAAAATGAACCACAGTAGATATTTGTTACAATTGGATCATTTCATTAAAACTTGGATATTTGCTTTAAATATTTGACCAATATTGCATTTAGCTATATCTGATATCAAGTAGTATGGACTTTCTTAGGAGTAGGAGCTCTTTCAATCTTTGCATTTTTCTTTTAATAAAATAATTATTCTTATGCATTTAGTTACAGAAGTCATTAACTTTACATGGAAGTATTCTATCAGAGAATTAAGGTAATTGATCACTATATACAACTTCTGGAAGAAAGAAATGACCTATAAATCTTTTAGACAGCTTTTGGGACTTGGTATTAAATTTTCATATCATCAGGCAGGCAGCCTAGAAACAATATCAAAATGCTAAGGCATAAGTTATGAATGGTCTAGTACTAAGTTTTTTGAATCTGGTTTACTGATCATCAGTCTTTTGTATGCCAGTTAAATAAAATTCTCATATATAACTCCTCGTCCTAGAGTGTGCAGTTGGCACCTACAATCAACTCTGGTTTTAAAATGGCGCAGAAAGAAGACTAAATAAGTGTTGAGAAATTACAAATTAGAAATATAAATTCTTTCATAAAATATTGTTATATAGAATATAGCCTACATCAATAATTAAAAAAATCCCAGACATTCTCCCCACCCGCCAAAAAATAGTTTTTCTCAGGAGGAAAAACAAACAAAGGTTCAAAAACCTAGCTGCTCAGCATGCAGGGATGAATTCTATGCTCATTTTAATATGGATCTCTCACGAGTGTCCTGCTGGCTGAAACCCAGGCAAATTTCTTTGGAATAAATGCCTTTAACATGAGAAACTAGTCATAGCACAGATAAATTTCCACAAGCAATGCCAGTTCTTGTTGTAAGTCTTCAGCGTAAAATTCACCATGGCAAATTATAGAAACTGTCAGCAATGAATAAACAAGCCATGTCTTATATTTTGATTTCTTTATCAATTCTCCTGTATGTCTCCTCTGTGCTAAATATTTTAATGAATAATGTGGGTTTTGGTTATCAGGTGTCATTACATTTCTAAGTGATTCAACTTTACCTAGAATTGACTAAGGTAGATAAAATTTCCACTATCAATCACATTGGGTGATAATTATGAGCCTGTAGTACCTTCAAATCCCAACAGAGGAATGACAGTTACAGAGGAGGAGGGGCAGAGAGGGTGGACTATATACCCTTTTACTGGATCTCTCCCCACCCTTTTCCCCTAGATGTTTGTAATTCATTCTTTCTTTTTTGTATATTTTCCTCTATGTTAATTATTATCATTAATAATGATCCCCTGTTTTGTATAATCCTTCTGAAAAATCTCATTTGTTCCAGAAAGTTTGGGTCATTAACCTTGGTGTGATGGTTCATTTTACATCTCCATATCTCATGTAGATGAGAGCTTTACTCCATTGACTTCAGATCATCCAGATATAGTGACTATATATATTGACTTCAAACAGAATATCTACTAATAGAAATAATCAATTTCACTTCCAAACCTCCATTTTCTCTTGTCTTTCCTTGTTTAGAAGTTACTCCTATCCCATTTTACAAGGTTGATCTTCCTACTTAGGTCTCAGCCCTAATTAGTCACTTAGCTCTGTTAATACTATCTCCAAAACCTCTCTCCTGTTTTCAATTCTCATCCAGGTGACACCCATAGCCCTAGTTCAGGTTGTCACCTCTCACCTCTCATGTCTCTGGCATGGGGTCCCTATCTCTAATATTGCTCATCAGCAATTCCACCTTCACACAGACCTCATGCCATCCTCAGACCACACATTTGTTAACTGAGTACTTAATAGAACCTGCCTCCTTTGTTCTGGGTATTTAGAAATGCATCAAACTAAGTTCCTGGCCTCACTGATTCTGAGTATTATAGTCATAGATTTAATTTAATAATTCTTTCACTTAAAAATCTTTGATAGGAATCTATCATCAGTGAATATGTCACCCAAGTCTCCAGGCACAACATCATTAACAATCTGGCTTCAATCATTTTTCCAGTCCTTTTATCAATCCTAAGCTCACTCTCTTCTCATATTGGTTTTCTAGAGAGACAATTCTAGTTGCTGCTGTCTAAACATGTCTTTATTTATATGTTTCCTCCTATAATTCTTAATTTACTTGCAAATTTTCAAGCTTTAAGAACTAGCTAGAAATTTTCACATTCAAATTTACCTTACTATCCTAACAGACTTAATTGAGGCCTCTTTTGTGACTACATTTGTTCATGTCTCTATCACCAGCCATATCCACAGATTATTACAATTCCTTGCTTGCATATCTGTCTCTCCCTCTAGGCTGTCAGTTCCTTAATGGCAGGAAAAAATGATGTAAACAACCTTGTATTTTGAACCCCTAAGCAGAATTTCTGTCATGAGAGGAAATGAGTAACAGTTTGTTTGTGACAAAACAAAATGAAGAAAAGCGTGAACAAAGCGTGAGCAAAGTCAGAGGCAGGGGAATCTTTAGGGACAGAAAAATTGGTAACAACTTCCTTTATTTTACATTCAGTAAATGCCAAGGACTAAGTTGCATTGTCAGCTGACAGCTTAGAGGTACGACACCTATTGTCCCCAACTGAACTTTCATCAGTTCAGTGATGCATTTGCTTAGATCAGCTTTTCATAACAGGGAAGTTTTGCTTCCCTACAACCCTGACAGCATGATGGAAAAAAAATACATGTACATCATCCACACAAAAATGAAAATTGTAACCTTTTCAGCTCGTGGATTTAGGAAATAAAAGAAAACAAAGAGGGCTAAGAAGAAAGAAGAGGCAATAAAAATGAATGGAATGGCAATAAAAGTTGTAGAGGGTCCATAAGGCTCTGCCAGGACTGGGGTGATTTATGTGTGGGTGAGGTATTTTTAGGGGATAGAGAAATATTGTGCTGTGGCTGTTCTTGTTATTATAGGTTGCAAATAACAGAATACCAGGAAGTTTGACATTACTGATAGAAGAGGCCATTTTAATTGCTGTGTAAACTTCTGAAGTACTTTAGCCAATCAGTTTCTTTGTGTTTTCTTTTGGCATTTCATCCATTAAGCTCTGCAAACACCAACTAAATAGCCATTGAAAGAAAATTTGTGGTTATCAAAGTTCTCTACCATTTTAACCACAGAAGCACCCTGAATACCAATAAATGCAGATAAGCCTGACAGACCAAAGAATGATAGATGTTTTATTTTGATTTCAATTTAATGAGGTTTTATATTAAAAAGAAAATAATGATCATGGTGTTTATTAAGACTTCTCCATATGTACATTATTTCATCTTGAAATGTTAATTACAATTTGCTAATTAGAAAGACTTATAAATGTATAGCTTTCTCCATTTAGCACTACAGGTGACAAATTGGATAAAGGTGATAATTCCACCTCTTTATCTTATAGCTTATTATCAATGTAAACATTTTCTCAGTATAAGCAAGAAACTAAGCTGCTGTCACAGTAGTCCTCTATGTCCAGACAGTACTTCCACTTTATTTAATTAAATAAAAAGATCTGGCATTTTTCTCCAGGAATTGTATAGCCTATGCATTCTCTTGAAACAGCTGCCTAATAAACGATTTAAAAGACAAATATTTAATTTTTTGATGGCTGTAACAATGCTCTTTAGAGCAATTAACAACACAATAAAAGTATATATGAAGCTATGAACATCATAAGTAGTACAAATAGAATGTTCTTCAGTCAGGATTTGCTGAGACACACCAAAAAAATTCAAATAAGTGTCTAGAAGCGAAAGCAATTAAAATGTAAATTTATTTTATTATATTCAGAAAAATTATAAATGCCATATACCAATGTTCAAATTAATAATGGAATATACAGACTTTAAAAATAAGCAAAAATATACATAATCTCTGTTGCACCTACAAAAAGAGGGGAAGAGGAAAGGTAAGGGAACAAGATAGAAAACAGAAAGAGAGAAAGTTGGTTTACATAAAGAAAGTTGGGGGTGAGGGTGATAGTTCTTCCCCTGGGTCTCAAATAAAATTGAGTGTAGAAAAAGATACTATATGTATCATAGCATCCTTAAAATTTGTTAATATGTATTATGTGATCCATGGAAAATGATGATTCATGTGACCCAGGGTATTCTCTAGTTGAAGCAGAAAAGGTCAACAGCTTACATATGATAAAATCTGTATCACCTCTGTAATGACTAGCAAAAAGAAAATCTATGCATATATTAGATGTATAGCCTATGAATCATCCATACTTAAACATCATCTTATATATAGAAATATATATTAACTATTGTTTCATACATCTGTGATGTATGAAGTTAATTTAAATAATTTAATTTACATCTCTTAGCAAAACATGGATACGGCCATAGCCTAACCTCATGCTTTGACTGTCTTATAGCATGATTTCATTATATATAGTATTCTCCTGTTTGGAAGCAAAGAGCTATTTAATTAGCACTTCCAAAGTTCTGGGAATATGTATCAATTTTAAAGTATCATGACTGTTTATCATTCCCTCTCTTTCAATTAAGACTATTTTAACAGCAATTTTAGAAGAGACATAAATCTAGTTATGCTCTGTAAAGGCTTAATACCTTCCGGACCATCTTCTGGTACACTAATTGTTCATCTATAAGTACTTACACTTCCATGTCATGAGAATGGTAATATGGAGTCAAGATGAAAACTAAAAATGGAAAGAACCCTCTATCCATGGGGCAGTTCACTGCTGTGTATGAGTCAGTTAGACAATATAATTTCTCTAATTTCTATTCACTTAGTAAAATGATTTATGGTTGTCCTGCTACCATTTTATAGTAAACACATTTTACTGTCAGATAAGTGATATTGATAATCATTGTAATTTTGCTCAAAATACACTTTGCTCAGAATATGAGTAAAGTAATGATTATCTTGGATACATAGACAATGAACTACTTCTTAGTTCATCTATTTCTAAATTTAAGATAAATCTGAATATAGCTCCCTGAAGGTGCTTTTAAACAGCATAAGATCATTCAAAATTCTCTACATCACTTGACACTTGACTTGGGATGCTGTAACTTTGTTTAATATTAATCTTCAATTTATTGGACAAAGGCAACAATAAATTTGATAATGATAATTCATTTCAAATTTCTCTAAGTGAGGGATTCTCGTTCTAGGAAGTGTATTAATCATCCAGAATTTTACTCTTTTAAGAATAAAAGAGAAATTATAAAATATCAACCATAATAATTTTCTCTTTCTAACTCTAGTTTTAGACAATTAAAGAACCCAAGCATGAAGAGAAATGACCACTCTACTAACCACAAAATCACAACATTTTAGCTTTCCATGTGGTTTTCCACATGAGATACTATCAAATATTTGGGGGCACACTGAAGACCAAGAAGAACTAATGTTTCCCCAAGTTAATAGAAGTAACAACAAAGATATAAATACATATTGATACCCATAGTATTGTCTATAGCTTACAACTGAAATCATATATGTTAAAACTATGCTTCTGTTCCATTTCAAATTTGCATATTTCAGACATACTGAATAACCTTCCAAAAGAGGCCTTGAAAATTCTAAAACTGAATTATTACATTCTCTGAAAAAGTCAATAAAGCTACCAAACTGGGTAAGAGTTAATTGTTATTTACAGGGTTCTATAGAAAATGTCCTATAAATTAGAATTTATAAACATGGTCTTTACTTGAAAAGCACAATTTAAAAGGAGTACAAGTGAAAACATGCATTTAAAAGTCTATAAATAGAAACCAAATTTTCAGAAGCAAATATAAGCCTAAATTAGGCTGTCTGTGTGGATTACAAAACTAAATGTCTAGGGGAATTATATAGCACTTAACTTAAGACACTATAATCAAGACCATATACACAAGCATTAACCTCTACAAAAGGAATCATAATGAATCTAATATGTATCAAAGACATCAAATCATAAGAAGTCTTCCTAAAATTTGTTACTTACTAATGAATTATCTGAACAATGAGGAAAGGGCATTTGCCTCAAATGAAAAAAAAAAAAAGGTATCCTCAAACTTCACTTATTTTTCCTTGTGTGCTTCTACATGCTGACTTCAGGTCACTGTTGAAATTTCTTTGTATTTATGACAGACATAAGGAACCTAAGTAATTTAAAATTTTCCAAAGTCATTTCACCATGTTTAACTGTGTATAAAGTAGCTGAATTGGTGATGTATTATATACAGAAGCATATTTACAATGATGCATACCTTAAATATATGTAATGTTATGATTCAATGTTTCTTTAATAAAATTAACTTTAAAATGTAGCAAATATTAGAGATTATATTTATATACACAATTTATTCACAGGACTAGCAGAGAGTACACTGGAAGAATAAGACTTGAAATTTTCACTTTCAGTTGACACAAAAATTTCTCTACACTCAAAACCCCCAATTCAATTTTGCAAGATTCTTTTAGCAAAGATGCTAAACATTTCTAATAAGGAGGAAAAAAAGTTAATGATTTTACCTTCCATAATTTCTAGAAGAAAGTCAAGCATTCCACAACTCAGCAGTTTCAAATTCAATTTCCTTCATCATAGGTGTGTTTGTAGAAAGTGGGTTAGTGTATAGAGATCCAGAGGAAAGACAGCCCAGACTGGAGGTTTGCTGACTTGACTCTCATCTCTCCTTTTATCAGCTAAGGGTGAGAGACCAGTGACCACACATAATACTTCTGTAACTCGCCCTTAACAAATGTTTTGAAAGCTAGTCTTGACAGAAACTGATTACAGGGATAAAAATCACACCCCCTTGTCCCCTCACAACAAAGGGCTCAACAATGAGATTAAAAGACAAGCTTTGAAGTGGTTTACTGTCTCAGTGGTCTTTAAAGTCAAATTCTGCACGAAGTTTTTCCCCCTCATTAACTTTTCAGCATCTTTTTGTTGAACAGACTAGAATTTTTTTAAGATCAGATAGTGCTCAAAAGGAATTATTTGAACAAGTTTAATCAAAATTTCTTTGAAAATAGGTTATACAGTAATACATCAGAATTGTCAATTCAATAAGCAGTGATTAGGGAAGACAAGAGTGTTAATGAACACTAACTTTGTTTTATTAACAATTATGATTTAACCTATATATTCTTCGTCAAGACTTAAATACTTTTTACCTTTTGTGAGAACAGATGCCATAAACAAAGCTTTCACACACTTGCCTCCAAAACAACCATAGGCATTTTAAGTGGACAAGGATTTTTTGTTGTTGCTTAAATCTCTTCTTTGCCAATAAAGAAATTTAGGCATTAGGGAGTTTTTCACTAAACACGCATGAAAAACTCAAAGTCAACATGCAAGAACATCTATAGTCAACATGCAATAAAACCAGTTTTATTATACTTAATAAACATCTAAGACCAAAATGCACATATGCAAAAAATAATGTATGACCTCTCAATCTGAGTTACATTTTCCTGATTCCCATCTATTGGTATTTTATGTTTTTCACTGGTGACCGCATCATTTCTCCAGAAACTCTCCTCATCTTTAGCTCTCAGAACTTGTGCTATCTTGGTTTCTTTTTCTCTCATAGTTTAGCTAGTTCCTCAAGACTTTATCAGTAGTCCTCTTCGTCTGTGTGACAACGTATTTTTTGTCTTTTCTCAATATAACATCCCGCATGTATACACTAGCACCTGCACCAGCAAAGGTAGATGACTTGGGTTTTGAACAAGTTCTGTTCTTTATTTTTGAGCCTTTGCTCACGGCATTTCCACTAGTTGGGATAGTTTTTTATCAGTATTACTTACATTTTAGTTGCATGTTAGACTCACCAAGAAAGCAGAGGTCTGATATCATAACATATTTTACAAGCAATCCAGGTAATATAATTGATTCCAATACACAGCCAAGGCTGAAAACCAAAAACCTATACCACTTCCTAAAATGCTTTTAGTCAGATGTGTTCTTCATCTTTTGGAGTTCCTTTTATTGCAAACTTCTAATGATCCTTACTACATTCTCGGTATGAAAAGTTCTCCAAGCTCTTACTCAATAATAAGTTTAAAAAGAATAAGTGACAGTTTAGAAAATCTTGGCAGAAAATGATTACGGGGGTAACATCCATCCATCTTTAAATCCCTTCATAGTCCAGATTACTCCTGCAGATCTATTGAACCAAGAACATTCAAATACAGAAAAGAATGACTTTAATAGCCTTAATGACTTTTTTTTTTAAGTAATCTGGGTCAGGCCAGCAAGATCCTTCTCCTCTCACAGATGGCAGCTCCAGGGCAGGGCATGTGGACTCTGCACTACCTATTACTCTGCTCTGGGGAAATTCTACTTTGGTTCCTGTTTTGTTGTCACTCTAGACTCCTGTTTACTCCAGGACTCTATTTCATAAGCTGATGTGGCTGGTGTGCCATTGAACACCACCACTGGCCCTTTGTATTTTCTATTGCTACACTCCAGTTATCTATCAGGAACTCCACATTCTCTTGGAGAGATTGTGGAAGGTTTCCTGAATCCCTCGGTCACGTGGACACCACAACTTAATGGACTCACAAAGCTGGATGTCATATGAACCTGCCCCCTGATCCTTGTATTGCTCCAATTATAGAAATTATTCCCGTTCTGTCCTCATTGACCTAATGTGTTTTTGGCTGTTAGAAATTGCCAGGAATTAAACTTGAGCCCTACTGTAGATAAAAAGTATATCTTATCTATGCTGCTACATTTCACAAAGTGCTTGGCATACATGCCACATTAAGACTGTTTTGAACATTTTATTAAGGTCTACAATATAATATCTCAACAAATGTTAATTAAATAGTTTTATTTTAAGTTTTTATCCTTCGCCCACAATTTCACATCACTCACATATTTCAATATTTAAAACTTAAAAAATAGAATACAGAAGAAACACAAATATTATTATTATTCCTTTCTTTATAACTCAAAAACTAGGAAACTAAAAGGTCTAATGAACTTCTCAAGATCCAGCAACGAGTTAGTGGCAGAGCTGGAAGTTAGGTAACCTAACTTCTAAGATGTCATCTTAATGACCAGGAGGAGCTAGCCACACAATAGACAGTGACAGAAAGTGCCTATTGATCAAGCACTTATTAGAGATAAAAAGCTTCACATATATAATGTCATAAAATTCTCAAAATAGTACAATATTTATAATATTTCCACATTTTAAAGATGGGAAAACTGGAACTCAGCAAACTTAAATATTTCTCCCAAACATGTATACCTTACAAATGATAGACACGAATGTGGAGAAAAGAGCTAATTCGCTCCAAAGCTAATAAGATTAGTCTTTCCTTAGCTAACCTAATCAAAGGATTGAATTGAATTATCTATTTAAGACATTGATCAGACAAAAACCCCAATAGTAGAATCCTCTGATATTTACAACCCCATCAAACTCAAAATTCTAATATAAAATGACATTTCTAAGAATACTATCCTGTACTGAAGGACCAATATGACAAGAAAGATGAAAATGAAACTCATTTCTAGGTGAGTCCCTAGGAAATATTATCCATGTATATTATTTTTCTGGGATTAGCTCCCAATTTATTGATCAATAATTAGTTACTAAAGAATTGATTAATTAATTTTGTTATCTTTCCTAGAATGCAAAATCCACCAGAACAGGGATCTCTTTTTTTTTTTTCCTTTTTCTTAAACATAATCCCAGTATTGGTAACAGATGCTAAGTACAACTTTATTAAGTAAGTGAATAAATTTCTTAATTACTACCATGCTACAATGCAGTATTTATAAAAATGTATGCTTGTATCTTCAACAAACACATTGTCAAGATTATAATTTTGAGCATGTCCTAGTGGATTAGCAGTTAGGTCTGCCACCTCTGTCTGGTGCAGTTCACATACATCCCAAGGACTCAAGTTTACATCCTGAGACAGGGGTGGCAGAGGGTGGGGGTGGGGACAACTGGAATGAACAACTGAGTAAAATAAAGCACTACTTCCTCCTCTTCCTGCCTGTTGGCCTATTTGCCTTCATTCCTAACTGCACCCTTCCTTAAAAAAAAAAAAAAAAAAAAAAGATTACACTTTAGTATATCCTCTTTCAATCCTTAAGTAAATACCCAGATTGTCTATATTTTATTATCTTCTCAAAATATCTTAACTTTTTTCTTAACAACCTAAGTTCCTGATTTCGAATATTCATTTTCCTTCTTAAGTAGTTTCCATTTTAACTAATTTCAAATTCATACTTCTCCTTTATTCACAGTAGCTAAAAATGGTGACTTCAATAACCAAGAAAATCCTCCAGGAGAATTTAGAACTTATTAGGAAGTGTGCATTGGGTATCACCATTTTAAGAATTCATCAAACATTCACATATCTTTGAAAAATTATCAAAATAAGTTTCATTTATATATGATTTAGATTATCACTATTCAGAAGATATAAGATATTTTGAAAGCTTTAAAGCTTTCACATAAAAATAATTGTATGCATGATTTTCTTTATTTGAATTAAACTGTTATTGAGATAAATATCGACCACCTTTATGTTTAAGGAGAAAGAAGTATTAAATTTTGCAACAATTTACTGTAGACATTAAAATATTTAACCTTTTTTTTTGTACAAGACTAAAGTTTTTCATGTTTTCTAAGAAAGAAATGTCATCAAAGTATTTACAATGCTACTTGTATTTAGCTGACTGGTCTGATTCCTTATCTATGACTGACATTAACATGCGTTTAGAGAGAAGTAATCACTGTTGCAGAAGATCACCACATTTATATATGTGTGCTACTGTTCTTCATAAGCCAGGAAGTCAGGACTGGTTTTCACAATTAAACATTCAGTTCAACAAATCAGTTAAGGTGCAAATCAGTTATTCCCTGGTGGAATAGCAGCTGTGTTCACTGCTTCTGGCTGAGTGCTATCCGTGTATATCCTGGGACCCCAGGTTTGTATTTGGAAACAAGAAGCAACACCCAGGATGAAAAATGTATGTGAAATTACTAGTACATACAGTGAAATGAGGAAAACACTTCTATGGCAGCTTATATACTGTGTTTTATAGTGGATATTCATGCCTACTAAATGTGAAACAAAGGGGCTTTGAATGAGTGATGACTGCTACTGCATTTTTTACATCACATACCTGAAGGTAGCACTTCTAGTAGGCAACTGAATACAGAGCTGTAGAAAAGTCCAGGTTGCTTAGCACATTGACAACTGTATGTATGTTTTCCTAGGTATTAAATATATGCTCGGTATACAAATAGCCAACAGGGACATGAAATGCCATTTCACCTCTCTTATTATTAGAGAAATGCAAATCAAAGCAACAATGAGATATCACCACAGCCTGTGAGAATGGTATTATCCAAAAGACTGGAAACAAAAAGGAGTTGGTGAAGATGCAGAAAAGGAAACTCTTATACATTATTGATGGGGGTGTAAAATTGTGCAGCCATTATGAAAAATAACATGAGGATTCCTCAAAAACTTGAAAATGAAAATGCCATATAATCTTATTAACCCATTATTGGGCATTTACCTTAAAAATACAACATTAATTGAAAGAAATATATGTACCCCCACGTTCATTCAGTATTATTTACAATAGCCAAGAGTTAGAAACAATCTAAGAGCACATCAACAGAAGATGGAAAATAAGAAGTTATTTATATATGTATATATATACATATATATGTATATGGGTGTATGTATTATGTATATATAGCACATATATACACATATCTCAGAGAGAGATTGATATATATGTACACATATATGTGTATATACACAATGGAATAGCATTCAGTTATGAAAAAGATGAAATTCTGCCATCTGTAAAATGGACCTAAAGGGAATTAGTCTTCGTGAGATGAGTCCGAAGGAGAAAGACAGATACCATGTTATTTCACTAATATGTGATATATAGAAAAACCAAATAAACTAAATCAAACGGAAATAGTCTTTTAGTCAATAAAGTCAAATTAATGGTTACAAAAAGGGAAGGTAGTCAGGCATACTAGGTAGAGGGGATCAACTGTGTGGTAAAGGAGAACTGGAATGGTGGTGAACTTAATGTATTATACAGAAATGTTGATTTACAATGATCACACTTTAAGCCTATATAAAGTTGTGCTGTGATGTTCCTTCAATAAAATAATTTAAAAATAATTATTATATTGAAAGTATATATTCAATTTTTCTATTGGACATAGATGTTTATTTCCCTAATTTATCTACAGAATTATATTTTTCCAGGTCACTGTAGCCTATTCTGTTTTTATAAATATGTAACAGTTACATGATAATCATAGAAAATCTCTGCAATATATAAATACTGGAAATACACTGTACAGAAATATATCTGTATTTCAATGTATTTAGTGGAAAAATATTGTCCCTAAAAAGTAATTTTTGGAATTAACATAATTCAACTACTATGTATAGGGAACACAGCTTTACTGATTCTGTTGTCTTGGAAAAACGCATAGAACAAAGTCAGGTTGCTGATATCTCATGCAAAAGTAGTATTTTGCTCATTACTAAACATAGTATGTTCCTACAAAATATACACAAATGTTCAATTTATTAATTGAATAATTATTTATTATTATTAATAATTAATAATTATTATTTTTAATTAATAATTTATAATTTAATTAATAATTAATAATTATTAATAATTAATAATTATTTATTATTAATTATTATCTAATGATAAAAATTGAATTTCAGTAGTCATCCCTTGCAATAGTTTGACAAACACTGAAAATTTGGTATTGTGTTTGGCTGAATTGCTCGGTGGATATTGACTGTCACATCAATTTTTCAGTCAGCATTTTACACAATTTTTCCAATGCTTTCACAAAGGTGACATCTTATATCATAAAGCTTGGCCAAAGGAGAGCAATTCAAGGTTGTAGAGAAAATAGTCATAATGTAAAGAGAAATGTTATACTGAAAATAAAGGGGAAAAAAGAAAACCTTTAAAATTGTTTTTTTATTAACCTCTTAAGGAATACAACTGGAGGAGCATCAAGAATAGTAAGATATTCTGTGAGAGCAAATACTTTGAACTTTTATAATAAAATAAAGGAATTATGCAAGATTAGAAATGAAAAAGGTACATATTTTATTTTAAGATAAAATATAAAATCATAAATACAGTATTATACAAAGTTTAATGTCACTCTAAATTGGCTGAAATATCTGAACCTGATTTGATTTTCGTCTATGAATGAACACAAATTAAAAATGACTTACTAATAGAAACATTAATGGAGCGTTTTCTCCTCAATCTTAAAATATGATGGAAAAAGAAACAATTGATATTAATTGTAACTTTAAAAAAGCTGACTGTCTCTCCTCTACAGTATACATAAAGATGGGTTGTGCAATTGTGCAGATTCATAAATAACCAGACTTATATAGCCTTCCTAAAATCTTTATTAAGAAGCATCACCCATGCTATTGCATACTGTATGCCACTGTCAACTTCAAAAAGATGTAAATTGATCTTTAAAAAACTTACAGCATGAGAAACACATTTCAGATACGTTTTTATATATGCTTACAAATCGAAGGTGATAAAACAAGTTTTTGAATTTTTGCAGTAACTTGAAATAACAGACTTCAGGAATAGAAACAGGAATAATTCGGCTATACATAATGAAGATAATTTTTCTTTCATTATGAAAGTATCCTATGTTCCATTTTAGCTATAAATTATATGGTTTCTACTTAATCATTATAAGATCAAATAAGAATATAAAACCTTGATGTATACAACAATTTGCTTTTAATAAAGTAATGATCAATTCCTGAAACTGCGTATTCTGTATTTTATCTTGTTTTCACAATCATGGACCAAATTTTTCTTTTACTGGTAGATGTAATGCATGAAACTCTATATTGTTTGGGTACATTAAATACACTTTCTAGTATAATATATATTATTCATAGAATTTTTCAGTAGTGTCTCTACTTAATTCCATTATATTTTGGATGGAATGAAATATGCCATTATGCTCTTAAATTCTTAGAGTAATTTAATATTTCAAAATGAATTTCTATACCCATTACTCATTTTTGTTTTTTCAATCACACCCAATATTGAATAACAAATATACAGTACAATGAGAATTAAACAGACAAGGCAATAACAAAAATCTACCTCACTGTACAGGTTACAAATACTGAAAACATTTTTAGTAAGATACCACATTTTGTCATATAGTCATGAACAAACAAAATGAAGACAAATATAGAGACTGATATAGCTAAAATAGAGAAATAACATCTAAAACTGAAGATTTTCATGAAAAATGAATCCAATAATAATGCAGGAGCTGACAAAGTTCGTCACCTCAAAAAACAAGTCAGCCTTTGTCTGATACCTTTTTAGAGGTGAAAGTAAAGACTAATGAAGAATGATAGATTTTCTGCAAACTGACAAAGATTCCCTTTATGAAAAATGTAGTCAGGTTCCTCTAAAGTTTTTTTTCAACAAGTTCCTCATTTTTGAGCTTCCATGTTTTTTTTCAGCATTGTTCATATTTACAAAGAATCCTGCTAAGTGAGTTTAGATGGAATCCCCTACCCTACATCTTCTGCCAAACTCCAAGGGATGTCTGATCACCCTGACTTGCCTTCAGCAAGAATTTTGTTACTTACCTAAGTTTAGCCAAAACTTTCCCTAATCTAAGATATTTTCTTTTAGTAAATTGTCTATCTACTGACCCACCATCCTGCTCCTTGGCTATATATTCTCACTTTTCCTTGTGGAGTACAGAAAAAATGCCAGATTAAAAAAAACAATGCTACATAGCAAATATATGTCTTTTATTTAAATTGCTTTTCTATTATTCACAAATAAGGTTATTATTTTTAAAATACAATTTCATCTGCTATGTATTCTTTGGCAGGAGCTTCCTCACAGGCAATTGTCACATAGACAAATGATACCAGCAGGAAATGACATTTGTTTTTGTTCCAGCGTGACTTTTCCCCAGAATGTCAATGCTTTGAAGAAATCAAGGAATCAATCATAATAAAGAGAAAATCTTCATGATATTTGAAAAACATCTACAAAAATACCTTCTTCCAGTAGAAGCCTCTTTAGAAATTTTAAGAAATGCTTGGCTTTCCACTAGGTTAAGCTGCAAGTAGAGTTGTACAAATTGCATGAAACATCTCTCTCACTTAAAACAATGGGTTAATGAAAAAATCCTCACCAGAGATCAGTTTAAATATTGACGAAAGTAGTCTTGATTAGAAGCAAGTATCCTTTCAGAATTACATCTTTAAGGAGGAAGTATAGCCCACAATTCAGTGCTGCCGAACACACTCCAGTGATGGTGGGACCAGTGCTCATGGAGATGCTAACATTTCTGAAGAGATTTCTGTCATTCTCCTTTGTGCTCAGTTTTCTAATCGTTCTAGGTTTTGAGTGACGTCTTCCTTATTCTATGGGTATACTCAAGCTTTGTTATTTTTATTAAACAATTTTTTTGCAAGACACTGAATGTTTCAGGAACTCTTAAGAAAACCAGCACAAGTGCCTAATGACCAAATATTAAATGTTACTTCATTTTATAATAAAAAATTAATAGACACACAAGCAAGTAAATATGTTTACATCATACTATGTCATCTACTAATTTGTTTTTAATTGAGAGGGAGAACAGTCAAAATGTTTTGAGGCCAGTGGTTCAATATATATTATTCTGTGGGGAAAAGAGTGAATAAGAACAGATATCAGTTTTCAGTGTACAGACTCGAAGTGAGGAATTCTCAACAAATGGGTCAAATAACAGAAACACAAGATGGATATACTAAATAGAAAAGCATGAAATGATGTTTCCTGAAATGTATGCTTGGAAATAAAAGCAAAACAGACCTGGGTCATGCATCACACAAGAATGGAATCATTCATTCTGAACATTCTGAAAACATTGTGTTTATCACATTACACTCTGGTTGATTTTTTTCTGTACTCCACACCCTTCTCGGGAGAGGGCACAATGTCTTATTTAGCTTGTAACTCCTCTACATTTGGCAAAAGCCCTGGGTATATAATAGATGATCTCAAGTATTTGCTGTGTGAATAAAGTGATTTATGAATAAAGATGTGTGCCCACTTAAAAAAGAAATAAGATGAAAAGCATGAAAAGAAAGAAGAGAATGAACATTTATCAATATGTAGGAATATGTCAGAAGAGCCAGGTACATTATTAATATAAATAACTTTTATAGTTATCCTAGAAGTATACATTCCCATTTTCATAGAGGAAGAAGAAATCAGGGGTTAATTTACTTACCCCAAATGGACACAGCTAATAAGTAGCTGGACCAGGGTTTGTAATATGACATGACATGAGAGTTCTTACTCTGGGATCCCATCTATAGTCAGTCAAAGGGTTGTTGAGAAAAGCAACAACTCTAAGCCATAGCCTTCCATGCAAAACGTTGATGCCAGTCACAGGATTTTTCAAAGTTCAGAGCATCAGCATTATGACTAACTATGACTTTGCAACCAGGGAAGAAAAATAAGCCTTTAATGATTGACTTCCTCATTATGTTTTAAGTGCAAAGGATTTGAGATAAGTTTTAAGACTTAGAGTGATTTCTACATTAATGTGTTCATTGACTCTTTCTTCCTAATGCAAAATATAAAACTTAATGATATTCATATGTACTTGTGAATGAGAAAACATTCATAAGTTCAAGATCACTGTCTATAAAAAAAATAACCTAGTAGATAAAAACAAACATTCATTCAGCCTGTTAGAAGTATGTGAGTAAATAATTCATGAATAGTTTCACAGTTCTTCCTGTGGGAACGCTGATATTTTAGACTTAAAATGTGGTGCACACAAGACCTTGGTTAAATGTCTAGATTAAAGAGCAAATAAACTTTTTAAAATGTTGGTTATAGTCATTACTTTTTAATGAAAACAATTTCTTCCATTCCTTATCTTAGCATAATAATTGTCATCCAATAATTAGGAGTCTTCCAGAGAATAAACCATATGGATTAGATAAGCTGTCTGTTTGTTAGTGAAAGGGTCAATGAACTATTACTGCTATGTCCCTCAAGCAGAAGGGGATTAATTATGAAACAAATAGTTTAACTTCAAGACTATTAAATTGCCGGAGTCTGTTCCAAGGACCTGAAGAGGTTATATCAATGTGCTGAGATGGTCTATATTTTTATAAAATTTACAAATTAAGATACATTATCTAGTTTCTTAAATTCCCTCTTTCCATTCTAATTTACTAACCACCAAACTTTCCCTGGGGTTATACAATACCGATTAGTTGTTATTCTGAAGATGTAGTTGATAATATTTGATTTCTTAAACCTAATTTTACATGATTTCTGCTACAACTGTCAAAAGGTAAAGCTTTAGGACTTACAAAACCTGGAACTTTCCTAATCCTAGAGAGCAAATTAAAAAAATCTGTAGAAATTAAAAAGCTGAGTTTGTGAAACCTATTTGTATACATTTCTTAGAATGGAAAAGAAGATCAACACTGTCCTAACCAGAAAATATTTGTGAGCATTATTCAACGGAGAGAATAAATCAAAATAAAAACTCTAATCTCATATTTATTCGATAATTCTTCCTTTTATTTCAACATTACCCTGGTCATCAAACAGAAACACAATTGTACCATTTAGGAGGTACTATCCAGTACAAGGAAACTTGAAGTAAGCTCACGAAACAATAAACAATAAAGCAGCATATATTGCCACCTTTAAAACAAAGGAAGTTCTATTCTTTTCTAGTCTGCCCCAATCTCTCCTCCTTGATTATGTCTGAAACATATTTCTTCTATACACAGCTAATATCAAAAAGAAGGGGCTCAATGGCCTCATTAAATAATTAAATAACATTATAAATGAGTTTTAAATGTGCTCAGATTACTAGGTAAGAACTGTAGACATCTATCCCAAAGTACAAGACACTTAAAATCTCCAAGTATGCTCATGTTGGTGCTAACAAGGTGAGTTCATGGAATAGGAAAGGATATACTAATTAGTGGAATTTAGTTCTGTAAAAGCTAACCGAGAAGTGTTGAGGCAATATGGATAATAAGCTGACATTCACTGAAAAACACAAATCAGAGTTTTCACAGATGAGTGATGAAAGGTCAGTAGAGTACACTGAGCTTACATTTCTTCCTGAAAGCAAAATCAACAATTGAGATCAATATTCCTCATATCCATACCTAGTGAGCGAGTTGTGTTGCTTAAATTTTTCTTTTTTAATTTAGCTTGTTTCATTAGTTTACAGTATAAGTTTAAGGAGAATAGAGTGAGACCTCAATCATTATATGTATCACACCATACTCACCAGAGTTCTAGTAAAGTTTACCACTATCACTTTACTCTATCAATTTCAAGTTCACCTTCCCTCCATCCTATCCAAAATACTGTATTATAACTAGTTTATGTCTCCTTTGGCTTCTCTTGATCATGACAATTTCTCAGACTTTCTATGTTTTTGATGACCATGGCAGCTTTTCATTTTTGTTTTTAAAGAGCAAAGAAGGCAGGGACAGGAAGAACTATTTAAGGAAGGATTAAAGGAATAGGAAGAAGAAACATTTATTTATTTTGTTGTTCATTTTGGTTTTTCTCTGCGTTCTGGGTCTTGAACCTAGGTCAATGAGTAGTATGTGGATTTTATCCACCTGAGCTACAAGGCATGCAAACCTTGACAGTTTTGAGGTGGACCATTCAGGTGCTTTTAGAGTTCCTCTGTTATGATCTGTCTCATGATTAGACTACAAATATGGTTTTATTGAGGGAAAAAACACAGAAGTGAAGTACCCTTCACATCTGATTATATCAAAAGTATATACTAATATTATGATTTATCATTATTGATATTAATTTTGATCATTTGATTGAGTTAGTATTTGTTAGGCCTCCCCTTCCTAAATTTACTTTTGTTCACCTTTCTTTCTGCAATCCTTTAAAGGAAGTTACTATTCATTGTCCACATATAAGGAATGTGGCATGCTCCACATCATTGGGGAGTCAAAGTAGCTACAGAAAATATTTACAATTCTTCTTTAAAGACCTGTCTTTTCTCTCCTAATTTATAAATGATATAAACACAATCATATATTTATATCAGCAATAATTCACAGATATTTTATAATTTGGATTATAATCCAATAGTCCTTCATTTGGTTGGTAACATTACTTCAGTTCATCTATTTAGGAGTTCTTTTGTCCCCTAGACATAGCTCCATAATCATGTTTTTGTTTTTGTTTTAAAACAGCATAACCTCATCTTCCAGCACTGCAGAAATCTCCGAGCTCATCTTGTATATTTCCCATGCCAGTACTTGAGTCAGCTATTTCTCTAAGTAACTCTAGTTTTTTGTTTTAGAATAGCATTAAAAACCAAGATCTGAGTGCTGAGAATATGACTGACTTTTAAAAAATTATTCAGAATTTTCCATTAGCTTTCTTAAAATTAAATATAAGTGCTCATTCAACTTTTCTGAACTACCACCCTTTCCCCATAACCTACTCCTTTTCCTTCTGCCTTAATATAGCTTCCAGAGTCACAACATCTCCAATGTATTCTTTTCTTACTGAAGTGAGTGGGAGAAATGAAGATGCCCTTCAGTTCAAGTACTCCTATGACAAGACTAGCAAGGTTAAAATGAAATCACAGCATAACAAAACAATTTCCACCTACCCATCTGAATTTTAATACATTTCTATGCTTATCCCAAGTATCAGGTCAAATATCACCACCGGAGAAAAGGTATTGTTTTGCTACCACACACACACACGCACGCATGCACGTACACACAATTATATGCATGTATACTCTAAACTCTTAAGGATTATATATACAAATTTTAGATAATTTAGATCACTACTGACTGATAATAATAGCACTGAGGATTCAGAGTTGAATATAAAAATACGATTCTAAAAAAGAAAGGGAGTTGAAACTTCTAGGCAGTTTTATGTTTCTATATTTTCCTTCTTAAAAAAAGCTCTGCATAGTTTATTGAGCAAGCTAACTGATCTGTGCTATTTTGAGGAAAAGAGGACATTCTACCAACAAAAATAAAAAGAGAAAGTCATATGTTTATTATTTACTTCTTCCCACTTCAGCTATATTTCTGTCACTATTTCCCACTGCTGGCTGACTGGAAAGCCAAATATTTTTGACACTAGCTAGTTGGCTAATGAACATAGGTCTGATGCTCTCTTAATTCTAACATTGGTTGTAAATTCAGTAGAATCTGACAGAGGCCCAAGTTACACCAACACGTATTAAAGATGGAGCACATAACATATAAATAGCAAAGACCTTTTAGAAGAAAAGAGTTCTTCAATCAGTATTAATTCAAAAAAATGAAAATTATATATGCCAGGTGCTTTACGGAAACATGAATTATTTCATTTTATCCTCCCAGTTAGTCCTTCTGAACCAAGAGCATTATATACCATTTAAAAAATAAAGGTTAAGAGATGTATCCGATACCCATGAAGCCTGCAGAAGAGTTCAGATTTAGATACATTTTTCTGATTGAAATTCACAAAGGAGAGAACCACTCACATGCTATGTCTATTAGAATCCCAGCAGGAAATAGAATATGCAGATCAGGGTAATCCACGAATGATTTAATGAAAAAGACCATTGTCAAAGGTGTGCACAGGGAATAAGGAAACCAGAAAGATGCTACCCCAGCCTGGACGCTGGGGTATCCAGGCTGCCAGCCCCAGCTGCCCCGTACTCCCTTCAATTCACAGTGAAAGAGTTAGGGCAACAGACACTTTGACCTTGTCTCCATCCAGTGGAAGTTTTGGTTAGTTCTCCGGCCCACATCCAACCAAAAGGCACAGGGTAAAGGTGAACTGGGTGGTGCTCACAGATCTGCTGTTGGTAGAAAGCAGACGGGTGTGCTGAGCTTTATTTCAGGAGAGAAGAGAAGAATAGCTCAAAAATGCTGACATTTCTTTGACTATTGGTTTGAGCAAAGAAACAACATAGAATTCATGTCAGTTAAATGTACTAGTATATATTCTTTGGAAAACTGGTTTGAAGACTAACAGCAAACACCTTTGCACCAAACCTGTATAAACGTGAAAAATCCAAGATGCATTTGTTCATGTTGGAAAAACAAGAAAACACTGGAAAATGCCCGAAGTTCAAGTTGAATCTTTGCTGGTTGGCAAGGTAAGCCAACACAATGCCCTGGAACCTTTACAAAATTTTTTTTTTTTTAAGATCAGAATTCTACAGGTAAAACTTGCTATTTGCTGTTGGTAAAGCACTTCTCAACCATGAGATGTTATTCTAGGTTTCTGAAGAATTGTGGCTCTGGCTCTGTCACTAAGGAATTTAATGGTTTTGTGCCTTAGATATTTCTATCTCTTCTGCAGTTTCTGATACTTAATGTCATGTATGTATTTATTTATCCAATTACTTGTGTACTGATTAACACAGAGTGAGTAAGTAGGACCAATATAACAAGCATATGAGTATAACAGAGACGATGAATGAGAAAAGATAATATTTTGCTCAGAAAACATTAAGGAAACTGCAAAATAGATGTTCCCAGACACCATAACCATTTCTCTGCTGATTTTAATTGACTCACTAAATTTTTCTTTTCACTGTCTTGTTTACCCATTTAAATTGCCTAAAATCTTTAGAAATCTACAGAGAATAAATCACCAGTGAATACAAATAACAGATTTAAGCTAACTTTTTTTAATGAATAATTCAATCATTTTTCGAATGTAGAGATGCCCTCTACAAAAGAATCTAATTGGACATCTTTTAAAATGTATGATCTTAAGTAAGATGAATAATCCCTCCTATCTGTAAATATCTTGATCACAATATTCCTGACTTATTTCTAAGGTAAATGATGTCATCATTTCTGAAAAACATAAGTAAAATATAACGTTACCCGATCACAGTGTGTGATTTATTTAAAGTAAACAAGTGCCAACTCTTGAAGTCTTAGGATTAAATTTGTAAACAATAATGATTAAGTTAGAAAAGCAAGAATTATCTTCAAAAGTCTCTTATTCACAAAACGAAGTTGAATAATATCACAAAGAAATAATTACTCTTCTAAAGCACACCCCATCCAGAAGGCCATCTAGAAAACCTTTTCCACGTGAAACATGAAACAGCGTCCAGTAACTTCTCCTACATCACAAGAAATCTGCAGATGCCTCCTAATGAAGTTGCATGGAAACAAGGTGTATTTGCTCTCAGGACTGAGACACCACATGAAGCAGGGAGATGGATGTACACACGGAATGTATTCTCTTGGAGTGACAATTTATTCATTTCAAATGTGTGCACTTTCTCAAGATGTGATTATAAATGACTTATTTTAAGATATTTTAGTGAAAATTTTCTACCACTATGCCTCTACTCCTCCAATAACTAAAAAGCCAAAGAAAAATGAAAATTGCCCTCCCTAATTGAGTTTGCTTTTCTGTGCACTTCTCAGTACTCCAATTCATTGTAAACAATGAAAAAAAGCAGGTGAGTCAGAGACACCTCTGATGAACTTTTTCTTCCTTCTCAATCTAGCTTTTATATTCTCTATCCCAAATGCAAGTTTATATTCTGAGTCTGTTCATCACAACAAAACAAAATATTTTTTCTCCTCTTCAGAAAATCAGCTGCACATCCTAAATTTGACCTCAAAGTTTTTATATAGATGTCTTTGCCAAACTAAAGGAGGCTAATTCTGTTTTTCTTAGAATATACTGAATTCAGGATAAACCTTTACCAAACTCCACATGACTAATTTAATCTTCTTGTATGACTGTATATTATTTTCTTTGGCAAAGCTAACAAAATCTTTTTAAGAGTTTCCTAATATCATTCAGATTTTTATTGAAAGAGTAATCAGTTGCTTCCTAATAAATATACCTCCTAATCCCACCTCATTATTTAATTTTACAATTCAAGGTTCCAATTTCATTAACATTGACAATAAAAAAATTATTGAAGTCCAAGTATAGAGAAAGTACTTTTCTAGACACAGAAGAAGTAAAACATTGTGGTATAAATTATTTAACAAGGATTTGCACTAAAAAGTAGATAACAATCAGTGCCCTTAAAATAATATTCATTTAACGAATTCTTTATGAATGTCTACTATTGGAAGATTTAGTAGTAGGTGCTGGAAATACAAACATAAACAGGTAGAAGCAGTCTTTGACTTCACTGAACTTAAATTCCAGTGTTGCTGACAGATAACTAAAAAAAAAAAAATTACAATATAGTATCAATGACCAAGTAATTGGAGACTGTGGTAAATGGTATGAAGGAAATAATTAGGACTTGGTGATAGAAAACAATGGGGTGGTAGCCTACTTTATTTAGAGACATTAATAAAGACTTCTCTGAAGCTTTAACTGAGACTGGGAAGAGAAGGAAACAGTCGGCCAAGCAAAATCAGTCTGTTAGGAGGAGATCTGGCTTCAAAAATTCCTAACTGTACATCTAGGAGTCACCAAAGACCAACATGTCCAGAAACATGTATGTCATGGGGACAGTGAATCACAATGAGGTTAGAGATGATGCTACGACTTTAATTCATGGTAAGGAATGTAACTGCTCCAAGGAGAAGAGGACATTATTTGATGTCTTTTAAAAAAAATTTAAGGAGTTAAATGACTTTTGTGGAGAACGTGTTTGTGTAGGAGATATTTTAAAGAGATTACTATAGTATTCCAAGAGATAGGGACTTGTGATCTAACGACAGCAATAAATCAAAGGAAAGTTCAAAGATATGAAATGTATTTTGGGAATAGAACTTAAAGGACATGAATGAACCGAATACGAGGAAGGAGGAAAAATGAGACACTTTCAAATATGAGAGGAATGGTGTTGTCACTTCTGGAGCTAGGAAAGAATGCAGGAAGAAGTGGTGCAGGGGCAGGCATACAGAGCACCGTTTTGGACAGGGGAGCTTGAGATGAATGCCTAACATGAGCTGGATATCGGAATTTGTATGTCAAATCAGAGAATGGGGGCAGGCATTCAGAAGAGTCGAGACCAAGGGAAGACCTGAAAATCTTGTTTTGTGTTCAAGGAAAAGTAGGATTTAGAGAATTAGAGAAGGAAGAAGCTGCTCAAGGTACTTAGATAGGGTTGATCTAATTGGAAAATAACGATAAGCTTTGCAGCAGTAGAGGTTTCTTGTAAAGATGTATTAAAATACATTGGAGAAACAAGTAGGAATCAGATTAAAAAATTTTTAAATTAGAGACTATGATCTTTTAAATTTAATTTTAGGGAATCATGAAAGGCCACTGAGTAGAGATGTGGAGTAAGAGGTGTAAGCTGAAATAAATCCATTATTAAAACAACCATGACCACCCATTTATAATTTTTAGAGGTGAAGAAAACCTTAGGCTGATATGGAAAGATTATTCCAGTAATCATGGTGTGAATGAATAAGTGTTTGGACAAAGACACAGAAAGGAAGAGAAGATTAAAGTAATGTAAAAAGAAAACATGAAAAATATTGGTGCCTGAGACATCAAGCAGGGGAAACAATGTGGTAAATATCATTTATTCTTCTCTTATTCCTTAACTATCCAAAATATTGACCATGTACCTAAGCAGTGCATACCACCTATGCCTTGCTCCATCCTTTGTTTGTTGTTGGTGTTTTGAATGGCAGTCATTAATTTACAAAACAATGGCAGACAATAGGATAAACTATGGACTGCAGGCCAGGGGAATTCTAGCGTAGAAATAAATAATGTTGAAAGATAAGATTAATATCTGTGATATCTGTACTTTTACCAAGGAAGCATACCCAATGACATGCTATGCAGCCCAGATGGCAGAGCATTTAATTGTTTCCTGTTCTACTTCATAGTAGGTTTTTCTGTATATGGGGAGGGCATGATTACTAAATGTGAAAATTACAAAAGTGCACAAAATAAACAGTGAGAAAAATACAGTCACCAGTAAGAACTATCTGGAATAAGCCAGTTATGTTTGATTTTAGCACTCATAATTGCTATGCTGCTAGAAATAGTATCCAGTGTTAGGAAATTATTTCCCTTCTTATGCCCTGGTTTTACCATCTACTAAAGGAAATTGTCTAATTTAGTGGTGTTGTGTGTGTGTGTATGTTTACAGGATAATAGGTAACCATACAAAAACCAAGAAAATACAGAGAGACAGCATAGATATTAAATACTGATAAAATTGGGTCTGAGTAAGACAATATTAAAATTTAAAAATTAACTAAATTACAAAATACACTGCACTCTTTCTAAAACACTTTACTTAAAAAATCAGTAAGGGAAGATTTAATAGCATTAATAAAAAATCCTCTCAGAAAACACATAAGAGTGGATCTCATGATCCATTTTAATAACTAATGAAAAGATGAGTGGCAGCAAATGCCTTCTATAATGTCTGCCTTCACTCTACAGTGATCCATGAATTATTTTATACTGTACCTACTGTAGGTATAATATTAAATTCACTCCTAATCCTTCATCACTTTATGATTGTCCTGTCCTCATGAACTTCAGTTATGCTTAATGCCCAATTTCCTTTAGTAATTGGTGCTTCATTCAAAGTGAAGTCATCTATTCTAAGCTAACCTTGGGTTTTGCAGAGACATATGTAATAAGTTTCTAGTCCTTCTGGACTATTACGCTGGTGACTTTACCATAACGGATCCTACAAAAAATGGCTGAAGTCTGTCCCTGGCTAAGAGAGTTGACAGGTTTAATATTAAACTATAATGAAAATAAGTCACAAAAATATCAGGTATACTTAATATCTGGTCTTTGGAGAAACCATCTCTGTAAATCGCAGTTCCTTCTTGGCATCTTCGTATTTTCTTTGGCTCATTTATCAATGTGCCCTCACGAGGTACCATATTTCATCAAGTCATCCTGCTTCTCCCCACCTTTCTACACATTGCTTTTTATATTCTCCATAAATAGCACCTGCCCTGTAATTCATCTTCTATGCCTCATTCATTCTATATCTAAGCTTCTTGGCTTTGCTGCTACCATATTAAAATACTTTCCATGGCAAGCTTATGTTTAAAAAGAAAATCAATTGTTCTGATTCATTTGACATGAGCTTCTGGGTGTTTTTATAATTTATTGTGTACTCTCAGGTCAATACCTCTATGATACCTTCATTAAATATTAAGGCTGCTTGGGGCACTGTCCTTATCAGAATGCTCTGCCCTGTTAATATCAGGGAGAATGATACTCTCCCTCCTGAGTAAACGCTTGAATTTTTTTTAAATTGCAAGCTCTAAATCGTAGGTTTGCTACTTTGATACAGTAGTGAAGATGAACACTACACTGGAGACTAAAAGATAACTAGGAGAGTTCAAAAGGAGGGTTTTGAATCTCTTTCTCTTTCTGTTTGCAGAAAATTGGCCCCATTAGTAGGCTTAGGTCCTTATATGCAATGAGAAAGCAGAATTCCAGAGAATATCAGGAAGGCTCTATCAGTAAAACTAGTTCATACACTTAATTATACGAACTCACGTTTTGGAAAGGTCAGGAGTATGGAGCACTGGTCCTGAAACTTCACTGGCTACCACAACCTAGTGTATAGCACAAGTATATGGAGGTACCAAAACCTGAATCTCATATTAAATATCTGAAAAGAAAAATGCGTGTGGAACTATACTTTTTAGCTATAAATAGAATATGTCAACAATTAGGATGCAAAGTTCATTGTGTATTTAAATAAAAGAATTTGGCACTTAAGGAGGGTATTTGTTTATATTTTCCCAAATTATTTGTCACTATATCACCATTTTCTATCTTTGTTCCATAAGCAAACATTCTTTAAATAAATCTTTTTGAGGATCTGGTATCAAATTTGGATAGCCAATGGGAGGACTTTGCAGTTTATGGTTGTGGAATTGATCATGTAGTGCGTGAGCACAAAGCACAAGTGCAGTGCATGTTTGTGTGTGTGTATGTGTGTGATGGTGTCAGACTCCCATTCCTTGATGTTTTTTCCACAATGACAGCAGGTAAAACTAAATTTTAATGACCATAAGAGAAACGTTTAATACCATGTGACAAAGAACAGAGCTTCCCCTAAGGCCTCAAAGCCAGTAGCAACAGGGGAATATAAATAGCATGCCTTGTCTGTGTATCTGAGACTCAGTCATTTGATGTGACAAGTTCTCCAATATCTGGCATTTGCACATCTTGCTAGACACATTTATTTTTATTTCACCACAAACACTCCTTTTACTGTCTTCAGATAAAGTAAGATTTCCAAGTGCTTCCAGACCCTTTTGCTACACATAGTCTTCCTTCCTTCTTCCTTCATGGTCCTCCAGGAACGCCATCCTTTCCCCTTCCTGGGTAATTCCTTTTTCTCATGACATTGATTAGATCACCCTACTCACAGGGGTAAAGCCAACTTGGGGAGCCATAGCATACCAGATGATGACTTATTTGTGAATCACTGTTTTAATTTATTGAACTCCCTTTTCATAAGTACAACTGAATTGCAAAAAAACATTTATTCATTTTCAAGCAAATGCCACTGCTGTGAAGGGTGAGTAGTAAATACATCACATTACTACTGAGCACCATTTACTGGTGTTCTGTAGTTGAAAAAGTGAGGAGTTTCAAAGTGAAATGGTGGAAAACATAATGTTATATAACAATATGATTTAAATGAAGTGAAGAAATATGAATTATGTAAAAAACCATGTGCATGCACTGGTCATCAGGCATGAGCTTAGGGCTTCTGAGGACCAAATAAGTCCCTGTCACTTTGTTTTCTCCTCTTTCATTAACGTCAGCATTGTCTCCCCAGGTCCCCAAAACATAGTGCAATGCTGTGTACATTAGGCATTTGAAAACTTTCCTGTAATGTTGTGTGAATGAATGACTAATTGAAAAAATATATTTCTCTATGTTTTTTCTACTTATTCTATATTTCTCACAATTTTGTGATAAGAAAATTTATTTGTGCTACACACTGAAGAAAAACATATAGGTAGTATTTGTTCCACTTAAAATTCTTAATTGCAAGCAAAGATATTTTAAACATGGCCAAATTAAGTAAAAAATTATTAAAATGCACCATGGGTCCTGAATCAATAGAAGACTAAGAATCAGGCATCAGTGCTACAGAAAGTTAAATAGGTAATTAAATAAATATAAAAAGTAGAAATCCAGAGGCATTGCAACCAGCCTTCCACAGCAGCTTACCTACTTCTATAGCCTCCTCAACAACTACAATTCAAGCGTGTAGCTTCCAAGCATTTTTTCCATCTTCGTGAATTTATAATCCACTCTTTCTTATGCAACGCATTCTAATATTTTCAGAGTAGCCTTTTTAAATACTTGTATCTGAATAATTTTACTGGCCACATTATGCATATATTTTTGTACTCATGACAAGTTTTCTTTTTTCTTGTAGTTTGCAAAACAAAAATAAATATTTATGAAAGCACTTTTGTTCTGCTTTACTTAGTCTTGAAATATCAAGGAAGTTTGTTGTTGTCAATAGGTTTGATTATTAACCTATAGTAAATTCCTGAAGAACAGAAACTTTTCTTTTGCTCAATATTCTATCCTCAATATCTAGAACAAAGCCAAGCACAAATGTTTAGTATATGTTGAATGTAGATTCTTAAAGTTTACATTACAAGATTTTTATTGAGCCATTGCTTATAGTAGCACAACAAAGATGGGGACAAGCAATGCATACATCAAAGGAAAATAATAAACGCATTTCTATACATCTGCATTTATGAGATGAGTATAATGCGTTAAGTAAAAAAATGTGAGTTTTGGGGAAAATATGGCATAATATGTTTGAAATATTATATGCATCCATAAAAGAAGTCATTAAAAATGTACTAAAATGTTAAGATACCTATCATAAGGGTAGATTTAGAAACTAGAACAAATATAGGGACTTTTAATTCTTATATTGCATAATTTCATTTAAAAATCTTTAGCATTACAAAGGTATAACATGAGTATTGTAAAAAGTAAGAAAGTCGTGACAAGCAAAACTGAAACATTAAAAATGATTTTCAGCATTACTAAGGTAATGATGAAAATTCTTGATGTATAACTTCAGGTTTTCATCTCTATATACCTATACTTAATGGCACTTTTTAATCAAAATGAGATCATTCTATACACACAAATTTTCTAGAAAATAATACCTATAGTTTCATATCAGTAAATTTTCTTCCTGAATATATAGACATATTGGTAAATTAGAATCCATCGACATTACAATTTAGTTCTTAGGGAAGCACAGCTAAGTAAATAAAAAGCCAAGCTCCAATTTGAGAGAAAATATTCACAATTCCTAGACATATCTGACAAAAGACATGTATCCACAATATACAAAGAGCTCTTACAGCACAATAAGATAACAAGTCCCTTAAAATAAATGGGCAAAATATTTGAACAGTTAACAAAATTGATGTGAGAATGACCCAAAAGTTCATGAATATACATTCAGTGTCACTAGTGACTGGAGAAATGCAAATTAAAACCACAGTAAAATACCACTAAGCACACATTTTATAATAATTTTTAAAAAGGACTGACATTACCAAGCAGGGGGAACTTAAATATTATACACTCATGAGAATATAAAATCATACAAATAATTTAGAAAACAGTTGGCAATTTTCTTATTAGATATAATATTCATTCTTAGTTATTGACTCAGATATTCTACTCCTGGGTTTCTAGGTTTCATTCAATAGGAATCTAACCACAGGCCCACAAAAAGAATTGTACAAGAAAGTTTAGAGCATCTTTATGCATAATGGCCAAAATTCAATCAATGATATTAAAATTTGATCTCATAGGAGGATAGTATATCACTTGTAAAGAGAAACTCCAAGGCCAGGGGATGAGAGAATGAAGAAAGTCTCAGTATCTTGTTTTTCTAAACACAATGCAAACATCATGGAAATCTCAGATTCTTCTAATACAGTCTTGTAAATTCTTTGTGAAAAGAGCCTAGACATGCTGATCTATATTTGATCACTCTCACTTTCTACTTTTTCCTATGTACTCAAGTCATGTTTGGTTCTCTCATTTCAGATTCAGATTTTACATGGTGTAAGGAAAATAAGTTTGGACCTGGAATCTGACTAACTTTTTGGGTTTTGACTCAGATTCTTTTACCTTCTTATTATACACTGACGTACACACAAATAATGTCTGACTCTATTGGGCTAGTAATTTAATCCTAACCAACTCAAAGATTTAGTGCTATTGTATATAGTTATAGCTAGCTACATATAGTTAAAAAAAACATAGTATGCTATACATAGTGATAGGCTATTATTGAGATAATGCATATAGAACTTCTTCAAAGGGAAAGAGCTCCACCAATATTAGATGTCAACTGCAATCTTCTAGAATTACAACAGCAGGCGTCACTACAAGTCACACAAAGCAGATGACACTTGGTCACTTGGTGCTACTTCTTTTTTAAAAATTTGATTGAAGGAGTATTGCATCATGACATTAGATAGATTTAAGGTGAGCATCATCATAAATCAACATCTTTAAGGCAATGTCTTTAAGGCACTGTTCACCACCAATAGTCCAATTCTGATACACTTTTCTAAGAACAACACAAGAGAAATATAGGAATTTGAAAACCCTAAAAGTTCTATGATTAGTCCCTTGTGCTTAGGACAAGCTCAGAACTTTAAATTTACTTGCTTTTCTCTTAGAAATGCTACCTATGAGGTCTGGAATTAATAATGACAAGCATGGCTGAGTATCTATTTCCTATATTGTGAAGTCATCCTTGAAAATACCATTTCAAGTGGCAGTACTCCAGGGATCAAGTGCTTACGAGATGTCTGTGCTCACTCACTGAATCAGCAAGAACACCAGTTCACTTTAGGTTTTCCACATTTAAGAAACACAGCCACTAAACTATGAGGCTTCTGGTCTTTATAGGCTAAAAGAAAAGGGAGAGTAGAAGGAGTAAGAAAGGTATGGATTACGGAATTTGGAGCTATTTAGAATTAAACCCAGAAATTTGGAGATAATGTTTTATAACATAAAGTGGGAAAGGAAAACTTGAGAAAAGGGAAGGAACAACAATTTTCACAAAATATGATTGACCATTTTGCTACTTTCAGAACTGTGTTCTGTTATTTATTTATTTACTTATTTATTGGTGAATTTATAGTTGCTAACAACAAACCAGTACTATTATCTAAAAGACCCTTGTACTTGAGAAGTGTTTATAAATCTTTAATCCATGAAAAATTAATATTCTAGTTTTCAGTTCTGAAATCCAAAATACTATATGTCTAGTATATTTAGAATTCTGACGTCCACATATTTTCTCTGAGATTTTTATAAACAAGAGTAGGATATCTATAGTAGTTATAATTTCATGTAAATATACTCCTTGCAGTCCAAATAATTTGAAAACGTATGTAAATATACAATTTAACTATTTTTTAATCTCAAATGACAAATTTACAAATGGGAGAAATTTCATCCCTCAGCCCAAGTGTTTCAACTTGGATGCTGAAATGGACACAATAGATCTGTCTCACTGTGGAGACAGTGTGGAGACAGTGTGAACTGAGGGAAAGTTATAGAACACAGGTTAGACTATTAGCTCTGCCATTTGCCAATATGTAATCACACATAAGAAAACACACCTAGACTCAGTTTTTGTGAGATGTCTTCATTTGAGAAATGAGCATAATTTTCAACAGTATTGTGATATATTTAGCTAGTCAACATGCATTTTGAGGGTGGGTGATGTCTGCATCTTTGGCAGTGTTTTCCTCCACATAGCATCACATCCTGACCTCGAGTACATAATGCTGTGACCAAACAGATAATTGACTGTTAGTAGTGTGTGACCTAATTGCTTAACTCGCTTGTCCCTGAATCATGGTCTCCTTGCACTCCCTCCATCAGACCAAGTGCACTCCCAAGCCTACACAGCTGCATCTCCTCTGTTTGGATAACTCAGTATACAGCAGAATCATTAGACTTTTTCTCAGAATTTGCCTCAGAGACGAATTTGGACCATTTGACATAAAATAGTAACGTGATTCACTCATTGCTATCTCCCTTATTGTGTTATTATCATTTTTATGGCAGCGTTTGTACAAGTAATGCATTACAATTATATATAATTTGTGTCTAGAAGCAAGCGTACTGAAGGCAAGGAGTTTGTCAGTTTAACTTGCTGCTATATTCTCAATAATCAGAACATTACTTATCCTATAATAAAAACTGACAAATATTTCTTAAATGAGTAAAAAAATTTCTAGGAGTTAAAAAAATCACATATAAAGAAATGAAAATTATGTGATGTGATAATGATATTAACACAGCAGTAGTCATGTCACAACATATACTATTACTGAATCACCTTAACCTTACACAATGTTTTATGTCAATTATATCTCAATAATACTTTTTTAAAAATCAGGTAACACTTTAAACCTTGTTATTATAAACTCATTGCAGATCATCAAGTGAACAGTCAAATATAAATATCAAGTACATATAGTGTAATGTTATAAAAATTTACTGATTAGAATTTGCATATGCTTTCAAGAAAGTTTTCATAGAAGTTTGATATCCAGAAATTTCCAATATAGTTCCTAAATGTATGTGCCCTCAAAAATCCCCCTTTTGCATCTAAAACCAATTAGCATCTAAGATTTCCCAGAAGAATATACAAGACTAAGTTACAGTGACTGAATTCTTTTTAAGCCCTTATAAAAGTTGGGCTATAAGATTGTGGAAAATTCCTTTAAATCTTTCTCTGATGTCTTGTCCTGGTACATAAATAATGAAAGGTGATCTCGTGACTGAAAGGAAACATACTATTTCACAGTATTTCAGAAATCAAATTGTGCAAATCTTCATTCTTAGTTTTTCGTTCTTAATTAAAAGATAAGAAACCAATTTTTCTCAGCTAGTCACGAACTAGTGATGAAAACAGTTTTGGAATCCAGACAAATTAGCTTCACTAAAATAACAGTGTAGAATGAAAGTTGTTTAATAGCCACATTGTCATGTTTGAGAATGACCACATTATAATTAAGTGGGAATTAATTTATCATTTTATTGTTAGTTCAATAGGAAATGTAAAGTATTGACTTCTGAACAGCACTTCTCTAACCCTAGTGACCAACAGTAGGTGATTTATCTTGTACTGTCTGATTTATTCCACAGAAGTAGAAACAGGTGAGATGTTAAAGCAGCATTTCTGAACAAAAGCAAAAGCATACTTAATTAAAAATCTAGACATCTGATTACAAAATGATGAGTTCATTTTCTACTTCACTGAGAGCAGAGTCCAGGGTGAAGAGAGGGTAGTTGTGAGAAGAGAACATTTTTTTTTACTTTTCCCATAATGTCAATGACAACTCAAAAAGTAAAATAATAAGTGGGAAGATTAAAAAATCACATTTTTAATTTAAAAAGAGTCCCAGAATAACATTCCCACTACTCCCAATGGAAATGATTCTTCTTTCAGTAGAATTTTTTAAAATATTAACATCAATTAACAAGGGTGGGGACTTCCAATCTACAATTCAGCATTTATTTTTTATTTATCTTTGAGGACTGTGTTGCTAATTCTCCATGAATGATGTGGATGCTGATGAAAAACACTGTTTTCTTAAGTGCATAAACAAAACTTAACACACACACACATATATATACACACACATAGATATGTATGTATATATTATGTATGTATATTTGTTGTTGTTGTTAAAGGAAAGGTGCAGGCAGAAAGAGAGAGGAAGAAGAAGAAGTTTATCTTTTTTAAGTTGTTCATCTTGGTTGTTTCCCACTGACCCCAAGACACAAACCTGAGTCTTTGGGATATATGTGGACTGTGCCTGTCGAAGGTGGCTAATCAAATAACCATTCCACCAGGGCGCAGCTTAACTCAGTATTAAACAGAGTGAAAACTCCTGGAAAAGCTTTAAATTTCAAACAAGCACGCAGATATACAGTAATGCATGTGATTACCATGTATATTAATGTTTCTATAGTTTGAGAGTAAGACAGTCTTCAGTTAGAATGGGACTCTGCCATTTACTAACTAGAAGAATTTAACAAATTACTTAATCTCTATTGGCTTTAGTTTTTTCACCGCTCAAATGAGGAAAATACAAAACTTCTAGGATCATTGTGAATAAATTCTTTAAGTAAAAACTAACACAACTTGCTCAATTTTGTGTGTATATTAGAGTTCTTATAATTTAATGTTGGTTACAAAAATTACAAATAATTTATATTTAAAATCATAATTATAAGTTAAAATGATCATGAATGAAAAAGATTAGTTATCTAAGAAAGTTAGAACAGTGTTTCCTCTATTGCTTAAGCACTGTTATGTGAAATTGTTTGACAAATGGGAAGAAAAATACTGCCCATAGTGATATGCACTTTCCTCTTCTCTTACTGCAAGGTCAAAGTTGGAAGTGATAAAGCCTATAAAATATAAAACAATCCAGGTGGAACTAGTACCAGGTTAGCATCCTCCAACTTCTTAACCAATGATATATCTCTCAAACTGTTGCCATACAACAGAACATTAGAAGAGATAAATTGGCCATCATTTCCATTAACCCCACAACAATCAACAACCTAGCCTCACACAGAGATCTGCAATCCCCATCTGCTTTAAAATTTTTACCATGGCTACCATCACAACCATATGTTACAACTGGCAAAAAAATTGAAATAAAAGCATAAATACAAGGTACGCAAACAATTTCATTATACTGACAAATTTTCCAGGGTTGACTACCAAGTATTACCTAAAAACCAATGCACAAATGCCATGGCAATTTATACAGAACACATTAAAACCACTGTTTGGGAAAAGTATAAAACAACCTTTTATCTACTCCTTTAGATAAATACAGAGCTACCCTTTAGTTACTAAGAAACTGATTTTATGATGGGTGTGTATGTATGAATTGCTGCTAACTACTAACACTATGAAATAGAAAGATTAGTTTTTTCAATTGCCCAGTCTCAAAGCATCATCACAAAGTAGTTAAGCTAACACTTTGCAATTTAGTAAAGAAGTTTCATAAAGTTACTTAATAAAAATTTACTATGGCTTATAAAATTCTGGGTACAGGATGTACTAGAGATGCGACAGTGAACAGTTCATCCAGGACCCTAGCCCTCAACTAGCACATTCAACTAGAGACTCATATCTCTGTAGCATCATATGTCACTCTTTGCCTGTGATGTTTCCTTTCTCCTAAATTCTTAAATCTGTTTTTAAAATTGTCCATGTTGTATCATATTTACGACAATTTATTAAATATTTAATATTACTAAGAATAACATCAATAGAGATGAGGAACAATCAATGGTAATTCAGGAAAAAATTTAAGTATCATGTATATTATTTAATTCATTCCTTGTGTGAATAAAGTAAATAATTAGCATCCTTGTTACATGTTTGTAAATAATGAAAAATTTAGAACATATTTTATGTTTCTATCATAACATTCTATTATTCTACACTTCATTAAAATATGTCTGTGTAACACTTTATATATTTAACTGTGAAAATACAAGTTTAATATAAATTTTGTGTCAATACAAACATCTATAATATACCATGTAGAGATTAGTAACATGTAGTCAACACTGAAAAAATTATCTTATTATGTAGCTAATGGTTTACATTTCAATGATTTCTAATATGTATTTATTTCATGTAAATAAATGTGTTTTTCAGTTAATTCCTAGCATCTTATTTTAATAAGATTATATATATTCTGCCATAGAAAAAGATAATTTTACAGTACAATCCTTTCAATTTAATACAACGATGTCTTTCCCAGACACTTCTTAGATGTGAAGCCTTAAATATTGGGTTTAAGTAGAAGTTAAAGTGATTTGAAAACCAAATTTATAATAGTGTTTTATATCTTTAACAAATTAATCCCCTATCTTTGTGCACACCTTAATTTGCTAAGTTTAGTATGTATACCCTAAATGACATGGCAGGTTTTGCTAGTGTGAAGACCAGTATTTGTAAACATGTCCCGTGTTCCACTCTGCCCATTCACAATAGACACACATGTACACAGGCAAAGATGAACATCAAACATAAAAACACATCTCCTTTACACTCTAGGAACACAAAACAACATAGAAAAATGTTCTGAAATAAACTTTTTTACTCTAATAATAGTTATTTATTATTTTCAGTTTAACCACACTGTGGTTTCTTCCACTAATTCCACAGAACAAAGCATGCTAAAGAAATTCCTTCAATGAATAATAAAAAATCACATAAGACACACTGAATCATGAGGAAAGTTAACTGGTAATAAGCAAAGTTTTCATAAAATATTTATCTCAAATATGTACAAATTTATATTTGTGAGATATTGTTTTAAAGTATGGATTCTTATAAAAATGTTTTAATATTTGTATTTAGAAATTAATTTCTAAATTCAGATTTATTTCATTAGAACTAGTGATCAAGCAGTATTAGTATATGTTAGTTTTAAATTATTACACTACTAAGGAAAATGAACATTATTCAGAGAATGATTAAAAACCACAATCTGACTTCTGATCTACTTTGGATGAGTCAAACAACTTGAAGTTCAAAACTATAAATCTATTAACAAATTTTTCTTATCATGAGCTCCCTTTGCTTCTGTTATTTGCATGCTGAGTTTGGATATTAGCTTTGTCACTAATTAGTGACATTTAACATTTCCTTTCCTGTAAGAATGTGGGACTAGAGTGCATTTTTTCCAACAACAAATGATCCAGTTTTTAATTTCATTCATCTATTTTTAGGTATTAGACAATAAAAGAACAATGTGGTTGACAGTGTATTTTAATGGAAGTATCAGCCTAAATAAAAATATAGTACTAAACTTTTAAAACCTAAAGGGAATCAGAAAAATTCTAATGGTAACTTGCTATTTGACTCAATGACAAATTTATCAATTTTCTCTGAGTTAATTTCCTTTACCTAACTCTAAGAAAAAAATCTAGTGTACTCACCTTATGTACTTCAAACTTGTTTTCATACATCTAAAATTCCTTACATAAGCACATAATATTCAGTCCTCCAACAATTTTCCTTTCATTTGTTATATGAGTAATAAGAAAGATCATATGAACCATTATAAAGGGAGGGAACAAAAATGGAAAGACACAGAAGCATTTGAGTAAATTATTGATGGGGAAAAAAACCAAAAGGCCATTTATAGATAAGCATCCACTACTTATATAATTTTCAAGTACCATAATATGAAATGTGATATTTCTTGATGCAAAATTCTTAGATTTTACTGCTAATTCCAAGGTCAATGGTGAATATATTTATCATTATCAAGAGCTGTCAGTGGTAAACCCTGACTAACATGGAGTCAGAATCCCATTTACTACCTGTGGGTTACTGGCCTGATAATATGATCTCTCAGAGTCAAGTACCCATGTGTATATCAGGGATAGTGCTATCATGCTACTATCAAACAGCAAGGCCCAAATGAGACAAGTTACACAATGCACTTGGCACAGCATAGATGCTCAGTGAACTCGTGCTCCCTTCCTCTTGCTCTAATGCCAGCTGGCTGGCAGACCACATTCAGCAAGAGAGGAAGCTATGTTCTCCTTTTTCCAGACAGCTGGTCATCCAGACATCACAGACTTTCTACAAACAATGTTGACTTATTTTTGTCACAGCTGGTGTGTATGTAATGTGCCCTGACAGTTCTCTCCATGGGTTGAATTCATGATCATGAAATCATTGACTTGTTTTTCATTATTGCTCCTCCTTTCATGGGGCCAGATTGAGGTAAAGCGACAGTTTTATACATTTTGTATATTTTATGAACCTAGGGGCTTCATTTATTGCCCAGTAATAACAACAAAAAAGTTTTACATTGTTTAGTCATCACCACAGTCCTATGCTGTATATAATATTGCTGCTTCCAATCTGAGGATCTGGCCACAAAGAAACACAAGTAAAGTTGCCCAGCATCACCTGGGCAGCAGAGACAGAGTCAGGACAGAACTGTGATGTCCTAACTCCAGAGTCAATGCACTAAAATAGAAATGAAAGACAAAGCTGGGATTGGCACAATGAATGGACACAAGCCTTAATTTCCTGCCTGCTTTACACTGTACTCAAGTGAGGGGTCTGGGGATGGGGATGGGACACATCACCCAACATCTGAATGATATCAATTATGTACTTGTTTTAAATGAAAGACCCTGACATTTTCTCCTGAGAGACGTATGCACATCCCCTTTTATATCACTTAAGTATAGTGACTATATAACACATACTCAACAGGAACACTTTTTAAATTATAGCTAAAATATTCAATAACTTCAGAGGCATCTTTCTACTCTTTCTGGTCTCTTTCATCTCAGGGAAAAGAACCACACAAATAGGTTGTGTACAAATGCTTGGCACATAGTGAGAACTATATTATTTTTACTAATAAGTTAGTTATTATTTATAATCTAGAGACTACTATTTATAAAATAGAGACTATAAATATAGTATAATGTGCAAGGGCTCAGATCAGGAGCCAGGCAGGCTGGATTCTAATTCCAGCTCCATTCTTTATTAAATGACATGTTGGATAAGTCATTTAACCTCCTCAATTTCCTCATCTATGACATGAGGATAACAGAAATTATTTCCTTAGATATCAATAAGAATAACTTAGTACAGTTCTTAGCTTATATTAACCTCATGTTTTATATATGTATGTGTATATATATAAGATTATCATACTTAGTGCTCTTTCAATATAGCAGTAGTTTTGCATGTTTATTTATTTCTGTCATAGTTTTTTTCTTCAAATGAAATTGGAAACAGAAACCCAACAGACATCTAACAGATTTTATATGATATAACAATATTTTTCCTGGTTGAAATGGTGGTGAGAGTTTCTTTCACTGGTCTCACCAAGTACACATGTGCATACAACACAGTCAGGAAACATTTTATTCAGCAGTGTTACACAAACCTAGTCTGTAATGTGATGCTCCTTGAGAACTGAATAAAGTGGTAAAGCAGGAACTGAAGAGTTCCTGGCTATTTTAATTTCAACACCAACTGAGTATGGATCTTAACTCCCCTATTTGATAACTGGGGAAATAATTCCATCTCTTCAAAATGCATTTTTTCCTTCACTGTAAAATAGAAATTATACTCTAATAATTTCTTAGATTTGTATTTGGGTAAATAAAAGTCTTGTGTAATTATTTTTATCATCTCAATGATACATAATTCCCCAAGAATCTTAAAAAAATATTCTTTCATCACTACTTCCTCACTGAGAATTTGTCTGAAAGTTATATGAAATAATTGTTAAATATAAAGATAGCACACTATACTTTTATCTGTCTGGTGTATATAGGATATTTTGTAAAGCACTATATTTGTATTTTATGTATTAAACACACAGGCATGCATTTTAAAAACTATCTTTGACTTATACTAGCATTGAAGAGATGTCTACATATTTCAAAAGACTTAAAAAAATACTGCTTAAATATGTAAAATTGTTTCTCATTTATATCAGCCAAATATCAATTGTCTTAAGGTTGTCATGAAATTAATACAGTAAATAGTTTTACAATAGCTTTTACCTTAAGAAGATGAAGCAAGAGAAAATAAAATGTATCTAGAGTAAATGACTTCACTAGGAAAGATGAGCATTGCAAAATTCCTACTTTTTACATTTGAAGTCATTTTAATAACATTTTATAAGAAAAATAAGTTTCTTTTCACACATTGCATACAATTTTCAATTATTAGCCTCTAGATATAAATTTGAATTAGAGTAATGAATTTAAGCTTTCATACCTAACAATATGACTAAAAAGTATCCATTAAGTAAAATTTAAATACAAGAAGAGATTCATAAAAATATAAATGTGACTGTTGCAAATAACTGTGCTGCCAGGTAGCTCAAGTCAATTGGTTAGTTCAGTGAATCCTTCTACATTATAAAAAGATAAAACAATAAAACAGAAAATGATTCACGTTTTCTACTAGAAGTTGTATCAATAAGGGACTCAATTTAACTCTTTCCAGTGATTTAGAAGCTGCAGGAGATTACAGTGGATTTTGTCTCTGATTAATTACTAGGAACCTCAATTATAAGAGAAGATTCTTTTTTTAAATCTGATTTTGAACATATTTTATCTGTCGAAATGTTTAAATATGTAGACGTTCAAATGAATTGATAGACTGCCCCCCTATTCTTACTCCTAAAATCAGTTTCATGAGGTGATTTTAACCATGAGATACTATACACTTTTAATAAGTGTACGTGACTGAACTTACAGAAGTAGACTCTGAAGAATAAAATAGAATACTAGAATAAAATAGAATGTTGCATCTCTGGGCTTCCTTTCAATATACAAAGTCAAATCCACATACATCAGTAGAAATCCTGATAAATATTCAAAACCTTATATCTAGAGCAGTTATGAGTGAGGAAAAAAATATGAAAAAATACTAGGGCATGAAACATAGCCTCTCTGGGGTGGGAAAGGGCATTTTCAATTCTATGTACACACAGCCACTCAGTTTCTCACACCAACCTTGGGTATTAGGCCCAGTATCATTCCAAAGTTTATCACTTCTTCATGTCTTTTAATTATAAAAGCATACTGCTTAATGGCAAGATTTAAAATGCAGTTCAGGGAAAATTATTTCTCATGTATCTTGAGTAACTGTGAATTTGGCACGAGTTTTCTTAAGGAATATTTTTTATTAAAGTTTACTTAGGTTTATTTATCCTGTGTTTTTGCTTCATGTTGCTCTGTTTTCGCTGACTGAATACAGGTTACTGAGTAATTAATAAAGATGTTTTCTAGCTTCAATATTAATTCTACTTAAAATGACATATTTCAAATGCCTAGGCAACACAGTGAAAGTATTTTATTCTGAAAATTAATCTACTCTCAAATACATTGAAATAATGATCAGACAAATGCAAGTTTAAAGTTTTTATGCAGTAATAAAGAGATCCTATGTGAACATAAATCTTTATCAAGGATTCAAAATTGGGTAAATAATGTTGAAAATGGTCAGAATATGGACCCCCTAAAAAGTATTTTCTGATCCAAATTCTAATCAATTTATATACACATTCCTCTTTCAAAAAGTAGCTTAGAAGCAAGGACTATGTTAAGCAGTACATAGTTACAAATCACTATTTTCATGCCTAAGATAATTTGTGTAATTATTTTTATTGATTCTATTCTATTTATTATGATTTCCTATGGCAATGGAAGTGAGAGGAGGTTAGCACAACCTTAGGCAGTTAGAGTAGGGGGACACAGAAAGGAAGTCCACCTGTTACTAAAGTCAGCCCACCTCCTAAAGATAGAGACCCTGAGACAATGACAAATTGAGTGGGGGCGAGGGAGGGGGGATCCCAGTAAAAGCAACCAATCCAAAGTGCAGCTCTAGAATCCCTTATCAGCATAAGAAGGAACCAATGGAAATCCTGAATGCTTCATTAACAAACTAGGTTTGAGATTACTCTAATCTGGGAAGCCTACATAAGGCTTTAGAGAAGATAAAAGGCCCTAGATCCTGAGCTAAAGTGGCAACCCTTTCTTGGGACCCCTGCCCTTGCGGGGAGTCAGTGCTTTCTCCAATAAACTTTCCTCCACTTTCGTTTGCCTCTTTGGTCAGCGAGCTCATTCTCTGAACACCGTGAGACACCATGCTACAAACTCAGTATCAGAAGTACCATTTTTAGTTCATTGTCATTGTTTGCTTCTCTTTCTTTTCTGGGATGAAGCTAGGCTGACAAAATATGAGGGGGCTTTCTGGCCCCCTCAACAGACTGGGCCCTGGGCAACTCGACTGCCCCTGTGCCCTGCATTATAGAACCTCCTGATTTATTAAAAATGGGACAAATTTGGTGGTCATGAAATATTAAAACACATGGTACTGTCTCATTTAAAACGGGATGTATGGCCAATCTAGATTAAGCAAGCATCAACTATTAGATGCCATCTAAAGTGATTAGTTATTTATTAGAGTGCTGTGGACAATGTTCTGGTTGTGGCAAATGACCTATGATTTTTATTAAAACTACATACAGGCAACAACGACAATAAAAGTAAGGAGCTTAGTCTAGCTAGAGGCAAAAGTAAGGAGTAGAAGTGCAGAAAAATCCAAGGTGCATCCTCCTGTGAATAAAGAAGACCTGCTGATGGGCTGAAAAATGAAGTAGAGAGGGTATAGACTTAGTGAGGTCTACAGGAAGCATTGTATTTGGTTTATAACTAAAAGTAAATGTGTCTAAAATGTAACACTGAGGAAGGATACAGTTTCAGGGGGTGGGAAAGAGAGGCACATCTGCAATGATAATTATTTGTGCAATGAAAGAGATTGTAAAAACACATTTTAAAGTAGTAATTTTGGCCTTTTCGTGATGTATTAAGAAGGATTACAGATCTCCCTTGAGAGGTAGCTGTACACATGTGTTGCAGCTGTGCAAATGGCCTCTGGAATCAGACCTGGAATTCTGACTCTTAGAATAATAGATAATATAATTTATTTCACTTCTCTCTGCCTCAGTTTCTTCATTGGTATACTTTTTCTCATCTGCAATTTATCACATTGTGAGGTATAAAGTATTTAACAATGTAAAGCATTTAGGAAAGTGACTGACATGTTAGTAACAACACACGTGCTTTATTCTCTCTCAACATTATTTGCATTCAATAAAAATATTAGCAGAGAAAGATCAAGACAATTAAAAGATGTTGCTAGTCGATTTTCAAAGTATGATTTTCTAAGTAACATATTGATGAAGCTGACAAACCAAAAATATCAGTCCATATAAGGAACTCTAAACCAAGTATAGATTTTAGGAAATGATAGAAATGTTAAGTAGAGCTCTTTAATTTTCAGTTACAAAGGTTCATTATGCACAGCATGGCAGTTTTAATAGAAATCAGAATATTTCTGATGTTAAATCTGAAGAGAGCAGATGCCTCTCAAAGATACCTTAATTCTGCAGAAAATCATGTAACACTTCGAGTCCCGCCCCCCCAGGAGAATGGCACCCCACATTTGTTCCCCTATTTAAATATTGTCCTAAGTCGACTCCAGGACAGAATTTAATTCTGCCTCTTTTTTTTTTTAAATTAGTATCTTCCCATTTGTTTTCATGTAGCAATGACTCTACAACCACACTTCTGATTGAACTGCTTGTTTTGGAAGCACAAAAACCAGGGGACAGAAAAGGTGGAACTAAGTAACATAGTAGTTTACCATGCTCACCTTTACTTAGAGGAGGAGACTATAAACTCAAACGTCTATTCTCTGTCACCACGGGACTTTTTTGTCTCAGCGGGTCTTAATTTAGGATTAAATTACATAATTCAGTTGGCATGGCCAACTCAAATTGTAGAGCAGTTGGGCAAGAAACAAAAGCAACTTACACAAGTCAACTAAGGTAGGGAAATAATTTGAGTTAGCTCCGTATATGATGATCTTCTGAGTTTACTCCTGAGGAATACTCTACAGTATATTAAATTAATGATAATTTAAATATAACACCCATAACTAACCCTAGAGATCGGTATAACCTTTATAAATAAGTATACTGTAATTCTGCTGGAATAATGGCCCATACTTGCTACGTGTACATATTCATGTGGCCTCTGCAGATGAATACTGTTTGTTTTACTTCTCTTTATCATCTAAGAAGGGGCTTTTTACTCATGACCTAAAACAGTTCTTCTCAAACTATAATGCATAAATGCCACACCTGGGAATACAGTTAGTGATAGAGTCTGGTTCCATAAACCTAGCATGGGGCTTGAGGTTTTACATTCCAAACCAGTTCTCACGTTAACAGTGATGCTACTAACCCATTGACTACACTTAGAATAGTATGGGATCACAATTAGCTTGGTGGCCAGAAAGCAGCCAGCCCTGAGCCAGTTTCTCTCATTGACTCTCTTTAAGCTAAATTTATGAGTTGAATTGTTTCCTCCAAAAAAGATACATTGGAAGGTAGTCAAAATGGTGAACTGGTAGGAAGCATCATGTCTCCTCTCTACAGAACACCTAGAAGTCACCTAGTCATTAGACGTACTCGGCATGGAAGGGCTGTCCTGGGGGCTGTGGACAGCAGTAATGATCATCCCCACAATGATCAGCAAAGGTGTGAGGATTCAGAGCTACATCACAGATTCCAGACTCCCAGCACTGGGCCAGGGGAGTTGGGGTGGGAATCAGCAAAGGGGTAGAACCGTGGGAAGAACTGAGCCTCCCAAGAGTGACTCTGAGGACAGCAGAAAGCCTGCCCAGTGAAACCAGGACATGGAGGGGGAAAAGGTGAGAAGGATCTTGGCACAAGGCAGAAGAAGGATCAATGCCCTGTGGTCTGAGCAGGAGACTCCCAAAGGAAAATTACACAAGGTGCCACCATAACCAAAAGGCAACAAGGGAAATCCCCCACCCCCACATTCCCTCCTCACCATATTGATCCAGTGTTGCAGGGCCTGGCAACAGGAAATCTCACCCTCAGGCTTAAAGGAAGAAGAGAGCCTCAGAAAGAAGGACCCTACATCGCTACTCATAGCACCACTCTATGGACTGAGGCAGAAGTGAAGACACATTGCTAATTGTGTGTCAGTGACAAGGTGGTCATTATACTTCAATGTGGTACACTAAAAGAAGGTTCTGAATTTCTCACACAAAATTTCTCACCCCATAGACTGAACTCCTGGATCTCAAAACAGGGTCAACCTAAAATGTCAACAAATCCAACCAGTGGTGATATGACACAACTCAAGACTTCCCAGTGTTCAAACCGAGATCCAGACTTCTCTGATGCAAAGTGATACCCTGCACAATGCCATCACTGAAGGAAAATCTAGCCAATAAAAACATAAACAGAATGTCAAATAGAACGAAAACACAGAAAACATACATGAAATGATGGATCTAATTAAAACCTCAGGAGAAAATCTGAATACAACAGATGTATGTAAACTACCTAAAAGTGATTTTAAGGTAACAGTGATATCCATACTCATGGAAATTAAGAAAACAATAGAGGAAGAGAATGAGAAAAACAAAAAGAGAGAGAAGAAATGAAGAACAACATAACTGAACTAAAGAACTCCATAGAGGGATTCAAGATTAGGATGGATAAAGTCTCTAACAGAATCAGTGAACTAAAAGACAGGTCAGAGGAATGTGTCGGAGCAAGATAGCAAAGTGAAAAAAGAATTAAATGAAGAAAGCATTTGTGACCTGTGTGATGATATAAAAAGGATGCTAAAGGATGCTCTATAAATTGTGAAGAAACTGCACTCAAAAATAGTAAGACAGCAAATATTAAAAAGTAGTGAGGAGAAGAGAATGAAAAAGTGGATGCTTAGAATGAGTGTAAGACTAACCCACTTTCACATAACAATAGGAAACAAAAAAAGAATTCTTAATGCCAACTTCAGGGTAATCAAAATACATCTCCAGGAAAAAGCAAAGAAGAAAACAAGAAAGGAAACCAAACAAAACATAACTATACCCAACTCACCTAGAAAGAGAAAAACAAAAGCACTGTCTGTAACAACAACCAGAAAACAAATTACAAAATGAAAATAAACAGATATCAATCATCAGCATAAATGTTAATGAACTGAACTCACCAAATGACACAAAGTGGCCAAATAAATTAAAAAGCATAATCCAAACTTTTGCTGGATTCAGGAAACTCTACCTTTTTCAATAGGTAAACATAGGCACAAAGTCAGTGGCTGAAAAACAATCCTATAGTTGAATGGTAACCAAATAAAAGCAGGAACAACTATGCTTAGATCAGATAAAACTGACTTTCAACTAAAAAACATAAAAGACAGAAATGGACATTACATAATGATTAAGGGGTCAATCCAACAAGAAGATATAATGCTTATTAACATATGAAGGAGCATCGAAATATATTAAGAAAGTATTATTAGAACTGAAGAGAGACATTGATAATAACACAATTATGGTGGAAGACTTCAACATCCCACTTACAACAATGGACAGATTGAACAGGCAGAAAATTAACAGGGAAACAGCAGCTTTAAATGACTATTCGGAATAGTTAGATCTAATAGATACTGAACACCTCATCCAATGACTATAGATTTAACTTTCTACCCAAGTATGAATGAAAAATTCTTATAGATAGATCATATGTTGGGACATAAAGCATTTCTCAAAAATTTACAAAGATTGAAATCATACCAAGCAACCTCTCTGACTAATGACTTAAAACTAGATATCAAGCACAAAAGAATTCTGGATGATCCAAAATTAATTGGGAGACTAAACGATACCTATTCTCCTCAAACTCTTCCAAAATATTGAAGAAGAGGGAACACTCCCCATACTTTCTATGAGGTTAAAAATCACACTGATAACAAATACTGATAGAGACATCTTCAAGAAAGAAAATTGCAGACCAACACCTCTAATGAACAAAGATGCAAAAATGCTCAACAAAATATTAGCAAATCAAATCCAACAATATATCAAAATGATCATCATCACGACCAAGTGGGATTTATTCTAGGGATGAAAGGATGTTTCAGCTTACTTAAATCTATTAATGTAACACACTGTATCAACCAGAGCAAGGAGAAAAAAACATACAATCATACCAATAGATGCAGATAAAGCTTTTGACAAGCTCCAACACCCATTTGTGACTTAAAAAAAAAGCCCTGCATAAAATGGGGATAGAAGGTACATATCTTAACATAATAAAGGCTATATATGACAAACCCACCACCAACATCATACTCAATGGTGAAATACTGAAAGCCTTTCCTCTAAGATCTGGAAGAAGGCAAGTTTGTCTATTCTTATCAATGGTAGTTCACATCATAATGGATGTCTTAGCCAGAGTAATTAGGCAAGAAAAAGAAATTTAAAAAATCTAAATTGGAAAAGAGGAAGTAAAATTATCATTTTTGTAGATGGCATAATTATACATATATTGAAAACCCAAAACCTGTCAACAACTACTACAACTAATCAATGGATAATAAAGTGGCAGGCTACAAAATTAATGCACAAAAGTCTGTTGCATTCTTATATGCAAACAACATGCTAGCAGAAAATGAAACCAAGAAAGCCATATCATTTAAAATAGAACTAAAAAGTATCAAATATCTTGGAATACACCTAACAAAGAAGGTGAAAGACCTGTACAATGAAAACTACAAGGCCTTCCTGAAAAAAATAGAGGAACATAAAAAGAGGTAGAAAGACATCCTCTGCTCATGGTTGGGAAGATTCAACATCATTAAAATGGTCTTCTTACCTAAAGCAACATACAGATTTATTGCAATACCATTAAAATCTCACAGTCTTATTTCCAGGGAATAGAACAAAAAAATCTTAAAATTTGTATGGAACAACAAAGACCCAAAATAGTCAAAGCAATTATTAGAAAAAAGAAATAATCTGGAGTGACTATACTTTGACATTGAATACAAATCTATAGTAGTCAAAATGGTATGATACTGGGATAATAATAGATACACAGATCAGTGTAGAATAGAACTGAATCACCAAAACTGACCCACTCAGATACAGTCAGTTAATCTATGACAAAGGAGCCAAAAGCGTGCAATGGAGAAAGGAATGTCTCTTCAATATATGGTATTGGGATAACTGGACAACAGCATAAAAAGTTAGTTCACTCTAACACCATTCACAAAAATAACTCAAAATGGTCTAGAGACTTGGACATAATAACTGAAACCATAAAATTCTTAGAAGAAAAAATAGGAAAGATATTCCATGACATCAGTCACAGAGAAGGTTTTGGAGACTCTAGCATTAAGGGAAACAAAAAGAAAAATAAACAACTGAGACTGCACCAAACTAAAAGTTTATTCACAGTGAAAGAAAATAGCACCAAAGCAAAAAGACAACTACTAACAGAATAAAGATATTTAGTTTTCATATTTCTGACAAGGGCTTAATATCAAAAATATACAAGGAACTCATAAAAGTCAATGACAGAAAAATGGACAGTCCAGTAAAAAAAAATAAAATAGTAGAGGAATTGGAGAGATTTTTCTGAAGAGGATATACAGATGGCCAAAAAGCACATGAAAAGATGTTCCTACTGGCTATCAAGGAAATGCAAATCACAACAACAATAAGATACCAATTTATACTTGAGACTAGCTATTATCCAAAAGTCTGGAAACAACAAATGTTAGTGAGGATGCAGAGAAAAGTGGAAAACTTTTACACTGTTGGTGGGAGTGCAAATTGGTATAACTACAATGGAAAACACTGGCGGGAGATTCCTCAAAAAATTGAATATGGAAATCCCATATGATGCCACTATCCCACTTCTGGGTGTCACCCAAAAGATACAAAAACACTAATTCACAGGGACTTATGCACCCCCGTTTTATTTCAGCCCTATTCACAATAGCTAAGACCTGAAAATTACCTAAGTGCCCAATGTCAGATGAATGGATAAAGAAGATGTGGTATATATACACAATGGAATACAATAAAGCCCTTAGAAGTGATGAAATCCTGTCATTTGAATAAACATGAATGGATATAGAGGGAATTATGCCAAATGAGATAAGCCAAAAGAAGAAAGACACCAGATGACCTTACTCATAGGTGGAATGTGAATAGACAAAACAAAGGAATGGATGAAACAAAACCAACCCTTGAAAACTTACAATAGAACTGTTACCAATAGCGAATGGGATGGAGTTTGGGAGGCAAGTGATAGCAAGGCCCACCAGACAACAGTGAAGAACACGTGGTGACTTGGTGGAGAACAGGGGATGCTGACATATCTGAGCAATAAGGAAACTGCAAATTTGGGAAACCTACACATCTCAGTTTACTTTAATGTGTAAAATCAAGTTACTACAATAAAAAACTACATATATATGTGTATACACACACACACACACACACACACATATATATATAAAGAGATAAGTTGAAGTCAAAGCCTCAAAAATGTGCTCATTTGGAAATAGGGAGGGACTTTGCAGGGGTAATTAAATTAAAATAAGGTCTAGGAGAAGCCTTAATCCAATATGTGTATTTCCTAATAAAAAGGGAAGGTTTGGACACAGTGACAGACATGCACAGGAGGAGAAAGATGAGGTGGAGAGATGAGGAGGGAGAAGATGGTTATCTACAAGTTAAGGAAAGCCTGATGCTACCAGAAGGTAAGAAAGCGTCCTGTAATGAATAATTCTCCAGTGCCTTCTGATGGAGCACTGATCTGACAACACCTTAATTTCAGCCTTCTGGTCTCCAGAACAATGGCACAATATATTTCTATTATTTCAGCCATCTGGCTTGTGGAACTTTGTTACAAGAACCTTAGGAAATTGATACAGCTACTGTATGAAGGACTTTTTCTGACACCTCTTTCTTCTCTCTGACACATAGAGAATTTTCAGTGTACCACTAAACTTAGTACAATGCAAGGAATGTGAGAACAACATCCTACATGAAGATAAGATAATGCAAAGGAGTGGTCATGTTTCTCATGTTTGCCTGAGACAAAAGCTTGGATTGGTCCTAAAGTCATTGTGAGTGCTGATAATGGAACAGCTAAATCTACCCTTGATGGCGCCTGTTGTTAGTTCCCCTTTGGAAATAATAAATATGATTTTAAAGACTCAAGAGACGCATAAGGAAATTTTTATAAATCTCTGAAATCTCAAATAACTTCCATTGTATGTAACTATCTTCGGAAAATAAAACAACTAAAAACTTGCAGTGACTCCTGAATAATTCTATAAACTGTAAACACAGACCCACAGTAAATTATGAGGACATTAAAACAATTTTCCAAATCACTTTTTTTTTTAGCTGCTGTTGTTTTATAGCTCATTCTAAAGACTTACTTTGACATAGATTGCCAATAGCACCAAATTTAAATTCCATAGTTTATTCAAAATTGCTCTTCTCTTTTAATCTCTAATTCTACCTCTTCATGTTCATTGTTCTTCATTTGCATATCTACAAATTATTTCTTTTCAGAGTCATTTTTATACAATAAAATAAGTTTGTTGTTCTTTATTGAAAACCACATTTGAGAGTTATTAATTTTGCAAGGAATAAAAGTAGAAAAACAAGTTACAAAAATGTATAAATGATAGTGTAGGCAAGAATGAATTAAGCTTACCTCATTCACTAATTAATTGATCATCACACATCGGTCTCACACCAAACACAATCCAAATTTATTCTGCAGTAACATGGAAAACTACTCACAAACTATTATAAACATTTGCTTTCACTTGAAAAGAATAAAGAGCATGATTTTAAGATTCATGAAAGTCAAGTTCTTGACTCTCACACTTTGTCATTACACTTTACATGTATTTCATCCTATTTTTAATATTCTCACTTCCCAATTAGAGGTAGTAATACTCCCACAAGGTGTGTTTGGAAAAATACAGAAATGTTTGAGTTTTCACAATAAATGGAGTTATTGGAACTTGATAGGTTAAGACCTGGAGAAACTAAATAATGCAAAGTAAGGGTTGTGAAATCTTTTCCTCTCACCAAATACCAGTATCTCCTCATGTTGAAACTCTCATCCTATTTGGACATTTCCTTAAGATTGGGTTTTTCAGTCTGAGCTCTGGTTTCACCTTTAGACTTCTGCCAGAAACCACGCTGACTTCAAAGTTCTCATTCTCTCGATCTTATGGGTATATCATTAAAAAAAAATTGAAGGGACAGTACCTCATAATCTCATAATATTGCATAGGTTTAAAGTATGCATCACCATAAATCAAAATATGTATATAACACATAAAGTTTACCACAAAGTCCAATTCTGTCATCACATAATTGAACACTTTTTCTTATTCTTTTCTCCCTGTCCTTCTGGTAAACACTAATTTGATGCTATAGACTAAAAGTCTATTTTTGTTTGATTTTCTTCATTTGTTGTTTGGTTTCATTATATACCACACATCAGTGAAATCATATGATAATTCATCTTTCTCCTTTGGACTCATCATTCCCTCAGTTCCCCCCATATTGTTGCAAATGGCAGGATTTCTTTTTTTATTATAGTTAGTATTTTATTGTGTGTCTATATTACATTTTCTTTATCTTTCATCTGTCATGGACACTTAGGTTGTTTCTAGCCTTCAGTTATTGTACATAATGCTACAATAATCATGGGAGTGTGTATATCTCTGCAAATTAGTGTTTTTTTGTGGTTTTAGGTAAATACTCAATAATGGTGTAACAGGATCACATGGAATTTCTATTTTCATTTTTTAAGGACTCTCCATACTACTTTCCATAATGTTCCCATCGATTTACACTCCCACAGCATATGAGTTCCCTCTTCTCTGCATTCTCACCAACACTTAATGGTTCCAGTCTTTTGGATAATGGTCGTTCTCACAGATGTGAGGAGCTCTCATTGTTTCATTTACATTTCCCTAAAAGTGTGTCATTCTTTTGTGTATTAAAAGAACTCTGGTATCTTACACTCTTCATTTTACGGACTATAATAAAAAAAAAAACAAACTATGCGACCAACACACCTGTTCTTCTTGGCTTGTCTCATTTTAGTATTAGAGTTAAATCTGACCAACACTGCATATTTTAAATTACATATTCTTGCAGATGTTTTTAATGCTTTTTTAAAAATCATCTATTACTGTTGCTGTCTTGTTCTTCCCTTAATCCATGCATTCTTCAACAATAAATCAGCATCTGCTCTGAGTAAGATACTGTGTTAGGCCCATGGAGGGAGGTTGCATAAGCAATCAACCAAATGCCCATTCTATTATTGTCAGGTTTTACCTATTTTATATTCCATTATCTTCCTCCAACCTTATTTTCTCTGATAAGTTCCCCCAACTTTATCCTTTCACATGATGTGGGAAAAACTCACTCCACAAAATTATGTCAGTTGTATTTGATAAAATATCTCCATTCACATATACTATATTGATTAGCTTTTTATGTTTTTGAGAGAGAGAGATAGGAAGGAAGAGAAGGAAAAAACATTTTTTATTTAGTTAGTTCTTTCACTTTGGTTCACCTTTCCTCTGCTTCTCCCCACCCACAACCCAGCCCAGGATTCCAAATCCAGGTCCTTGGGTTTTAATAGTTCACATCCCAACCATCTTAGCTACCTGAGTTACCAGGGTGTATGACTTGAATTTCCTTCAATATATATACACCTATATGTACATACATGTATATATATGCACATATATGAACATATATGTATGTACACATACATATAAATGTATACATATATTATATAGAGGAAATTATACTGATATATACATATATATGCATATATATAGCATTTTAACCTAAAATATCTAATTTATACTAGTTACAGATTTATACTAATAAAACTGACTTAAAAGATTCACTTTCCCTAGTCCAAAAACATGTTCTTGCATTTTAAACAGATCTAGCTGACCTGAGTGCCTGTGTTTTAAATGAATATGAAATATCCTATTTATTAAAATCACACTCCTTTGACAGCCAATGAACTTTATACACCTTACTTTTACATTTTAGCATAGACACACTTGGCCTTCCTTCTCAGTATCTTTATTAAATTCATCATGGCTGCTTAGAAAACTAGTTATACCTTCCAAGTTTCCATTACAAATACTTCGTATAACTAGGTAGTCCTCTATGATTTCGTAATGTCTGCAGACTTTTGAAGTGCTGTCGATTCGTAGTGATCTGTTGCTAGGAACACAGCACATTGCTCCAAAAAGCCTGCCAGTCTGAGAAGGCCAGCGTGAATGACATAAGTGTTTCTTTTATCCAGGTCAGAGAATGGTGTGAGTCTGGATAGCAGGTCATGGGAGGGGAGGAATTCCAGGAAGAGAAATTAACTAAAGGTCTAGAAAGTGAAAAAGAAGAGAGATCCACAAACCCTAAAGTGAGAGCTTTCCAGTGGAAACCCTGATGCTCCCTCCCCTCCAGGTCGCTGCCCCCAGAGAGCTTCTGAAATGGGTTCAGCTGCTCTGATAACAAGAAGACCCAGTGCACAGATGTCAGTGCTAGGCGATATTGAAACACCAGTGGAAACCACAGTTCAAAAACCTGCAGATTCCAGAGAGAGTAAAGTCACTCTGAAGCTTCAACTAAGTGTCAAGTTTAGGAATCCAGAGAGAGCAAGAAATCAAAGTTCTGTTTTCCCCTAACACTCGTCTGACTCCAGGATGACAACCAAGCAGCAGCTTTGGAATTAAACAAGAAATTAGTGCTTCTTTGTTTTTCTTCATCTCAGGAATGTGGATGTCTGAAAGACCTGGAAGATGCTGAGGCATATGAAAGGGCCCCCTTTGACCCCTCTTTTATGCTATGCTAACTGCCATTAATGAAGCCAAGTCCAGGCACATCTCAAGGAGGAGAGGACCTTTTCTACCCCTGCTCATGGCTGCTTAGTGACCTGTTGAGCAGAGCATGTATTCTGTGCAAGCTATCACAGCAGTGTCTTCCTCTAGCATGAATAAAGTTTCATGATTTAGACTGAAAACTTTCACTATCTTAGAAATTATTTTGTTATGAGATATTGTTCTCCACATGTTTATCTGGTTGCATCAATAACTACTATCAACACACTCTTTTGAAGTTCCATACTTATTATGCATTAAATCACTAAATTCCTGTGGGAAATTGCAATAATTGGAATGGATAAACTAGATAGAGTAAAAATATTCCACTTCCATTGAAGCATATGTATATTTTCTCCCCCATCCCTAAATGTTTAAAAATGAAAAGGAGTAATAAAACAATGTAAATATGCCATTTTTCTAAATTTCTTCTTTCTTGATTACAGGCTATTTTCAGCATATGTTGATTGACTCTAATTTTATAAATTAATTGTTCTATTCAATGCTTAAAAGTTCATTTATCTTTTTATTTTTTGTTGCTGATTTGAGGAGTAGGGCATTATGAATGGACATTATGAATGACAGTTTTGCCATTTCAGCTAAATCTGCATGGCAACTCAATTTATGCATATTCCTTGTCACACTTTGTTTGACTTGTTATAGATACATTTAAATGATAGATGATGCAACTTTAGTTTGAGCAAAAGAATCGATATTTTCTCTTCCTGAATTTCTTTTTATGAAAATCAGACTGGATGTACTATAAAAGGTTCATATGGAACAAAATGAAATTCTACAAAATTATCATGGTTGACTTAACCATCAATGTGTTCATTTAACAAACAAATATTAATTTTTCTGTGACAGAACAGGATTACAATCAAAGGTTGTTGAGGAATGATGCACAGAGATAAATCCCTTAGTAATTCTAGTCTATTTAAGGACTTAATCAGGACCCCAATATGGAAGCATTTTATGTAAGCCTCGGAATAAAATAAAACATCTGTGTAGGACAAATAAAATGAACTTCATTCATTGATTATTTTCAATTCCCATGTCATTTCAAAATAATGAACTTAAAAAATAAAACGAATGAAACAAAAACCTCTCTGGAACTTACTGTGAGGGGTACCTGAAGAGTTGGGGTATATTTGGTATCAAGTGATTGTTGTCCACAGAGTACTGACCACACTTGGTGAAATGTTGCTAAGTTGTCTATTCCTGTTTGAGTCTGTTGGTTTGTACTAATTGTTCCTTTATATTTTCTGTATTTCTGAGACTTGGAGACCTGGGGCCTTCCTGACCCTGGGAAGGCCCTTCCTTGTGCTAGTCAATATTTAGAGAAAGTAGAAACTCACCTGGGAGCATGCCTGTCATACGTGCTGGGGAGGAAGCTAATCATCCTCTTACCCTCTGGGTCTACAGACTGAGAAACAACCAAACTGTCAACAAACAGTTTAGCAAGAGAAAAGACAAACATATGCACACTTGAAGTCCATAGGGTAAGAACCAAGCCTTTGATAATTCTACTGCAGTTAAACAGTCTTTGGAAAGGGGAAAAGGAGGAAAAACTTGGTGATTTAAAGAAAAAGAAATTTTGGTGAGTTCATCTATATATGCATCAGAAAGAGAACTTGCTAATCCTAGAGTAGGATAATGAGGCCTCAAGGCTGTTTCCTACCTGACCACAGGAGATTTCCTGTTTTGAGGGAGATAATTAAGTCAAACCTCATTTTGTGGATCTTTTGTCTTTTAATAGGCCACTTTGGCACATTCTATGATATTGTGTGGCAGCTTGTATTTAGTCCCACTGTATGCAAATAAACCAGTCTGGAGCCCAGACCCCAATCACCTGCTTTATCTGCTCATAGGGACTCTCATACTCTGCTGGATCATCATCTATCTGCCGTAGTCACCTCAAGGTCAGATACTCAGACACCTAGAGGAAACCGTTATGCCCCAGAAACTACTGAAATTATTCGAAGTAGTCAATCCTCACTCTGGTTAACAGATCTGCCTCTGCCTGTTCCTCCTCAGTGACACTACAATAAAGGTCCCATCTGCATTCTGTCTTCTCTCCCTCTTTGTCCTGAGGGACCCTGGTGCTGCCCCATGTAGACTGCATGGCATGACATGTACATCCTCTTAAGATCTGTGAGTAACAATCTTTTAAATGACCATAAGCTCCTGATCTGTTAGCCTCTCTATACTTGAATTATATGAAAACCTACATTAAAAAACAGTTCTTAAATAATCTTATAAAGAAAAAAGGTACTACGTATAGCTAAAAAACAACAATACCTTTTAACACATTGGTATGTTCTGATAAGAATTATTAGTCAAGTGAGAACTTATTCTATGAGAAAATAGGAGTAAGAGATGAGACAGATTCTAGCTGATTCTTTTTTTACACTTATCTTCAGAATAAGTAAAGCATGCTGATCTTTAAAGTATTCTATCAACAGTACATATGAAAGTCCCTTTTATTGATTTTGATATATATGAGTAGAATTCTTGAACATTCCCTTAAGATCCACTATGCTGGTAATAGGATACTCTAATAATTTCCTATTTACAGTTTCTGAACAATTAGAAATATTTGTAATATATAATTACACGCATTGGTGGTTATTTGAATTATATACTGATGAAAATTATCTACTAAAATGTATAGTTTAATTGGCTATTAGTATTTTAAAAATATTTGTTTTATGTAGTTGGGGTGGCTTTTAGGGGGAACCTGGATAGACACTGGAGTCAGGTTCAAAGCCTACCCAGGCAGAAATAATTTAAAGGTTTAAAAGAGTGTGTTTGTATTGATATAAAAATATGTACTTGAGGCGCATTCTGGTGACTCAGGTGTTAAGTTTGCTGCTCTGGCATAGTTTATGTAAAACCCAAGGAAAAGGGACCAGGGGAGAAACCAACATGAACAACAAAATAAATACATACTTTTTCCTTTTCTCTCTTCCTGCCTGCCTACTTGCCTTCCTCCCTTCTTGCTTCTTTCATCTTAAAATAAATATATTTGAGATAAGTTGGATTGATGTGGTGTCCAAGAATGACAGGCAGTCACAGTCTAGGTCCATCTTCTCATAACCAGACTCAACCTGTCTCATTTCCTTAGGTAACACACTGGATATCAATAAAAACGAGGCAGTTCTCTTGAAAGCACTTATAAAAATGTTTTAGTCTCTGTCTTCAATGGAGACTTGCCCACTGCCGTCTGTTCTTATTCCAGTTACCATGTATTCACAGCCCAGTGGTTCAGTAAGGACACTTAATTGGGACAGTTGTGTCCTCAGAGGGACATAAACAAGAGGAAGAGCCAAACCATACCATTATCTTTTTATGACTCTTGTCTCTAAACAACCTAGGTCTTTAGGAATCTGGAAGTAATAGTTAAAAGTTGTGTCATATCTCATTACCTCATCTGAATCTATATTACTTTGGGAGGAGTTAGCAAGAAGAATAGAACTGAATTACCTTATGATTAGGAAATGTGATAGGAAGCTACTGATACCACTTTAAGGCAAGCCCGTAAACTACACATCATATTTAATCTCAGTTTACCAAAAGTCTTTTTGAAAGTTTATATACGTCAGTAAATATGTGTAAACAAATTGTTGTAGAGGTTTCCAAGATTTATCAATAAAGCATGACTAGCAGAATTCTAGTAATAACAGACAAGGCCATTTCCTGCCAGGCAACCATTTACCCAATTTTTTCCCATCAACCACCTCCTTTTCTACTCAGAGAATGGGCAGTGATCTCAGAGAGCTCTTGATCTCAGGGAAAGTAGGTCCATCTCCAGTACCAGGACATAATAATAATTACTCCCTGTCCAAGGACTAAAGATTGATTATAGTTCAAAAGAAAGACGGTTCAGCAAATTAAGGACTTAGTAAATTTAAAGTCTAGAATAAAATTGAAATAAGGAAGACCATAGTATATTAAGGAGTTTAAACTTTAAAAAAATAAAAGAGATATTTATCAAATATATAACTAAAAGGTAAATATTTTAACCAGGAGAGCTTAATTGCTTTAAGCAAATGTGTTTGAACAGACTGGCATGTACTTTGAGGTTAGTACCTCTAATCTCTAAACCTTTTTAAACCTCTTTGCATGTTGAAATAAGCTAATTATCTAAAGAATAAACACAGACTATTCAAAGTTTTTCTTGACTATTTACACGGATTTTAGTTCATCAAATAGATGACTAAGTTTCTAGTCTTTTTGCTGGGAAGGTGACCATGGGTACAAATTGACACTGCATTTGAACATATTAGATAGCAATCAGCATAGAGATTCAGAAATTCTCATGTTTATAAAGTGATAAGAAGTCCTCTACGACATATTTTCAGTCATGGTGACAAAGTCATCTTAAATCCTTTTAAGAAGTAGCCATATTTTAGATCATGGCAGCAGAAAAGTAAAAGTGGTACAGGTTCCATCTAGAAAGACCAATCATCAATTTCTATGTACCTCACGTTCTAATCTGTCAAATGAAACCGTTAATGCTTTTAACTCTCATGAAAACATGACAGTGTTACAAACTGTCATTTTCCACTCATCATTTCATGGTGCTTCAGCACAGTCAGAAAGCAAGAAACTGTGAGTATCCACAGAACAGCCATCTATGTGTATGTAGGAGCTGGTGAATTCTAGTTTAGAGAATTAGAATTTTCTTTCCAAAACGACATAATTCAAAAGTGGGACAACTTATTTTGATATTGTATATTATTTAAATGTTTTGCATAACTTTAATATTTATTAAATTTCTATATAATTTATTTCACTTTATTCATTTTAAAGTCTACCTAGAGACCAAATTTAAATAAAATGTTAAACTTTGCATTTTTTAATATCTAGTTTTATCCAATGTTATCAATCTTAGCAAAAGACTTCAGCTTGATTAGGCAGAAAAATACATTCTACAGGTTGACAAGATGTTTGCTTAAGAATTTTAGTTGTTGGCTTCATTTCTGCTAACTCTGAATTTCCTTAAACATGCTATTACTCTTTTATTAGGCAAAAATGTTGAACAGTTGAAGTAGTTTTTGGTATTCCATTATAACTATATTTAATAAATTATTTTCCCTTTAAAAATTTGAGTTTTTTCAAACTTGTCTTATCTTATTTATATAATACCAAATTCTCATGTTTCCCTTTTTCTGGAGTATGTCTTTCATGAAACAAATCTCCTGTATATTTAGCTAGATACAATACAATGTATCTCCTTTATATTTTGTATAGATGGGGTTAACTAGCCAAGCGTACAAAACTGGAACAGGATTGAAGTCTGGCATTTTAGCCAAGAGCACATTTGGATTCCTCCTGTTCTTGTAGTGACTACATATTCCATATCCCCACATAGTTCCACAAGTAACACTGTAGTTGTACTGTCCCTGTGTACACACATTGTGATTACAAATAAGCTGGTTGAAAAAATTTATATATGCTTCAGTTCATTCTAAGACCACCATAAAATAGCAAAATATTTTTCTTTTTTTTAGGTCTCAGGTAGTTTTTTCTTATCCCCTTTAATCATACACACACACACACACACACACACACACACACACACACACACCCCAAAGGTAAACAGTTGCTTTCATTTGACAAGTAAAAACAGTTATTTTATCAACAGATCAGACCCTAACGTACTATGTTCTCTCTAAAGTTTCAACCACTAAAATACAGGTGAAGCAAAGAACACAGCAAGTCCTCTGAAAAATAACAATTCAGATTTATATGAGGAGCAGTTTTCATAAGCCCTCAAATCAGCACTAGAGTTCTATATATGAGCGACTCTATCATTTGATGGCTGCAATTAATGAAAGAATCCAACAAAACTGTACCAAACTGCAAACTTTTCAGCCTAAGACCAGGACCATGTCCTCTCTGTTGCTAGAATTTGGACACCTAGGAGAACTGAATGAATCGTGACAGAAAACAGGGTGTCAATAAAACCACACACAGTCTAGGTCCTGAATTGGTGATGATATAAATATACCCAAATTACCAAACACAATCAACAGTAATACCTGGCAGTTTTCTCCAAATTAACAAAAAAGCACCCAGTCTCACCTTGTATAATCAACACACGTCAATGGTCAGTGAAAAATGCTGGCTGCACTTGCGGCTGGGAGACAGCAGCTGCTGTCCTAAGCTGCTTAAAACTCATTCAAGCTCGCTTAGGTCCTGCTGTCAGTTGCTTCGCTGTAGTTTCTCCCATGACTCCATCACCCAGGAATGGAGACCGCTGCCCTCTCCCCTGCGCCAGTGGACTCCCAGCTACTGAGCTCAGGTGAAAAAAATGCTGAGTCCTGCAAGGTTGCCACAAGGTGAACACAAACGAAAAAAGAATGTAGGGGGAAGAGGAGAGACCATTAAGGAAAGAGTCTAAATGCTGGACACCTTGCCTACCAAGAGATTGTGAATGCCATAAATGAGCTGTAACAATAGAGAAGCAGTAAATCTGAGAATCGCTAAATGGCATGGAGCCAATCTGCTAATCCAGGGGCACTCTTTACTCTCTCTGTCTCTTTCTCTCTCTCTCTCTCTCTCTCTCTCTCTCTCTCTCTCTGTCTCTCTCTCTCTCCCTCTCTCTCTCTCTCACACAAACACACACGAATTTACGAATTTCAGGGTAGTTATTCCAGTTGCCCAGGCATCCGTCTCAAGTTCAAAAGTTTCTACATACCCTTTCCAGGGAACAAGGCTTAGAGAGACATCTTAGAAAATATTAAGGTACTTGCCAAAATAAAAATAAAATCATTCATTAAGATAAAATCATTTCTGGTCAGTAAGTTAATTCATTTTAGTGATGTCTTATCATTTGTACCTGTACTAGAATTATGCCACCCCTACCACCCATATTAAAAAGATAGTAGAGATGTATTTCTCTCTGTTGGCAGAAGTGACTGGCAGAATCAATTAGAATTTCTCATAAAAATTCCTACCATCTTTTTCAAGATTAGTTTGACTTACAGACTTATAGACAGAAACAAACATGTGTATAATGTTTCTCTGTAGTTTCTCCAGTTTTTTTTATTTCTCATATTTTGATTTTCTTATCAAAAGAAGAGAAGGAATAATTTGTAAGCTTCCAAGTACTTTACAAAATATTATTCCTCTTGGCAGTGCTTATTTTCTTTTAGGTAAGTAATCATTTACTGAAACTGAGATTGACTGAGTTAACAGGAAATTGTTCTGACTCTTGAGGCACTTTTCTTCCCTCTCCTCTAACTAACACCATTCATCAGCTATGTTACTGAACAATTTATGTCACCTCCTCAGCAGCAGTTTTAGCATCTGCAAAATGGGAATGTGTTACTTTGTCTAAATCTGCTTTGTCTGCCTCCTGGGCTGGTGTGAGGGTGAAATGGGACACAAGTAGGAGAAAATGCTTTGTAAATTGTAGACTGGTGGGGAGGGCCAGGGGGTAGCAGGGAGAGAGATACAGACTGCATTTTGCTTTCCTTCGATTGCCCCTGTTAGTAAGGGGACTCATGAATTACTGGCTGTGTTTTCAAGAGGGACTCCTCAGGCTTCACAGAGAGGGGTTTGTTTCAAGTGTGCTATAAAAAGATTTCAAGGTTTTATTAAAGTTCTGTCCACCTTGTGTTAGATCTTGATGGCAGTCACCACATAGCCAGAGTCAGTCAATTGTGAGCAACAGGAGCTTTGTCTGGTCTTTGAGACGGAACCAGACCAGCTGAAACTCTGCAAGAAAATGCTCACATGGCAGACTGGCTTCACATTTCACCTGGTGTCCCGGTGTCCTCATGTTTGTGAAGGGGTTGAAGAAGTAATTGGAGGGTTGGAGAAGGAATACCAAGTTCTCTGCTGAGTTAATTCAGTAACTCAGTAACAAATGCATCTGGGCATTCAGGGTAATGCTCCCACAATTATGCATGCATTATTTAGAGATTGGATTGGTCGTGGGGGTGGAGAGAGGGAGGAGACTTGTGGAGCACAGAACCTTTCACTAGCAAAGCAAGCACCTGTCTTCAGAGACAGAGGGCTGGGAGCGTCATGAATAATATCTCAGTGAACCCCCATCATAATCCTGTGAGGAAGCTATTATTCCCATCTGACAGATGAGAATAATTAACCTGTGCATTGTTACTAGTGAGTGGCAGAGCCTGAAATAAAATCAAGGTTTGCATGACAAAGAGCACCAACTTTGGAGTAAATTCATTAACCTTTAATTTCTCAGGAAGAGAAAGGAAGGAAAGTTTGTTTTTTAAATAGAGGTGGCAGGAAAGACAAGAATGCATGTTATCAAGAAAAGTTCTTGAGGGTATTTACTGAGCAATTACCTTTCATAAATATTGCAGAGATTTTTGCAAAAAGACCTAAAAAGAAACGCGTTTTGATTTTTTTAGCAATGTAGATGTTGTAGGGTTCAGGAACAAAACACTAAATAAATCTCATTTCGGCCTGCTAGTTTTCAAATTGAATAAGTTCATAGGTCTTTTTGTCTAAGTAGAATACCACTCTATTTTTCAGCAAACACCCAATGCATGATTATATTTTAATTTGTTTAAATTAACAGATCCTTAGAAATGCCCCCAGGAAGTAAGGCAGTCTCCTAGCCCTAAATGTAGTAGGAAAGATAGTTTTCAACTGCAGTTTCGAGTACAGAAGAGGAGTCATAATTTTAAGTCCCTGGAGAGAAGGATGTTAATAAAATGCCAGATTCTTTCTACCAGTTTTATTGGAAAGCTAGAGGCATAGTGGGAACTTTGGTCCTACAGAGTATTTGTTTTGTTCTCTCCATTTTAAATGTCATCCCCAGCTGTAAGAGAACTCTTGAAATTGTATCTGTAAGCCAGCAGTGCAATTCATACCAAATTGCCTAGGTTAAGTAAACTGTTTCTACCTTCAATCTCCCTTTCCTATATTTTTGCAATCTTTTCTGAAAATACCACTGGCTGATTATACTTTGCCTCTATTTTCAACACTCCCATCTACAAGAGGCACCATCTAAAACTTCCTCATAAAACCAAACCGAATCTAGCCTGAGAAAGCTGTAAAACTGGAAATCTGGTATATAGAATCACTTTGTTTTAGATAATTTTTTAAAGAAATATCACTAAGCCACTAAGTTGTAATAAATCAAAATATATAGTGGAGAAAAAAAATAAATGCAGGTTTATAAACTCAGTTTTTCAAATTAAATTTTGAATTAAACAAACAGTTGCAGCTTCCTAAATCAATCAAGCCACATAATAGAAGGTGGGGTCTTCTGCTATTTGGTGTTCATTTCACTGCTACTTTTGTATAGACACACATTTTGTGGTGACATATTTAAAGAGTGAGTGAGAAAAAAAAAAAAGAGCAGTTGCATTTATAATATGATCAAGTGATAAAACAAAATAAAATACTTTCTCACATTCCTAAACCAATTGTATTTCTGAATGCAGAAAGGATGAGAAAAACAACCACAGTCCAAATTTTGATGACAAATATAGGATATATATAATATATAGCATATACAATATATAATACTATATAGTATGTATAAATGTGGACTTTAAAAGGTTGTATAGCTAAAACCTGTACAATACTATGTACCAAAATTACTTCAATTAATTACTTATTTAGTTAGAAACTATTACAGTGATGTTTCGACAAATTAAATCCATTGGGAAAATTTCAAGTCAGAATTATCTTCCTGTTGCTTCCTAGTAGCAATATTTCCCCTCACACAGATATTCTATGTCTTAAAGCCTTAGCATCTTTCCACTTCAGGTGAAGCTGGGTTCATTGGTGAGTACAAGAGTTTCTAGTTTGCAAAGTAATGAGAAAGACTTCTCCTAACACATTTTTTTCCTGCCACTCCCTTCAACTTGATCCTTTGTTAGGTTTTAGAAACAACTCCACATGGTAATACCTATTAGCCACATACTGTTGAAACATTGAAGATCATTAAGGAATAATTTGGAGTAATCTGAAATCTGTAAGTTTTTCAACATTTTAACCACTCTATAAGGATGCTTGAATAAATACATGTGAAGTCTCTCTTTTCATATTTTACATTTTAGTTTTAGCAGTTATTTAAGTTTTCATATTTGATGCATACTGTTCATATATATTGCTATGTGTACATATATATGTGTATATATATGTATGTGTGCATATATACACAGAATTAGATTTTTTTCTGAATTAAATAATATACCTATTAATGCATTTTTATAATCTAATATCTGAAGAACCACTATGCTGGTTTTACTGAGAGCTTTTCTAAATATATTCAAGCTGTTAAAAAAAAAATACTTAGCAGTTCGCATAAAGGGACTTAAATAAAAAAGAAACCTCTAAAGATATCCCTTTGTGAGCACAGGAGAAGGAATTCCTGGGCTTTTAAAGCTAATTTAAAATGTATGTTCTGGGCCATTGGAGATATTTGAAATTTTTGTATAATTACAATCTTGCAGTATAATTCTCAACCCTTTATAACATGACAGCACATTACAGTAAGTTCGTCAGTAAGAAGGACGCTCAGTCACCTGGCAGATTCAACTGCTGTCCCACCAGGAATAGGGGTAAGAATTCCTCTGAGAAGCTTGGGACACATAAGGACATGGGTACTACCTGGTACAATAAAGATTGAAATTTGGAGCACTGTATTAGGATTTTTAAGATACTTTTTGTCTAGTGTTAGAATTACAGTGCCATTTTTGGAAACTGAATAGTTTGAATGCATTTAAATTTCATTGTATTTTTTGGAATGAGGTAATATTCTTCATCATTAAATTTATCTTGTTGATTAATATATTATGCATGGAGTCTTTTCTATCATGAAAAAGACTTTCTTTTAGTTTAATCTACTCAGGGGGAAAAAAAAACAAAACATATATATATATATATATACCACAGCTCCTGTTCAAAATTTATTTACTATTAGGACAAGTTTCTGTTTAAATTTAAGTATCTTTTTTAAAGAAAATGATATCTATGGCCCCCTCATATATATCTGTACCCATATGTAGAACTTTATGTGGTTTTAGTCATAATTCATATATATTTACTGCTATTTTACTTTGAATAATTTATAAGGCTTTTTCTTGTATCCACAGCAATTAAATGAAACATTGTAAAAATATAATTTGGAAATTGTAAGATATATAAATAAAATCATTATTATATTTGTGATTTACAATGCCTGAATTACAGTCATTTAAATTAATATGACAAATCTTGTTTATACACTCCATTATAAAACAGTTTGATTTTTCTTGATTTTTAGTAAAATTATTTTCTATACCACTCAGAATCATTTTGTTTTTCTGTAGCTTTTCTTTTTTCAAAGTTTTATCTTAGAACAAGTTTCAAGAAAAAGGGATGATAGCAATAAAATCTATTCTAATTGGGAACTTTGCTTTTAGGTGGCAACAAATCTGCATACATTAATTTTAGCACAATTACAACTACTTGCTCTAAATTAATCCATAAAACAATTTCTGTATTTTGGGGTCAAGGTGCTTATGCAAATTTTATTAACTATGCTTATTTTGATTCCTAAAAAAAGACTCACATTTATCTCAATAAAACATTAGATATAAGTTGATCTCATAAATTTCAGTTTCATTTATAAATAGTAAGATATTCTAAGTGACTACTCATACATTTATTTACCAAAGCATGTATATCATCTAAAGGACCTATTATAATTTTTATTTGACAAATTCCACATGTGGACCCTTTGAATACTTCAAAATACATCTTGCAATATATAAAGAAATCATTAAAAGTTAATGATAGTATAGTCAGTTTCCATGTTGCAGTCCATAAATCAATCCATTCACTATAAGAAGTACATTGACATTTATTCACATTTTACATTTTAGTTTTAGTAGTTATTTAAGCTTTTATATTTGATGCATATTGTTCATTATACTCATGTAATTTCCATAGTCTTTAAACTAGAAAAAATGGAGTGCTATAATGGTGAAAACGAATTCAAATGAAAATTTTTTTTTAATTAAACATACTTCAACTATGACAGCAGAGAAATTTTGAGGATTTGTGCTAAAACACAAGGCAGGATTTTTTGTTCTATATGTCTATAATAAAACATAACACTGAGATGTATAATCTACATGTGCAGAGTAATTCCTTAATTAGTATAATTTTGCACTAACATATTTTTTCTTATTTATTTTTCTCTACCATTGCAAATTCTGACATGAGGAATAAGAAAATAAGCATATAAAATCTAAGTATTACCTAGAATCAAAAGCAAATAGAGAGGGGTTCTTGGAAACTTTTTTTTTCACTTTAATCTACTCAGGAGAAAAAAAAAAAAAAAAAAAAAAAAAATATATATATATATATATATATTAGAGTTAGTCAACTCTGCTACTTACCAACTGAGCAATCTGGACACATCCTTTCTAGGTTTTATTTTCTTATTATCAAATGAGATTCCAATAAAATATTTGATGTCAGTATATCATGGAAACCGAGATTCAAAGCATCATAAATATTATAATCTGCATTAAATTTCTATAAATTCAGTGTTACACTCATTTTAAAAGGAACTTCATGGCTTAAGAGTAAACTGCTAGGTATATAAATAATAACATCTTATAAAAGGAATATTACTATTAGCTCATATCAATATTTATTTTTAAAGCAAAAGATTAAAAAGGATGCAGAAGAACTGAATTCATAACTATTTACATATAGCTTTTGCAGCTTTATGAACTTTCAAACTGGCTGAATAATGGTTCTTAAAATACTTCCTCTGATAAGTACCTTCTTCTACAAATCCCATGACATTTCCCACAAAAACAACAAAGAAGAATCTATATAATGGCAAACAATCTGTTGTGAAAAGGACTGTTGAGACATCTTAAAAAGGGGGAAGGCTACAAAAGAACAAGTGTGCACAGGCAACCTTCTGCCCCCAACAGGGGATCAATATCTTCCTTAACTGGTTGTAGAGAAGAAAATCAACAGGAGAAAGGTTTCACTGAGAAGGAAAAGGGCCCAGTGCAGGCAGGAAAGCTAAAAGTGGAACCCTGTTTCTTTCTAATGAGAAGACATATTAACTGAAATTAGTTTATACTTTCTCACTTAAGTTCTGAATTTTATCATTAATGATATTAGAAGCAGGGGGATATATTTACAGGGATCTGATGACACTTAATTGAGGCCCTTATGATGATAGACCCAATTACCCGCTGCTGTGGTCTTCAGAGTTTCTTTCTTGATTTACATTGCCCTAAATTAGGCTAAAATGAACAGAAGAATGAAAAAAAGCTCAGGTGACATCATGAGTTTTACCTTATTCATCACCTTCCTGAAGAAAAAGAAACTATGTATGGTCAAGGACTTAGTGAATATAATTATTTTCATTTTACAGGAAAGAAAAATGTGGCTTAGGAAATTTCTTAGGATTTCTCTATCATGGTATCAGTAACATCCTGTGCATGATCAATAAAGCAACATTTCTTAGATCTAGTCCAAAGAGATAGGGGCTTGGATTTTAATAGCTAAGATTATAGGTATATTAGATACATATCATGCTAAGAATTTCATCAACACAAAGTAAATAGCCAACTGTGACATACCCCAACTTAAACTTTATCATCTGAGGTACAGCACTAGGATTTCGTATGAAATACCTCAGTATTTCTTTACAGTATAAGGTCTAACTTCAATATACTCTTGGTTTTATTGTTTTTTGGTTTTTTAAGGAAAGGTACAGGTAGGAATAAAGGCAAGTAGATAGCAGACAGGAAAAGAGAGAGGGAAGAAGCATTTTATTTTATTTAGTTGTTTATCTTGGTTGTTCTCCCAGCACCAATCTCAAAGCCAGGGTCCTTGGGATGTACATGGACTATATCTTGTGGCCTTATCCACTAGGCCACTAGAGTTCACCTCACAGTGCTGTTTGGTCTTTTTTTAAATAATGTGATCAGATGTAAATATCTTGATACTAAAAAAATGAATTATGTAAGAAAACTGAAACTTTTTACCTCTTATTTATCAAATAATCAAATACATTTCACACCTATATTTTAAGACAGCCTCTTCAATTTGAATCCAACATGGACTTCTCACTTAAGAATATATTGGATGACAACCAAGTAAGACTTCTGTCATTATCTAGAAAACTTTCACTTTGAAGAATTAGACTATAATTCAGAAATATAAAAAGGCTATAGGAATTTTACAATCAAAGAAGCTGGCACTCTTAGGTAAAATCCCTTGTCCAAAGTCACATAGATATTAAGCAATTGAATCAAGCCTAGAAAACACAATGGTATTCTCCATTTGGTTGTTATTTCTACTTTACCTCAAAGTTTTGTATCTTGATGCCTACTCAGGTAGTTAGGTCTTTTCCCCATTGTTGTGTATCCACTGCTTTAGTCAGTCAAAACAAGGCAGTTTATGGAGAAATAGTTTCTCTGCTGCTTCTGTGTTTACCTCCTGTGTGAACACTGGGCTTACTGAGATATTTGAGGTTTGTAATATTCTGTCATGACCTTCAGCTCTATACGTAGTATGACTATGTCTTATTTTGGTCATCCTGACATGTGGTAATTCTTCTATAAAGAATATAAACACAGGAGAATTTTAAGGAGCAGAGGAAGAAACTGTTTTCTGGCTATTAGACATTGTCAGAAGCTTTGAGGAATTTGGATGTCAAGGAAGTCAACTGAATGATAGATCCTAAGATGGAGTCAACTACAATGAAACAGACAAGGTGCCATGGTGCCATCTACAGTTGAGACAGATACCTCTGGACAGAGAAAGAATTTCATGGCATGATGATTAGTTGCCTGTTATTTTCTTTCGTTTTCCCTTGGTCCTTAAAAGAATTCAGTCCAAAATCAAGTATCTTAGTGACTATAATAGGGAAGGCAGTATTGATAAATTATGAAAGTAAGAGACCTTAGGAAAACATCATGGGATGGAAGCAAATAGCTAATGGAAAGATATATCCTGAAAGAAGACACTCAAGGAACTCAGGGAAAGAGAATTGGCATTATGCATCCCCATGAGACTTTCTCTCTTTATTGACAGCTTGGAGAACTCTATTTTATTGTTAAGGCTGGGAGTAGTTCCCTTGAAACAAGGGAGGATAATTTTTGTTGGGTGAAATATTCCATTTTAGAATTTTATTTGATGTTAGATTTATCTAGATGCTAAAGGCAATATGAATTAGTTTCTTTGGGACTTAGTGGTTGTAATAAAAAAATAATCTTAAATTCATGACACTGCTTTTGTAGCAAGTAAAACCTCCATGAATGTATACTTGATAGAAATAGTCAAGTTTATTTTAATTAGCTTTTATTATCACAATAATCATGTTTTTAAGAAGATAAGAAAATAAATCTTTGGCAAGATGAAAAATTCACATTTACTTGAAACTCCAATACTTATTACTGAAAAATACATATATTGTGAAAGAAAATACTATTTGTCTCCAGCTTGTATTTCTTTATACATACATATTATGCATTGAAGAGTCATATGAGCATATTTTAAAAAGATGCTAAAAGTAATTTTGTGTGTAATGCATATATTGATTTTTATCTAGATGTTCCAGATGATTTTAAATACACCCACATTATAATAAAACATGTGAAGATTTTCTCCAAGCTGTAAATAGTTGCTCTTAATTGGAGTTGCATTTTCACTATTAAGTTTTTTAATTTTTATGCCATTATCAGTGAGGATAAAATGTAAATGACTGCCTGACCCCCAAAAATGTGACATTTAGGCATAGAACCAAAGTAGACATTTCGCCCTGAAGATGAAATAGCATGAATGTAAGATAATGAAGAAGATAGGTAATAGAAAGACCCCATGCACACCAAATCTCTCTGACTACACAGCTCATTGCCCTTGATGAAGAGTCTGTCTTCCATAGTCACCTACTGCCAGATCCCAAATTCTGGGGTGAACTCACTCCCAGGGTGAGGAGTAATGGGAAAATATCTGCTAAAGGGAAGTTTTTAAATTTATAAATTTCATATTAAAAATATTCATAAAGTTTATAGTTCAGCATCTTGGGAGAATATCTTTTGACCCAAACTAGGTACTATCTAAATATTTTTTCAGACACTGACACTTTTAATAACCAATAAATTTCTGGAAAAAAAAAAACATAAAAATCATAGTACCTCAGGTGGTGCACCCTTGTGGCTCAGGGAGCTGGCATATGAACCACATAATGCCCAAGGACCCATGCTGAAGACACAGGGCTGGGGTGCAAAACCAAAAATGCACAATTAGATAAATGGAATGTTTCCTTCTTTCCTTCCTTCTTCCCTCCCTTCCTCCCTCCCTTCCTTCCTTACTTCATTTCTTCCTTCCTTCCTTCTGTGCTTCTTTATCTCTCCTTTTCCTTCCTTTGTCAAAAAAAAAAAAATATATATATATATATTACATGTACATATACATATTAGGATCTGAACAATAGAAAAGATGCCAGTGCCTATACAGTTCATCTTACTGTTAAAAATATTGACTAAATGCCTTTTTTCCTGGTAACCAAAGTAGACTTTTAATGTTGGAAAAGAAATATTCCAAACTTTTCATCAGGATGGAAATGCGTAAACAGGTACTATGTCCTGAACCTTCAGTTTGACTCATGAAATACAAAATGCACCAAATAAATACTGAGGGGGCATTGACCAATAAATACATGGCTTCATGCACTCCTTGCTGTAGATATAACTTTAATAACTTAAAATTTTTGTGACAGTATCTTAAATTTCATGTGAATATTTGTTGTAATTTTATACCTCTACAACTAGAAGAGAGATAACACTATAAAAATGTATTTTTGTTTAACTGAGAGAGTAAAGCATTGATGTTTAGCTGCATTGTGGGCTAACACTTTAATATTGTCTTCAGAATTATTTACTGTATATGGATAATAGTGCACTATTAGTCTAGATAACAGAAATTTGAAGACAAAAGACTTTCTCTGTGACACTTATGGAAAATTAAATTTTGGAAAGGAAGTTCAGAAAATCTTTGTATGAAAAGAGCTGAGTGACTTGCCCGGGATGACTCCGCCACGTTAACCATAAGAAGGAATCAGCGGTAATGGTACAGGTTGCCTGGTGGAGGGTCCAGGCTGCTGGCTGATGAGTGTGCCATGCTGCATTCTAAAGTATATTGATGAATGTGCCTGTGCTTTGCTTTAATTATGATGGAGAGCAAAATGGATAGCATGCTATTAATACCATGGCCTTGCAGAACTCTTGTGTTACTCAGGATATTGTCCCTTTTATTTCACATGTGAAGACACTGAATTGTGTAAAGGTTAAGGGCATTGCTCAATGTCACAAGCTATTTTGTGCTGAAAATGAAAGATGAAGATATTGTCTAACAAAGTTGGTAATTCACTGGTATGAAAGGCAAAGTTGAAATTTTTAAAAAAGAAGATTCTGTGATAATGTCTACTTTTTACTAAGCATCGGTTATGTTGCAAGGACTTTACATACATTTTTATCATCCTTCCAACAGTTTAGAAACAAACTTTAATTCCATCTCATTTTATAATCCTCACGCTATAGATGAGGAAATTGGGTCTCCACATTTTAAGTGGCTAGCCCAAAATTACACACCTAACGGTGATAAATCAGGATAGGAGTCCCAAAACCATGTACTTTAATATATAGGCTGACCATATTTCCTTGAGACAAAATGGGACGTTGGAATGGCAAAAAAGGTAAGGGGTTATTTACTGGCAGCTAAGAGGAGGCGGGGAGGCAGAGCAACACCAGCAGGAGCAGAGCAGCCAGGTCAGCAACAGGAAGTACTGCGCAATGCCAGTCAGCAACATATACTAACAACATGTGGTTCAGGAGGACCTTCATACAAATAGCCAGGACCAGGGCAAGGAATTTTGGCACCTTAGGTGAAAACCAAATTTAGCACCCCTGTCAGCCCTGTTCTAAAGGTCCTGCCTGAAACATATGCTGCTTTAACCAGAAATGCCTAATATCCCCCACAATGTCAGAGATAACCCCCATAATATTTAGCTCTGTCTGGACTGCTACAGGAAGAAACAGGCACACGGGGTGGAAGGGAATCCTCTTTCCCTTCAGCTCCTGTTCCTCACAGGAGGTGGGAACAGCAGTCAGCGCTAGAAGGGGCTGTCTAATGTGGGACAAAAGGAGCAACTGCTTTTAGACCCCGTCAACAGACTGGGCCGGTCCTATGCAACTCAAGTGCTCCTTTTGCATCCCATTATAGATGGCCTTGGTTTATTAAAAATGGGATACAATTGACATTTATATTAAAACGACAAGGGAAATATGAAAAAAGGCAGTACTGTTCTATTTAAAACAGTACATATGGGCAGCCTATTCAAATATGGCTTTGAGGTACTCCAACTGATATTTCAGCACAGGGAGTTCAATACAAGGGATGAGAGAGAGAAAGTTAGACATATGTTTCCTGCCATCTCTTCCCCAACTGCTACCCTCCCCATTTCCCACCCACCATCACACATAAACACATTGCTGATCCACTTCTACAGCTCCTCGAGCCTAGAAAGACCCATCCTTGCCATTCCACTGAAAGTTACATTTACCTACTTGGGTTGCCTTTCTAGAATATTCTATGGACAAGAAACTTTACATATCAGTAAATAATGCTAGGAATAAATACAGAAGATCCTGAATTAGTTTCCATAGCTGAAAAAAAGGGGCAGAGTGGAAGTGGATGCTAAAGAAAGCTAAATCAAATCTACATACATAAATATATTCATTTGCATAGAAATGTTTTAGAAGGTTTAAACCATGAATGGAATAAGAATTAGAGTCTCTTTTATCTGGAATACTTACTTAATGAATTCATGAATAATTCATTTACTGGCCCTCTCATTAATACCTTGATATATGAATTTCTACATAACTAGCCAGATATGATTACTTCTTTTCTTAATGTTCTTCAATAATATCTTTATTCTCACCACTATTCAAAGGGAAGAAGTCACTTGTTTTATAATTAAATGCTTTTCATTACCTAATACAGAAATCCCAAAATGTTAATAATGTTGATGATGGTAGCTAGAGTTTATCAGCACCGACTATAATTATATTACAATGTTTTTAATCATATTAGTAGAATGTCCTCTATCCTAAACCAAACTATGTTTACCCAAAGCTTAACAGTGTCAGTATGACTTTTTCACCTAAAAGCAATGACAGTTACTCATCTTAATCTGATAAAAAGTAGGAGGGATTGTGTGAATGATCCTGCAGTTTCTATGACTTCCAGGAAGACGCGTGTCTAGTTTATATGTAACAGAGCTAGTTTTCTGTCCATAGATTAATTTTCTAAAGCACCTCTGTCCTCTCATCAAAGAATACACCCCCTTTTTTGCTTTATTTAATTACTATTCTTTTAGGTCTTTTTCTTTTGCAATTAATGCAGATAATAAGCACCATATAGCCATTTAGATTGCAGAACAAGAACACAGATTATTCAAAATCTCTAAATAAGACAGAAAAAACTGCTACATCAGGGTCAGATTTCTCAAAATTAAATTGTGATTTATCTTCACATGCACTAGATGATTTTTCTTGAGATTTCTTCTCTCTGGAAACTTCTAGGAATGAAATATGAACAGAAGCAGAGGGGAAATGGAATGGATGTCTGCAAATTTAGCTTTCAGACCACCCTCACTGGGACAGGCTGAAAAATGCTGCTACTGTTGCATAATTCGTCTTTACTTGAAAAGCTCAAACAAAATGCTTCAACTGCCCAACGCAACTGAAGAAGCCTCAAAGTGAATAGGATGTAGGTAAAGATTCACAATGAACCCCAAAATGTGATTGTGGCAGAGAGGTTAGAGGGCTGAAAGTTAGCTCACTCGGGGAGCCGTGCTGCTCTGAGGACTTGGAAGAGCCTGGTTACCAAATTGGCATGGAAGGTCTCACCATGTACTGTGGCGCCCTGAGGTCTCACACTGAGAAGTCTGCTACAAAGTCTTCTCCAAAGGTTCACACTGAAATAAGAGGCATCATTTTAGAAATAGGAGAAAATGCAAGACCACTGGAAAATCTGGTCTCTTTCATTATAAGAAGAAACAAACTACGCAAAACTGTCAACAAGTAAGTAAAAATATATATAGGGCCTAGTTAAAAAGGAACATCTCTGTTCTTGTGAAAAAAAAAGATCCACATTGTGTTTATAATGGTCCGTGGAAGGAGAAATTGTAGGGAAGAGGGTGTAAAGTGGGAAGAGCTAGACATAAACAGAAGTGCTTAAGGGACAGACACACAAGTTACTGATCTCAGGGTAAGAAAAAAATGGCTAGATTAGTGGGATTTGTCCCAGGTTGTTAACAGGAATTTAAGGAGAATGGGGACATGATATAGCTCTGGGGCCAGCCTCTAAGCCCCTGAGCTTCCAGACTGGATGGAATTTTAAAGCCCAGAGGAATCTTGATAGAGTGGAAACAGAATTTTTTATCATCAGGACAATATGTGGCCTGGGCTTTGATCATTTTATCTTGAAATGGAATAAAGGTCTGAGAGTCCTCTATGAAATTTTAATATGGCTCCATTTTTCAGTGTGGAAAAAATAAGGTGAGGAGGAATAGTAATGGCTATGGTTGAATTTTTATGTTTTAATAACCTGGAAACTTGGATTTCAGAGTTTAATACAACTAGAAAAACAACAGAACTATTTGGCACTGAATCAATAGTGGAACAAAAAACACATTGTTATAAATCTTTATTTAATTTTATAAAAAAAAAACCCAAATTCTGACTCAAAGACTCACATTAATCGGAATTCTGAAACTGAATTCCTTTGATTTGACTAAAAAAGTAAATACAGAATATTTGTTCTAGAATATATTAATTGGTCTTCTGCTTTGTTAAAAAATGTATCATATATTATGCAATGAATAATGCAATGTTTCATTCAATTAATATAAATAGGATTGGGATAAGGAAAAAGACGTATGTGGCAAAAGCTATCTACTTAGAGACAGTCATAGATTTCTCTTTAATCATCTAAATCTTGAATTACTGTATTTTGCTGTTTATAATGCAAACTTTTTTCCCACATTTGTGAGAGAAAAATAAGGATGCACATTACACATGGGTAGTTCTAATTCCATGTCTAAATAAGTGTTTTTAATTCTTTGATTTATTCTTATTAGTTAAAAGTGTAACTCTAGAAATCAATAACAATACCCTGGAATAAGATCATCCATTTTGCTGAATTTAGGGCAAACTTGCAACAAAAGCAGTTTGGTCAGTGACTCAATGAAATGAAATGAAAAGTGATGTATTTGTTATCCACAGAGTTAAGTGACTGACTTGATAAGATAGGTGATGCTGTTTTTTGTTACCAATAGGTGAACAGCAGGACATTTCTTTTTGCACTTTAGGCAGGAGCTAGCAATCTAGCTGATGTTTTTACAAAAATACAGACAATTCAAGCTTTAATCTAACAGATAATATATATGCTAAAGAGCATGCCCAGAGATCCTGTGGGCCTCCTCCCACAGAGTGTCCTCAGATTGTGGGGCAACAGGAAGAAAAGTTTCTTGTACCTGTATCTGTTCTTGTGTTTTGTAATCATTTGTTACATAAAATTTGTGTACTGTAATATGTTTAAAAATAAATACTAAAATTCCTTTATAATACAAAAAACAAGTACTTAAATATAAACAAATAAAAATCTGAATTATAAAATTAAAATGAAAGATTTTTTCCTGAGAGTTTGGTCCAAAAACATGGGAGCAATGGCAAAATATGCTCTATGGCATTCTTGCTTTAAAGATGGAAAATTATGACGAGATTACTCGTAAGTTTATAAAAGTAAAATTTATTGAGAACTGGTGAAAATATTTATTCTTAGTGCACATTTTTGTAGATAATTTATCAGATATCAAAGAGATATGCAGCACAGCTTTCTCTTCTTGAATTCCTAGTCAGTTAAAAAAAATGACGTCCCTTCCATAGGGAGCAATTATTATACAAGTCAGTATATTGTTTCTCTTGGGAATGTTAAGGCTGTTTTGTAAAAGCCTTCTCTCAAATGTACTGAGAAGTACAATATATAAATTAGACTATGTCATTCTTTGTTTTTAATCACTATTGGCAAATACAAAATATTTCCAACAAACATCTAGTTATACAGACTTAGCTACAATGAACTTTAACTGTATGGGCAGAAGGCATTGCTTCCTGGCTAAGAAGAATATGATGGTCTGTTAGATGCATGTTCTCCTAAAATCTACTTCAAATCCTCCACCCCTACCCCCCCAACTTTCTCTCTCTCTCTCTCTCTCTCTCTCTCTCTCTCTCTCTCTCTCTCAGATTAGTTGACGTCAAGATGCTCACTTGTAACTGACTTAATTTATCATTCATTCAGGTCAGGAGTAAAACTTATTCAACTGGGAACCATGAACCTGAATAAAATTGGAACATATTCGCTAAATCTAAAGTTCATGTTTGCTGAGGAACCTTAAAGATCTGGTCAGAAAAGGGAAGTTAAGTGAAGTTGACATCTGGAATGAAATGGATAAGATGCTGAATACACAGGAGACAAATGAGGACATCTGAAGAAGAGATTATTTCATTTGGGATCCATGGATCTAGCTTGAAAAGCCTTCAGAGTCTGCAAAGTCTTCCTTGAAATCACATCTAACTTTCTGAGATTATGTGCACTAGTGAGTTTTTCTAGGGTGACTATCCTGACTTCATATTCAGCTTCCAAATAGGTTTGTTAAGAAAAACTGTCAAATGTTTGGACATTATTAGGTTCTGGCTGACCTCTCCTTGATCAACAGAACTCCCAGTGGAGCATGCAAAGTTAATGAGAGCTAATGGGGTGTTAACAAAAGGCCAAATGAAAAATCTGAAACTCAGGAAATTTACATTTTAATGCTGTAGCACACCTGAGCAAAGTATTTCAAATCATAAAGCCTGTGCTACTAACCCACACAGCAGGGGAATCATTTGTGATCAAGACAAATTTTAATATAATCCCTAATCAACACAGCTGAGTGAGAATTTTACATCTTTCTATTCCAGATGGTGTCATTTGATCAGTTTCACTCCTTGGTATGCTCAGTTAATTAAAGTCCTTACTGTTTTTTAATGGCAGATTTGTGCAGCAAAAATGACTCTGGAACAGATGTTGGCAAATTTGTCAAAATGGCTGAATTCATCCTGACTGTTCTGAAAGACTATTTTATTTCACCCACACTGAAGTCGTGTTGGATTTACACAACACAAGTGCTTTTACAGTTTAGGGGAAGGGATGAGAAGGGGAAGAGCAACAGCAAGAGTTTTGGTCAAAGTCATTTACTTTGACAAGATATAATCTATAATGAAGGCATTTCAGCAGACAGTTTCAAATGCAAAAGTATCAAGATGATATATATTTATGAGACTTTTGCTATAACTCTCACCACAGGCTCACTAATGAATTTGCATTCACATATGCTATAAACCTGCAGCTCATATCTTTATCTCATACTTTTTTTCTTGTTTTGTCAGCATATATCTGCAACTAAGATGGCAGCCTTTTATCATCAGAGATTAGAGGGAAAACAAATACTTAGACATTACTGAGGAATGCAAACACAAGCAAAGCTTTGGTGAGATACTTGCCCACCTCCAAAGCTCTTTGGATCTTTGAAATATAATTTACAGAGAAGGAACTTTGTGTATACTTCAGTATTGTCTGTTTTGACAATTTCAGAACTTTGCATATAACTAACATCTTCAAAAGAGAAACCTAAAAAAGGGTTAGGATAGCTTTCATTAGAATAAAATAAAATGTTTTGAAAAATATAAATTCCTGTACAGATGCCATATCTTTAAAAAAATAAACTCAAAAATCCATAAATTTTATGTGATTATATATTATCTACATATAATGCATATGTATATTTATCTTCTCAGTAATCATGTTTCTGAGCTGCCTACTTCAAATATGGGTTAATGTGGGGTTTATTTTTAATAAGCAAAATTCACTTAAGTACTATTTGGTAGTATTACCTAGTTCTCTTAATAGAAAACAAATGATTTCTGGTTAAATGAAAATGTGTTTTTAGTAATTCATAAAAAAAAATTCTTATATTTTATTTTTTAAATGAAGGGTGCAGAGAGGAAAGGTGAGTTGGCATGCATGCAAAGAGAGAAAGGAGGAAGAAGCATTTTTGTTTACTTTATTTATTTGTTCATCCTGGTTGTTCCCCAAGCCCCAGGATCAGATCTTGGGTCCTTAGAATGTATGTGAACTGCACCCAGCTGCTACTCCACCGGGACTCACCAAAAAATATGTCTTATATAGAATTTTATATCTAAATTTTGCATAAGATATTACATTTCAATGTATATTTACTGCAACTATTGATGGACATTCTCTATGACTTTTTTAAGATAAGAAAGAGCACTAAAGATAAAGAAGAAACACTGAATTATTCATTAAAATTATTGAGGCCAAACACCAATTAGATTTTGAGTTAATTTTATGCCACATTTTTATTACAAAGATCATCACAAAGATTAAATGACTTTCTTAAACCTAATAGTATATAGCATCCCTTTCGATGGAATCCTAATTAAATATCTTATGTATTTATGGAAATGTTTCTTCCTTTAATGGAAAGGAAGTGCTTATATTTATAATAGGAAAAATGTTTCAGAATCATTAGGAGTCTCCTACTCCAACAAAGTAAGCAAGGAGCCATGACACACTGCTTTCAAAGTCGCTTTATATGAGCCCTTCATGGAAGATGCATGATAAATCATACAGAAAAGAGGTGTTAACAGCCACTGAAAGAATCAACCTGGGCAAATGGCAGAAGGTATATTGAAGCCATAAATTCTAGAAGCAGAAGAATCTCTTAAAATTCATAACTGTTGGGGGACAAATTATACTTTAAGTTCATGAATTATAAGGAAATATAGGAAAACACAAAGAGAAAACAAAAATAAGAATAGTAATGAGTATCACAATAAGATATATAAACTTTTTCTGGGTATGGTAAATAAAAACATTCATAGCTCCTAGAAACACTAGTTTCCTGGTGGTCTAGTGAAAGTGCTATTCTGTCTTTTCTTCCTCTTCATCCCAACAATGAGGAGGGGCCCCTGGAAGACACCCAACATAGACAAAAAACAAGTTAAGCTTTATTTTAGTTAAGGACGATGCTATAAGCAGTTAAGCATGCTTTTCCACAGCTCTAGTATTTTGAAAACTTCAGTTACTGACAGCTCAATCAGTAAATCAATAATTATGAAGTTTGACTATTTCTCTGGACATTTCCCTCTCAATTTGCAGTTGAACTCTTAAGTTTTCTGTTGCTTTTACTCTAGTATATTTAGGTGGAGATGAATACTTATTTATATAATTAAAAAGGAAACAGGATACTTTAATTTGAATAATTTCTTAATGCAAACTGTCCTTTCCTCTTATTAAAAATGTCATCTGAAACTACTAAGTGAGCTGCATAATTCATCTTGAGAATGTCTAGGAAATTATGTGTGCTACAATTTTTTGGAATAATGTAATAAGACAAATATGAACAATTTTTTAATTCTTAACATTGAAAGGAAATAAGAAAACATATGGCTATGTGTTACAATTTCTATGAAATTTTATCAGATGTACTAGATACAGAGCTGTTCCATCACCCCAAAGAAACTCCTTCATGTTAACCCTGGATAGGCACGCCTTCTCCCCAGTCTCAACTCCTGGCAATCACAACTTAGTTCTTCATCACTATAACATTGACATTTCAAGAACGTTACAAAAAAATGTAGATAGCCTTTTGAAATTGTAGTTGTTGTTTTCTTTACAAATGTCTTTAGGATTCACCCACATTTTTGTGTCTATCAGTAATGTATTCCTTTGCATTGCAGAGTTGCATTGACTGGCACTTATGTACCACTATTGCTGAGAGGGTGTTTAGTTAAGTAAATATAAACTCTCATCATTGAAAACATTACACTTGATAACTTTTTCAGTCTGTTTTAACAGAAATGCCGGGTTCAAAACTTAATGCTACATTGATTTTAGCAGTAAATGCAAGGGATTTGACAAAACTAGGTGGCCATTAATTTCATTCAAACTCTAGAACCTTGCAAAATTATTTAAAAAATAAAGATATAAGGTACCTTTTGAAGGCATGCAATAAAGTCTATACTTTTGCTCGGCCGCAATAGTTTTGTGCTTCCCCACTCCAACAACCCCCCTTAATCTGGTAATGACACCTGATGAGGAAAAGGGTAGGGAGGCATAATGTCAGATGAGGTGTAAAAGAAAAAAATCTCATCCCCCAGCCACACTGATTTTGGGATGGTATGTGGCAAAAGTCAGACAAATCAGAGTCAATTATACTCAATATGGGATTTCTGTTACAATTTCAGAGAAGAGCAACTGTGTTACTGTGGAATCAGTCTTCATAACACAAAATGGAGGCATTCTTTGTAGAATGAAGTCACCCCAGAGGAATGCCACACTGGGAAATGGAGAAAAAGAAATCATGCTAACATCATTTGCATCTTTAGAAGTCACCATGGTAGCTCTAAATCCATCCTTTTTGCCTGCTCTTTGAAGATGGATATGGTCCATTTGCCAGTTGGCACCCTGTTGAACTCTTAGCAGAGGGCTCTAGAGAAAACCATTGCAGAAGAAAATAGATTTCTGCTTGCTGGGTCCTTTTTTGTGGGCTCTGCAGGCTCCAGCAGCATCTGCAGTTCCTCCCACGTCCACATGGCTTACTCCATGCCCAGCTCCTGCAGCACTCACAGCTTTTTCAGTGCTAAGCATCTACTGTATTTAGTGACCTGAATAATCAGTGGCCAGCAGATTCCCCTGAATTCCATACAGGCAGTTTTGTAGCTGAGTGTCTCCAGTGAGACCACTACTTATGAATTTTCTGGCACCTGAGAGGGAGAATTTCAGGCAAGTTCCAAAAGGAAAGTGTCCAGAAACTTCTACTCAAGCAACATCATAGTGCCTGCTCAGCCATGCAGCAAGCCAAGGCCCTGCTTTCTCCAGCGAGGTCTGGATTTCAAGGAGGAATGAGCATTTTCTTGGGTGTTCAGTCTCATCCTGGGGAGTCACAGCTGCTCATTCTATCTGCTATGCTTATATTCTTGAGCGTTCTTTTTACTTCTTACTAGTCAATTCCATGATACTCTAATCTCCTGTTACAGTTCTTATATTCTTATATTAAACTTTCCCTGTTCAAATTACCATGTGGTTTCTCTCCCCGGATTAGACCCAGACTCATATGCCATGTTTGAAGACTAAGTTACCATTGAATCTCTCTATTTTGTGGTCTAATAAATTCTATTTTTTGTTTATATCATGATTTTGTAATTGAAGCTAGGAAAGTTGTGAAGTTTAGAAGGTTAATGCAGAGAAAGTTATTTTAGAAAACCCAATAATATATATTTAAAACACAGACTTAATATTCCCAGTTAAGTAGCACAGGTTTTAATTTAGGAATTTTTCTCAGCTGTACAGGAATGATATTATTAGAGTGATAAATTAGTATTTGACCAAAATTAGTAAAAAAACCCAAACATAAACATGAATTATGAGTAAATCTTACAACTTTGATTTAGGACTTTATTATAAGTGGTCAGTTTCATGAAACATTCTTCACCATAAGCTGTGAGGAACCCTTATCTCAGGGACACTAGTGGACACTAATTCCCCACTGGTGAATCAATGTGATTAGGCTAACATTAAATAATAAATGTACTTATATTGATATAGAGACTACCTAAGATGAGCATGTATAAGTGATTGAAAGAAGATTGAAAGTAAGACATAAATATAGCAAGCTGAGTACCCTTATGAAAAGAAATAGTATTAATTATTTTAAGTTTTGATCTGTGCTCTTATTATCACTTTTCTATGCACATAAGTTGGTTCTTAGCTGATATTAGTTATAAACCTCTCTCCTATTTTTGGAATAGATATAATTTGGAAGTCAATAATGCAAAAATAAGAAAATACAGATAGTCCCTAACAGATATTCTCCAGATAAACAAATATCAAATAGCCTTGCTTCACATTCTAATTGCTAAACAATAGGAAAGACCACAGTTATTTGGAAATGAATATTTAATAATTATTGCCTATCCACAAATTTCCAGTAACTAAGATGACAAGAAGGAGAAATAGTCTAGAAAGAATTTGCCACCAACATCAGAACAATACATATTTTAAAACATACAGAAATGTTGATTACAATCCAAAGAAGCAGAATTCAACCCCAATTCACAAGCTTTCAGTTTCTGCTGTCAACAAATGGTGGTAAGAAGTAGTTACACTTTAAGGGTGCTAACCCGAATCTTATATTTCTATGATGGCTATAAAAAACTTAAAAAAAAAAAGAAACAGGAGCAAGAGTAATTACACTACACTTCCTTTTCTGTACCTGTTATCTTAAAAAATGGAGACGAGTTCAGGAGATTCTAAATTATTTGGATTAGAACCCTCTCCACTGAAGTTTGTAGTAAGATCTGAGTTGGAATATGATGGAAATCTGATGCTTTCCTGGATAACATGGAAATTTTAAGTTATTTGACTGGGTTTATATTAATAATATTCCTGAATTTATAGATATTTAGAAAGCATTCACACATCATTGTTTAATACATTCTTATTGATGGTTTCAAAGTAAGGTTAAATCAATATTTAAACTGAAATTTGGATACTTAAAACTTGGTCTTTATTAATCAGAAACAAAGGAATTGGACGCAGTTCAGAGTAAACTTAGTTTTATAACACTATACATGGAAGGAGAATCTTTTTATTTCTGCTTTTGCTATTGTATTTTTTATTGAAGCTCACTTAATCTAATAACAACAAAATGAGAGTTAGATGAGGTAATATGGGAAAGAAAATAAAGATTTCCAGCAGTAGAACTGCAGGCTCGTGAACACCCAGAACACCCAATTATCATTTTCACTTATGTTTTCTTCTATAAATTTTACAAATGCTAGTCCATGAGACTCCCTAAATAGCCTTATTACAATGACATTATCAATCTTTTATGGAGAAAAAACTGAGGTTTTAAGAAGTCGGCAACTGGGACTCTAGTTCAAACCCTAATTTGCTGGAATCTACAATCCAGTTTCTAATAAACTACATTGCCTTTCAGTTGGAGAAAGAGGAAGGGACTAGAAAATGGAGCTAAGATAGAGTGATAAAGGTCTTTCGGTTAACACAATATGTTCTTGTCTCTGGATAATACAGATCCATCTGTACAAACTTTCTGTGAATGTCTGTATCAGTGTACACATCACTTCTGAAACACAGGGACTAAAAATTACTTAAATTAATTTTATTGATGGAACATTGCATCATACCAGTATATAGGTTCAAGGTGTATGTCATAGTAAACCCACATGTGTATGTATTAAATTAAGTTCACCATTTCAGTTCTTTCTTCACTATACAGTTAATACTTTACCAAATTTGCCCATAGTCCCTTCTCTTCCTGCACCACTAATTTACTTTTATTGACTAAACGTCTGTTGTTTGATTTAGTTTCCTTATTTGCTTGGTTTCTCTGTATACCACATAAGAGTGACATCACATGATGTGTGAATTTCTTGTTCTGGCTTATCTCACTAAGTAAAATTTCCTCTCTTTCACCATGTTGCTACAAATGGTAGAATTTCATCTTTTTTTTAATAGTGGAGTATTCCTTTATGTATATATACCTCATTTTCTTTATCTACTTATCAGTTAATGAGCATTTTGGTTATTTAAAGCTCTTGGCTATTGTAAATGATGCTGTGATAAGAATGGGGTGGGGGGGGGGTGCGTATATCTCTGTAAATTAGTGTTTTTTTAGTTAAATACCCAGAAAAGGAATGATATGGAATTTCCATCCTCAACTTATCTAGGAATGTCTGTACTGACTTCCATAATGATTTTAGCATTTTAAACTCCAAATAAAAGTGTTTGAGTTCCTTTTTTTCTGCATTCTCCTCAACACATGTTTTTTGTATAATAGCCATTATCACAGATATGAGGTAATATCTCATTGTTGTTTTGATTTGCATTTCCTAATGACAAAAGAGGTAGAACCTCTTTTCAGGTGCCTGTTGACCATCTGTATATCTTCATTTCAGTAGTGTCTATTAATATCTTCTGCTTATTTTTCTATTGTGTTTGATGAGCTCCTTACATATCTAGTATATTAACTGTTTTTGGATATATGATGATCAAATATCCTCTCCTACTTAGTAGGATATCTTTTTGTTTTGATGAGAGTAACTTATACTGTGCAAAAGCTTTTTAATTTGAATGTAACCCCATTTGCTTATTTTGGATTTTATTTACCTTGACATTGGAGTTGAGTCCCCAAAGACATTTCTTAGGTCAATGTCAAGAAGTGTTTTCCCTTTTTTCTTTTATGTATTTTGTGATTTCAGAACCTATATCTAAATCCTTAATCTATTTTGCATTAATTTTTGTGTATGGTGTTAGGTAGTAATCTAGTTTCAAACTTTTGCATGTGCATGTCCAGTTTTCCCAGCAACATATATTTAAGACACAGTCCTTGACCTATTGTAAGCTCTTGGCTCCTTTGTTTAATTTATTAATTTGTTAACTATTTTTGTATTAAATGTTTATTTATTTCCCATGTATGTGTGGAATTATTTCTAGGCTCTCAGTTCTATCTACATTATCTGTGTGTGTGTGTGTGTGTGTGTGTGTGTGTGTGCGTATATATATATATATATATATATATATATATGTATGTATTTCAAACCATGCTGATTTGATTACTCTTGCTTTGTAGCATAGTTTGAAGACAGGGAGCATAAAACCTCTGTTTTTGTTTTTTTCCTCAGGAGTATTCTTGCTATTTGGGGTCTCTTGTAGTTCCAGATAAACATAACAATTTTAATTCTATTTCTGTGAAGAATATCTTAGGAATTTTGATGTAGATTGCATTAAATTTGTATATTGATCTAGGTAAAATGGCTGTTTTAACTATGTTAATTCTTCTAGTCCATGATCATTGAATATCTTTCCATTACTTTGTTTCCTGTATTTATTTCAGCAGTGCTTTGTAGTTTTCAGAGTATAGATAGTTCATTAAGTTTGTTTATTCCAAGGTATTTAATATTTTTTGCTACAACTATGAATGAGACTATTTTCCTAAGTTCTCTTTCTGCAAGTTTGTTATTTGCATTCAGAAATGCAACAGATTTTTTAATATTAATTTTGCAGCCTACCACTTTACTATATTTGTTTTGTTTCAGGCTGCTTTTCATTGGAGACTTTAGGGTTCTCTTCACATTATCATGTCATTTGAAAATGGTGACAGTTTCTTTCCAATTTGGATACCTTTCATTTCTAATTGTATGGGCCAGGCCTTACAACACTATTTTAAGTAGTATTGGACAAAGTGAACATCTTTGTCTTTTTTCCTGATCTTAGAGGGGAAAGCTTTAGAATTTTCCCCATTGAGTATTATATTGGTTGTTGGCTTGTCATACATAGCTTTTATTATATTGAACTACATTCATACATACCTGTTTTGGGGAGAAATATTAACATCAAAAAGGTGGTGAATCTTACTAAATGAGTTTTCTGCATCTATTGAGATGACCATAAGCATTTTGTCCTGTCTTTTGTTGGTATGGTGTATCACATTTATTGGTTTGAGCAGTTTGAATCATCCTGGCATTCAGGAAATAAATCCCAATTGATCATGTTGTATAATTATTTTAATGAATTGTTGGATTTGGTTTGACAGTATTTTGTTTAGTATTTATGCATCAACATCCATAGATATTTCTTGTTTGGTTATACCTTTCTCTAGTTTTGGAATCACAGTAATGTTGGCATCATAAAAAGTATTTGAGGTTTGTCTTCAATTTTTTGAAGCATTTTGAGAAAAGTCGGTATTCTTTGACTATTTGGTAGAATTAACTAGTGAAACCATCTGGTCTTGGGGCCTTTGTTTTTTGGGGAGATTTTATTACTGTATCAATTTCCTTGCTTGTATTGATCTGTTCCAGTTTTATACTTCTTTCTTAGTCTTAGAATGCTAGATGTTTCTAAGATTTTGTCCATTTCTTTCAGATTATCCAATTTGTCATCATAAAGGTATTCATAGTATTCTCTTTGATCCTCTTTATTTCTATATTATCAATGTAATTTCTCTTCTCTTTCTTATTCGTGTTTTCTTTTTCCTTTATGACTCTGAGTAGTAGTTTGTCTATTTGTTTATCCTGTCAAAGAATAAGCTCTTAGATTCATTGATTTTTAAATAGTCTTTTGATATCTATTTCCTTTATTTTGACTCTAAGTTTTATTAACTCCTTTTTCTACTACATTTGGTTTTCTTTTCCCTTTTAGTTTCCCTATTTATTAAGTGAAGGATTAGGTATTTTTATTTGTGATTCTTCTTGTTTGCTGAGGTAGCATTGCATTACCATAAATGTTCCTCTAATGCTTCTTTTGCATTCCATAGGTTCTGATAATTTGTGTTTTCATTTTCATTTGACTTCATGTATTTTTTAAATTCATCTCTGATTTCCTCATTGACACAATAGCTGTTCATTAACATGTTATTTATTCTTCATTCCTTTGTGATTTTTCCCTCTTTCCTCTCAGTTTATTTCTAGGTTGATATCATTGTAATAGAAGGGAATGCTAGATAGGATTTAAATCTTCATAAATCTTTTGAGACTCGGTTTGTGTCCCAACATATGGTGTATCCTTGATCACTTTAAAAAAATGTGTAGTCTATAGTTTTATCATATATATTACATCGGTATCTCATCTAATTTGTCATTTAAGGCTATTGTTTTCTGTCTGGTTGATCTGTCCTTTACTGTGTCCTACTACTACTGTGTTGCTGTCAATATTTCCCTTAAGGTATGCTAATATTTGATAGATATATTCGGGTGTTGCTATATTGGGTTCATATATATTAATTAAGTGTATATCATCCTATTGATCCCTTTTCATTGTACAATGACCATCTCTATCTTTTGTTAACTTATTTTGTTGACTGGAAGTCTATTTAATCTGATGTGAGTTTAGCAGTTCCTGCTTTTTTAGAATCATCATTGGCTCGGAGTGCCATTTTCCATTCCTTCACTTTAACTCTATGCTTGTCTCTGTATCTGAAGTAAGTCTCTTATCTTTTGCAAGCAGCATATAGTTGGGTTTTGTTTTTTCATTCATCCAGTCATTGTGTTTCTTTTGCATTCAGGGTGATCATTGATACTTGAGGACTTGCTACTGCCATTTTGAATTTTGTTTTCTGATTTTATCTATTTACTGCCTTGTCCAATTCCTTGTAAACTTTTTCCATTTTAATTTAGATAAAAGAGCATCTTTTAACATTTCTTGTAAGGAGGTCTCATGGCAGATAATCCCTTCAGTTTTTTATTTTCAGGGAAAATCTTTATTTCTTCCTCATATCTGAGAGAGAGTTCTGAAGAATATAATATTCCTGGCTGGCATTTTCTGTCTTGGAGTATTTTGAATAATTGTTCTACTCTCTGCTGGCATATGGATTTTCCACTCACAAGTCTGAATATAGTCTGATGAGAATAACTTTACTGTTACTTGCTTTTATTTTCCCTGTTCACCTTTAAAGCTTTCTGTGGTACTTCAAAATATGGCAGGTAAGGTGGCTCTTTGCTTTGCATCTAATGGATACAACTAACTTTTTTCTACAGAAGCAATACTGTCAGAAAGTTCCACAGCACTCCAGCAACTTGAGAGCAGTGACTGTATGGAGGATATCACCTGAGAAACCACATGCATCTGAGTGCCTGAAACTAGGTCTGAAGGAATGTTCATGATAGCGGTGGATGGGGTTAGGGTAGGCGGTGGTGGCAGCTGCCATTGTGACTATGGCAGATATATTAGCAAAAGCATCCAAAAGTAGCAATTACAGGGAAGAAGGCCCAGCCTCAAATCCCTGGGATGGAGGAACAAAGATCACTGGTGGCATACATGCTTGGCTTGAATGAATCCAAAGAGGAGAGGCTGAGGTTTGAACCCAGGTGTTCACAAAGGTCCAATGCGTAACAGGAACAAAAAGAGAGGACTGCAATTTCCATACCTATTCCTTGGGACCCATGCTCCAATAAAGAGCAACTCCATCACCATTAACGACAGACTTCCAGACTCAGTTCTAGGAGTCCTGAGGATTGAGTACAGTGATACTCACACAAACAAACTCTTCCACCTCCTGCAGACCACATAAACAGCTACTCTCCAACACCATGTACTTCAAAATATCAAGGTATTATGGCATTGCTAGGACATGACACCCATTAAGAACTGCATTCGTAGACAGGGAAGATCTTATCTTTTGAATAGATAAGGAATTAAAAGTAGTAATCATAAAAAAATCTCAAGAGATAAGAATGAACTAAGAAAAAATAACCATGGTAGTAAAAGAAGCAGAAAAACAAATCAACAAGCTCAAAAATAAAGTTAATGAGCAGAAGACAAAAAAAAACAAAATTTTACAAAATAAATTAATACAGATAAATGGGGTGAAGAATATAATAAATGATGTCAGGAGTACCAAAAAAGGCTATAGAAATAGAATTGAGCAAGTGGAGGAAAAGATCTTTAATATGGAGGATAGAAATGTAGAAAGGATCTGGTAGAAAAAAGAGAGAAAATTAAAAAAAGTGAAGAGACACAACCTTGTGGCTCAGGTGACTAAGATGGTGGGTATAGATCATGTAAAGCCCAAGAACAGGGTTCATGACCCAGCACCAAGGCAAAAAGAATGAAAATAAGCAACAAAATGTATAAAACTCTTCCTTTTCCTCTTCCTCCTGTCCTTCCTCTTAAATAACCCTCTCACAAACGGTAGCTTATAACTGTTTCTTAAGCTTTAATCACAGCTTACAATCAGAGTATTCATTTAAACTGTATTCAGTATGCTAGCAAGGATTATTCTGTTTAAAAGTGAAGAAACACTCTGAGAAATATATAACTCCATTAGGAAAGGCATCATAAGAATAATAGGTATTCCAAAGGTAAAGAGAGAGAAAGAAGGGAACAGAAAGCATGTTAAAAGTAATAATTACTGAAAACTTCCCAATCCTGGGGAAGAAAATGAACATAAAAGTCAATGCTACCAACAGAACTCTTGGTTATCTAAAGGCAAAAAGACCTTGTCATACAATTGTGAAACTATCTGAAGTCCAAGACAAAGAAAGAATATTGAAAAAGGCTAAAGCATTAAAAACTAAGAAAATATACTAGTGAGAGGTGATGTTGTCATTACCTAATGGAACTTCTTGCAACTGAATGCTCCCTATTACCCGTGGGGAAAACAAAAACAAAAACAAAAGCATCATTCTATTCCCCCAGTTCTTATACTTCTCAGGCTGTTCTTTGAAGGGGGAAAACCTAAAAGATCCATTAAGACAGCTCCAGAGAAACATTATGCTAAGCCTCCGAAGAGAAAATGAGAGCAAAGCATGGTTGTAGGCTCAATTATTCATTCAAAAGTTTGTGTAATAAGAATTCAGTAAGTTAGTAAGTAATAATATCTGCAACAATACTTTGAAGATATATATTAAAAGCATTCTATATTACAATAAGTCAGGGTATTATTTCTTTCTCCCTTTGCATTTATTGATTATTATACTACTGGCTTCAAAATTAATGTTATCAAAGTTATTAAAAACATCAGCAAAAATATCTTCAGTATTACATGGCATCTCTTTCTCTCCACCATTTCGCTATTTCAATGGAATTCATATATTTGTATGACATTTAAATTGCATTATAAAAGACACAACTAGCTGCAGTGACTAATAAAAATAGCAAAAATAATAAAAATACACATTTTTATTGAAAATAAAGGTAAAATGAATTTTTCCTCAAGTTTCTAGAATGTACTTTTTATCCCCTTTATGCAGTATATTTAGATTGCTTTGTTAAGTTGTTAGATATACCTTTTTCCCTCAAGAATATGAGGAATATTTATTTCTAAAGAAAATGACAAAAGTGATATTGCTACTCTTCTTAGTCATTACCTTTTACCATTACATAAATCAAAATATTTTCTTCTTAGGTGAAGTTCAAATAAATTTCCCTGAAATATTCTTATTTATATACCTAGCACTTTACTATTCTTTTTCTTGTGTTAGTCATGCTTCTGAGGAATCATAAATTCTCAAAGAAGGCACTACTTCTTGTGTGTATTTTAGATAACACTGAGTGTGCCATAGACAGTGCATAAATGTTGAAGAAAATGTATGTAGGAACCATTCATTTCTTCTTCTCAAAGTACACGCAAGAGCAGTTTAGTTTTATCACAGGAAATAGCCTAATTTCACTCTATCATTTATTTTATCTGAGATAAAAAGGCATATGCAAACTGTGGGCCATAATTTTTTAAACTTTGAAGATTTGCTTAAAAATAGAATATGAGGAAAAAAAGTTTGTCAGGTACCATAAACAGAGCTAAAAAGGGAAGAAAAGATTGTCCTATCTTTTGGTTATTTTGTGGGATATACAGTTTAAAATTCCTACTAACCTCATTTTCATTTATCTGAGCTATATTTTGCAAACTTCGTATCCTTCCAAGCTATGTCTTAAAAACATGTCCCCAAATCAAACTATGTCTTTAAGAAGCAATTATTTTCAGATGTAGGGACATAAGACATGTTCAGCTTTGTCACTTAAAGGATTCCTCAGCACAGAAACATTATAAATAAGCAACTGATTATTACTGCTGGCAATTTTTAAAAATACACCTTTCAGGGATACCATACTCAAATATATCAAACTTCTTATCTAAAGAAAGTTAAAGTACATGTACTCTGTACTACTTCATGTTCATACTAGTTGAGGGGAGTGAATGATTATGCTGTAACATTTATGACCTGCTAACACAAAATTTCACTCTTTAAAAATGTATTGGTTTTATGAAACTACCAGCTAACTGCTTCTTTTATGTCTGTCATCTCTCTATTTTTCTTACTGTCTCTAAATTATGGAACCAGGAAAAATATTCCCCCATTTCAACAAGAATTCCTTCAGTTCCAAAAAACTGTGTTCTCTGCTGACTATGACATTTTTGAGCTTAATTAAATAATGAGAGTTAAACAAGTCCAAATATTAGTTGATGAGTGAAATTTGTTGATGTACTTCAGTAGTGCATGACAATGACTCTGACAGAGCTTCAAATTGTACTATAATAAAGCAATTTGATGATCTTGAATTTTGAAACAGGATATATAGCAGCTCTTTGAGATCAGATATTCCCCGAGATGCTAAAGAAAACAGGGAGACTGTGGGGAGGAAATACATATCAAAAATGTTTCCTGAATGAATAGTATTTTTGAACATTATCCATAAATTGTCATAAAGCCCTTCAAACTACCAGTAAGGTGTGCATTCTCAGAGGACTAGCACAGAGTATATGGTTTATCTTTCAATTAGTTCTACTTACTTTCAAAGGAAAAACTACCATATTTATTTTAAAAAAAGAGGTATAGCTGTACAGAAGGCTGCTCCTAGAATCTCATCCCTCATAACTGTGTCAAATATAGAAACAAAAGAAAATATATATTAAACTTTCTTTGTATCTCATCTCCTATTATTGATTGCTACAGAACATTTTGTCTTTGACTTTTTTCATTTCAAACAATATTTAGAATCTGTCTGCTCTATTCTTGGTCTTGTTTTGATAAATCTGAGTAATGAGTAGCGAGAGCTAAGAGTTAAGGAGAAAAAATTTGCTTGAAATAGGAAGAGGTAATTTTTAAAGGAATAAAATGAGAAAACAGGATCCATGGATTGGATTTTAGGGAAAAAATATTTAAGGGGTGGTTTCAGACAGGTTTTGAGGACAACTATAAGAATTCAGAGAATTTTAAAAGATATTTTAATGAATCAAGATTTGGAGCATACACTAGTGTACTTAGAATTAATTGTAAAAATATTTAAATATTAAGCAACATTTCTTGAGTGAACTATGTGTGCCATAGCTTGTATACAGATACCATAGGATACTGCATTTCCCTTCCAAGTCCTTGATTTTAGGATGTTTTTCAGGACTAGTGTATTCTGAATTCTCTTAATTCTAAAATGGTAATTTATCTGAAATACATTTTCGAAATTGTTGAAAGTAGATTTGTATTGGGGCATTAACTTTTCCCATATTTGTATTTTTAAGGATAAATTGCTTTAAGCTTATTTTTTTAAGTTTTATTTGTTAAAAGGAAAATTACAATCTTTAATCCAGTTCCATCCACTTTTAATTTTCTAATGTCATCATTGAGTTTTGTTATATATGGCTGCTCTTTATCATGTATAGTCATACACATGAATTTTTCAATATCCTTTTTAGTTCCTTAAAACTCAAACCTGACTCCACCAGTGAACATCTTTTCATCATGCTGACTCTACAGCTCCTTTAAGGAATATACCATGAACAATTGTACACTATTGATGAACTCCATCTTTCCTTGGGAAATCTCCATTTTCTAGCAAAATACTTAATGTGCTTTTTTTGCCTCTGTGTCTATATTTGTACTAGTCAATATAGGCTAAATAATACTATACTAGCATCTAATTCGATAACAAATATTATCATTAACTTGTACCATCGTCCATTGTGGGTCTGTAGAAACCTCTAACTGCATCAAAGACATTCAAGGGCCCTGACATGTACGCCCACAATCCTAGAGCAGGAAGAAGGGGACATGAAAGTCTGGGTAGTCGCACCTAAACTTTTACTGGGCATGAGATACATCACTTATGCTCCTCCTGCATTGGTCAAAACAAGTTATATGACCACAATTAACTTCAAAAGAGGAGTAAGTCTAATTATATGTGCCTGGAAAGTAGAGAACTGAAAATATGTGTTAAGCAAAATTCGTGACTCAATATTTTAACATATATGCATTTTTTTTTTCCTGGGGTCACCTCTCAAGCCCTAACCGCTTTTGGTAGAGAGCAATATTTTACATTATTGCTTCCAATTTTACCCTCAAATATACCTGTAGGCGCTCCCTGAATATGTTATAGCACCAGAATTTACACCACTGAACATATTAAGGCCATGATGAAAAAAAAAATTAAGAAGACTACACAGGTTACTCCAATATGGGTATTTAGTTTAAATTCTATCTGCTTTAAAAAAACAATATTTGGTTTATACTTTATTCCTTAGTATTCCTTATTGTTGTTCATTTTTCCTTTTTTGGATTAAAAAGGATAAAAACACAACAGAGCTTTGAACACTGGATTTGCGATACACTGCACAAGTCTGCTGTTTGCTTCTTACAGACCTTAGTAATAAAAAATGTTTACTGATTAATGGTTAAATGCCTGATATATTATTTTTAGATAAGGTTTTCATTTCTTTCCATTTAGTTCATGAAGAGTAAAATCATGTGGCAAACAGTCACACTAAACTTGGCTGAAAACAAAAGACTGTGACTTTAGTGCCTGGAAGAATGCTTATTCCATATTCCCAAGACTAGCATATTTCTCAACAGAGACAAGAGCCTATACTGTAGCCATGGAAAATCTGGGGAACTGGAGCTCTTGAAAATACCATTTATGCTACATCGAACTTGAGACTACTTGGCAACGTAAATCTTTCCCATATGTGATAAATACATATTGCCCAGCCTCCAATTCTAAAGGAGATACAGTAAATATCCCAAATACTTTTATTCCACAAGAGTCTGCAGCTGTCTTTATGCTTGTAGTTGAAAGTGGTTTTCTAATGGAAAATAGCAAAAAGAAGAGCGGAAAAGATACAGTTATATAATTTAGGTATAATATAAAACAATTTTCAAATCCCAGAATAGAACTAAATTTCAATAAAAATAAATTGCCTATAAAATTGTAGATCAATAAAACTGTTGGTCAAAACATAGCCAATTTTGAATTCTGAACTGTATTCTAAATTATCAAAATTTTGGCCCAAGACATCATTTGGGGGATTATTTCTATAACCCCATATCAAGAAATACAGTGCAACAAAGAATGATTTATGTTGCTACGTAAGGAACATGAGACAGTCTGATACATGTAATATGGCCAATGATTTGTCAAATTTCCCGAGGAATTTAGATGACTTAAACAGAGCTTCTCAAAGTGTGGTCTATGGACCACCTGCACCACAATCACCTGCAGTTTTTGTTAAAATACATATCCCATGGACCCATATTAGATTAACTGAATCAGACACTCTAGACAACTGGGCCCAGAAATTGCATTTTCTATTCTTCAGGTGATTTTTTAAACCCTTTAAAAATCTAGTAACTACAGACTAGTTTATTGACAGAAGACAAAAGAATATTTAAAATTATTGCATTAGACTAGCTAGAAATTCAATGAAACATTTTCACTTAGATCTTAAAGCAAGGATATATAAGAATCTAATCATCTGAAAGAGAAAATGCCTTAGTTATGGTTTAATAGTACTTCTCAGGGGAATTGTGAAATATTTTCATATTCCGTCTCAGGGAGGAGGTAATCATAGTCCTCAACAACATAAGGATACATTGAAGTGGCTTGCACTAATTTCCCATCTCCTGGAGCCTTCTAGGAGTCTGCTATGATTACCAGGCATAGCCCTACAGAAAACATGTTTTTTTTTTTCTGATTACTAATAGGCTTAATTTGTTTCTTTCTACTACCAATTGGCTCTCGCTGCCAGCTCAGCCCTGCCCCGAAGGCTCTAGGATCAGATTTTGAATTCTCCTATTGTAACCTGAGTTATTTATTTATTAATTTATGTATATATGTATACTATGAATGTATGTCTGTGTATGTCTCTATGTATATATGTTGCATGTGTTTATGCATGTATGTGTTTAGTGTCATATTTTATATTTAGTGTCTAATGCCCAATTGCTCATGGAGTCTGAGTCATTCTTTCCATATTATTCTTAAGAAGAATCTATCCCTAAGCTCCAGCTTATCCGCTGACTAATTTTCCTGAAAAACGAATTCAGCTTGACCTGTTTAGCATTATCTGTTCTTTGATTGCCTACCATCCTGCTGTCTCTGACTGGCTGAGTCTCATTAGCTACATCATGGTACCCATGGTTGACTGCTTCCCCAAGTTATACCACAATGTCATTAATCCTGTGGGATGGCATCCATGGCCTTTCAGAAAATATTTTTGTTTAGAGCCAGCATTTGCACTTGCATGGAATGACAATCTCCCGCCTCACCCATGTACACAAGTCCACTTCTACACCCCCTCTCTGGCTGCAGGAAACTGGGCAGTTATTCAGTTTTGGCCAAGAAATTCCATAGATATCCCAGAGGAACAGTGAATAGGCTATGAGTTTTAAAAATTTCACATCAGTAAGTTGAGGTATGAAAACTCAGGACTTAGATACTCATAGGGAAGTTCTTGGTGAGAACAAATTTAGCCTTTTTCCTTTGAATAAATTGCAACACCCTGAGAAAACCAGTATTTTTCCCCCTTTTTTATGAAGTTCATAGACTTCCAGCAGATGTTACTTTTGAGGCAAAATTGCTGTGCTTTAACAACTGGATAAGAGTCATTCATTAGTAGTTTGGACTACTTTAGAAGACCCCTTTAGACAGGCAAACAATCCTTTCAAGCAACTTAAAAAATTTCAGCATTTTCTCTTTGTCATTTAACATCACTAAGGAATAGAAAAATAACATATGTTTCTTCTCTGTAGAGATCAGAATTTAGATGAAATAGAAACTAAAATATGAAGCTCTATTAAGCTGTCTAGAATATTCTCTTATTAGATTACTTTTTCATTCCCCAGTCCCCTCATCTCTTAGTTAAGACCTCAACAGTTCAAATTCTGCTCTTTGTCTTTATAGCGTTGATATTTCTCCAATTTCAAAGAAAAACAAGTATAGTTTACATTTTTGATAAGATTATAAGCTGTATTTCCACATTAGCATTTTCTTCAGTAAAATAGCTAAAAATACTTGTTTAAATTTTTTAAAAAATGATTTATGTAGAAGGAAGGAATAGATGTTGGTCTTTAAAGTCAGGTATAAAAAATGTAATTCTTCTCCTCAATAAAAACCTTAATATATTCTATATAGATGTCGATTTACAATGATATAACACCTTAAACCTATATATTATGCAATGTCCCTTCATAAAATTAATTTAAAAAAAATTAAAGAAAATAAATAAAATGTAATCTTTTTATACAGCCAGGTGCCCGAAATTAAACTTGGTTATTAGAGGGCCTCCACTTTCCAGCGAATCATGTGATTCTGTAGAATCATTGAGGGCTCCATGTCTTGGAGGGAGAGGAGGAATCTGGTCTGTGATCATTATGCTCTGCACACATGGGTATCTCTGAGATACTGATCTTCTCTTGTCTTCAGTCTGCAGATCGTGGCATCAAGTCCTGTCTCTTGGCAACTCAAGGACAATTCTCTAAATTCTCCTTTCTTCCCCTCTTGGGGGCACTTAGGGCATGGGGACAGGTTGGAAGCTGTTTTGAACATACCTGTCTAGATACTCATTTCTAATGATTTGGTACCATGCAAAGCAGCACTAAAATGATTTGATTTCTGTAGCCCCTGTGTAATCACACTGTAAGTTGCAGATTTCTCTGTCCTGACATTTCGCCAATCTAATCAGTGTTTTCAGTTATACCTTGCATGTGTTCAGATCAGAGAGTGGGGCATCGGTGGCTGACCATGGAGTCCTTACTCAGAAGCCCACCATCTGCCAAGCATTGAAGGTGTCTTTGCTGCCCTCTGATTCTCCCTTTGGCCCACGACCATCACAAGCATTACCTGCTCATAGGAATGGAATAGAGATCTGTTTTATTTTGTTGCTGTTGCTTTTGTTATAATTTAAACTCTAGATCCAAAAGATATATGGAAACAGCCTTTAGAAACTCAAAAGCTGTTGCAAAAAAAAAATCTATTAATTGATCGATCGACTGATCAATAAATATCTAAAACACATGTTTTTCAACATTATTCTTTCTCTGAGGCAATATTTGTGATAAAAATGAATTTGATTTGAGCAACTGTAGGGAGACAGACTGAATGACCATTTCAAAATATTTCTTGAATGTCACCACTGAGCAAGGTCTCCACTTGATGAGACTGTTGAAATTCCAACAAATGGTGAAGCTGAGACAAACAAAGTTTAAGAGAATACCTGCATGCTCATATGCTTTATTGTGAAATCACAATAAATGTGAAATAAAATTCATGTGGAGCAAAAACCTGGACTATATTACAAAAGGAAAAGAAAAAGCAAGTATATTTTCTCTTGGCTGTGTCTTTTTGCTGATAGAGTAACCAGATGTCTAATGTGATAAGCAGTTCTGTCTTTTAACATGCCCTTAAGAAGAGTATCTCACACAGGATTTATGCCTCTCTGTATAAACAAGACTAGAGCATTAATCGGATCCCTAAGCTTGACATCCACATATTTGATCTGTGTCAAAGCGTTGTGGGAGCTAGAGGGTAGAGATGGAGTCAGGCAGGGTATCTGAGAAGAGGGAATGATTTCTAGAAAGACAAGACTGAGGAACAATAGTGTAAGCTGACAACCATCTCTGTGTGGCCACAAGGACAAAGGGGAAACTTTAGAGAAATGCTGAAACCAGCTGCAGAGATGATAACAAACCTGAGGGGAGGTAGGGAAACATTTATCAAGTCAGTTGTCCTAAACTGCTCCTTCTAATAGATATCTGTGCTCACTAGCTCATATGAAATACAATATTTCATATTACAAATGTCCATAACATTATATTAATATTTTTGAAACACAGAAGCAGATCTATGACACAGAGATCTATTTTACTTTAAGGAATTCTCTGGAGCATTAGGAGTTGCACACGGGGGATGATTCATAAATATTTCATTATTTTAATTTGTTACATATGCCACTAATAATCATTTCAGGACATGAAGTTCAAAATCAAGCAAACGTTATTTAGAAGACTGTTTACACTGAAAAGCAGCTCCTAGGAAGGAAAAAGGGGATGGATCCTCAATAAACAAACTGGATTCTAACTATTCCTGCTGAAGTGTCAGGAGATGAGGGAAGGAGAAGAAAAGAGAAGACTCGTCTTATTAAGAACCTAATTCCTCTTAGAAATAGAAGTAACTTTGCAGCTTCTGGGCAAAAGCACTAGAAGAGACACTAAAAGTAGTTTTCCAAAAACCCATAGCGAATGCATGGCAAATGGTCGGTTTATCTACCCAAAGCGACTGGCATATGTTGATTTGCAAACTCTTTTAACTTCTGAGTCTAGGATAAATGTATGGTGAAATAATGTTCCTGGCATTCATCTGAAGACCCTTAGTCATTACTTGGAATATTTTCATTTAAATTTGACTGCGTCACTATAGTCTGCAAGTGAGGGAACTTGTTAAAAAAAAAAAATACAACTTGGGACAGATTCCTAGCTACTCTACTTCTTTGATGACTATAAGTTGAGTCATAAACATAAAGAAACTGGGTACCCTGTATATTTAGGCAGTAAGCTAACTACTGGGCTATAGACCATGCAAAATCCAAGGACCTGGGTTCCTGACTGGGACCAGGGTGTAACAATCAAAATTAAATAAAGAAATAAATAAAAGTGCTTCCTTTTCCTCTTCCTTTCTTCAATCATCCACCTCTCCCTCCCTCCCTCCCTTCGTTCCTTAAAAATACTTCTTCCCCTTCCTCCTTCCTTTATTAAAAAATAATAAAGTGCAATGGAAAGTTAAATAATAAAAAGTGTATTTTCATCTAGAAGTTTGTAGTTATTTAAAAAAACATAATTTTACTTGTTTTTGTTTCCCTTACTTAAGAAACCAAATGGAACAGGAGATGACTTCATCTCAAAATAAAATATAAAATTCATTTATCTTTGTGTTATCATCATACGCAATTGGGTCATTGATATTGATAATATCATTGATATTATCCGAATTTAACATTAGTGTAGACTTCTTCAGAAAAAAAATTGAGGGATGCTCTCTTGTGGCTCAGTCTTCTGAGACACTGGTGGGTGAACTACAGATGGCCCAAGGACCCAGGTTCAAGACACAAGGCTTGCGTGAAATATCAAAATGAGCAATTAAATAAAGATGTTTCTCTCTCCTCTTCCTTCCTTATTTTCTTAAATGCCTCTTGATCCTCTCCTTCCTTCCTTTATCTCTTTAAACACACACACACATACACACACACACACACACACAAATGGAACTCAAAAAATTAAACCAGTCTCTTTAAGATTAAATTGGATTCTAGATTTTTATGTTTAAAATAAATTTTATAGAATGTGCCCTTTTGGGTATGGAATGAAGGAATACGTGAGACCAGTACAAATTGTGATTGGCATATAAATGTGACTCATTATTAGGACCCTTACTTTGGTGAGACAATTGAATCCTAGAAGTGTTGAGTAATTTGCATATTCATATGTAAAATGTGCCAGATCTGGGCTTCAAAGACTGACATTCAACTTGACAGGCTTTACTCTTAACCATCTACTAAAGATTTATTGAGAATTTGGGAGAAATTATATCTCCTTTAAATTGTCAGCAGTGTGGAATATGGATTAGAATGGCAAATGATTGGAGAGAAGGAAAACCATGAACAAGTAATGAGCTAATAAGATATCATTAAATCATAAGAATATGCTGATATGGTGCCACAGGAATGAAGAGAAAACAATGCCCAGGAATATTTTTTTTTAATTGTAAAACAACCATCACCTTGTTGTAAGGGAAACAAGCAGGAAATAAAAGATGAAGGTCCGGTTTGAGTGAGGGAAGGATATGAAGTCTGAAGCGCTAGAATACCTGAAACAGCATTGTATGGGCCCCTGACTAGCAAGTCTACTATGTGTGACTGTGTAAGTCGAGTAGAGGCTGAAATCCAGCCCAGTTCCTGCAAGGTCAAAGATCCTGGAACAAAGTCTGTGCATCCAGTGGAAGGGGACCTATAAAGACTCGCATAAAGTGTGAGTTGGAAAAGGTCTTGCCAAACAGATTATCAGATCAGGCTTTAAAATGAAGCCATGAGATTGGATGGAATCTTCCCAGGAAGGAAGAAAATACAACAAACACACCCAGAGAAAGGAGATGGGAAGACAGGAGTTCTCTAAAGAGAAGAACCATAGACTAGTGCAAGATACCTTCTTCTTAACAGGCAGAAAAATTTTAAGAAGAGTGTGATAGTAAACATCTAAAGGCAGAAAGAACAGAAACAAAGAAAAGGATTTTTAAAAATGTTGGATTTAATAGTTAATTCAGTACCACTTACAACCACTGAGAGGTAATTTCTGTATTGGAGTAGAAATGCCAAACTGCAAAGGGTATAGAGTCAGAAGGAGGTTAGGAAAGAAAGAGATAAAATATAATTTTTTTCTTGGCATCAGGAAGAGAGAGCTTGGTTGAGAAAGTGGATTATTTGTTTATCTAGTGCAGCAGAGGCCTGGACATTGATTGTGATCTGAGGAAAAGTCAAGGTGCAAGTAAAAGGACATCATTTGTGAAGTAAGTCCTGGTTTCATCTTCATAAATATTTTGTTTAAAAGTTCCAGAAACTCCAGTGGCCCAGGAAATGCTTTAGCAAATACTCATTATCAAAATGACAGCTATTTTAAAATGTTCCCATGGCTATTATATGTTTATCACCCCTTGTGTAATAAAAACTTCTGGCATGGAACTCTGTCTTCACTATGAGAACCCTTCTGTTCCCTGGGGATTTTCAGAAAACACAGTCCATCGTTGGCCTCTTACTCAAACAGAAGGAAATTGTGCTTTCACCCTTTGCCCTTGAATAAATTTATTGCCCAGTCATTACTGCTTCTGGATGAATATAGAAATTAGACTGAAATTTGAAGCATGGGTTCTAGAGGAGAAATATTTCTGGACTTTGCTTCCTTACTCTGTGAAAAGTTATTACAGCTCTAAAATAATCAAATGAGCAAAAGTCATGTGTAAGTGAATCCTTATCCTTATTTTATTCATATCAGAATTGAAACAACATAGGTCAAACAATGGGGAACCACAGAATTGAATATTATGCAGTAGTAAATTGTTTTTAAAAGTGTTCTCAAAGTTCCCAATGAAATACTAAATGAAAAAGGTGGAATCCAAATTTGCATTTTAAGTCAAATGTGTAAAAATAAGATGTAAGATGTCACAAAATATTGATACTATACTATGTACACAGACACAAAATAAATATAACAAAAAATTAATCCACTAGAGAGTAGAATTACTGACAATAATTTATTTTTTCTATAATCATCCTCTTCATAATCATTGTATTGTTGACTCTCTTATAAGTTATAGAGGGCATTTCACACCAAAGCCTTGCAGGAAGGTTGTTGTCTTTTCTATTAAATTCAGTTCTACTGATACTGGTTTCAAATGTAGAGATGGAAGGTAGAGGAATGCCGTCCTCGCTCTTTCCTGCTGAATAGCTGTGCTGCCACAAGGGAACCCAGAAGGTACCTTCGGTACTAACTATATTCAAGAGCAACAGGGCTTCAGGAGGAAATAAAGCAGGATGGAAATTTTCCCTGAAGGTTGTCATTTTTATTATTATCATTATTATTATTATTTATTGTAATTACTATTGATAGTTCAGAAATGATCATGTTTACCTAGAGTTTTATAACTTACATAATCTTAAAAAACATTTTTTAAGATTTTAATTTTATATCACCAAAATAATATTTGGCCTGTAAAATGATCTTAGAAATAATTATTTGTTCTTCTAATTTCCTATTTTACCAATAAAATAATAAAATAAATAATATTGATAAAATAAAATAATAGCGTCTACTTGAGCAAAAGTATTTTAAAGTTCACGACATCGCCATCAAAATAAACAAGACCAAAAAAGGGTATAGGACAAAGACTGACACCATGGCCTCCAAGTCTACTTTTTAAGTTACTGTTCACTACAGGGACCTGATGCTTTTTCTTCATAGTGATTCATCATTCTAAAATACTATTTGCTAAGAGCAATTTCAGACTTTATTAAATGACATTTTTTAATGAAATTTTCATGTTTAAGCATTGTTCAGCAGAAAAATAAACAACAAATAGTTTAAAATAAAATAAAACATAATAGTATCTTTTTTTGTTAATGCCTTTTAATTTGAGAACCTAGCATTATATTTATTCAACCAACATAGCACAACTACCATGTACAAAGAAGAATCTTGGTCTTTGATTGTATCACTTCTTACATTGTCCAGAAGCATGGATTTAGTACAAATAACCAAAGGCTAATACATAAAGTCACACAAGTCAGTTTTAGCATCTTTTCTTTTTGGAGAGGTTGTAATTGCAAAGTGAATGAAATGCAGAATTTTATAAGAGCAAATAAATTATTGCTTTCTCTGTTCAACAACTTCAGAAATATCAATAGCTCCCTGCCCCTTCTCCCCAAGTCCATAACTTAAAGCATTAAGCTTGGTAACTCCTTGGAAACCACATATCTTGCTCACTGAATTCTAGTTCATAAGGGGCTAGATTCTGAGGCTACTGGAGAATTCTCACAAGGTTGTGTAAGAAACTCCTTACAAAGCACTTTCAGTGAGTACTAGCACACATTAACTTATGTCAGTGGTTTTTATTATTTCAGTTTTAAAAATCATCTTTCTAAATTGAAGTCTTCCTAAGGATATATTCATAATGGCATAGAATTGTCAGGATTTGGTTTAGACCTTTTAACTGTATAGTTATCATTGTAAAATATACATTTATTCATATCAAATATATAGGTATGAATACGAAAATTAAATTTTGATTATACATAAATACCCAATCATATGAAGAAAAATCTTATTGCACTGACTTTTCTCTTTTTCTTTTCTCTTATTTCTTCCTATAAAGCATTATTTATGCACTTTTCCAGCCATGCATGCTGGTGGACAGTACATGTGTGAATCAAACTAAAATGAAATACACATTATTTTATTAAGTCTGCCCCTTGGGATTTGATTAGTCACTGATTCCTTGACACATACATTCTGTAACTTTATAAAAAGAACAAGCAACACTTTCTGTATCAGCTGCAGTCATGCCTTAATGTAGTAATACTTACTTCCATGGAAACTTCTACACAACACAAGTAAGAACTTGGACACAAACCAAAAGTCTCCTGAGTACCTAAAATAGATGTCACTGTGTCTATAGACTTGGGCAATGCACTTTTCTCATAAGACATTATCTTGGACCCTTGGATAAAGTTATTGCTTTTCATTCCTTCCATAATTTTTCTAATTTTTTCTTGCCATTTTTGTGACTATGTGTATGTGCAGAACAATATAAGTAATGATTTTAAAAGGGTAATTCTCGTTGAAAGGAGTTAGAGGAATGCAAACCATCCACACCCATAACCCATAAATAAAAAAGTCACACTTCCATATGAATGATGGCCAGTGGATAAAATTTGTCCTAAAAATAATCCAAGAATTTTTAAAAAGCCCCAGATTGTGACTTTTTGACATAAGAAATAATAGCCTCACCCACCACAGAATAGGCCCCCAAAGTATCATCACATTATAGAATAATTCTACAATGTGTATTCAAGATGAGAAGCTTAAGTAAGTCAGATAACATTAAATTGCATTTAGTCACCTCCAGAGAGAGATCAAAACATATAGTAAATCTCAGAAAGAAAACTATCCAAAAATGACTTAATTCTTTCCAAAAACTTTTAAGTTTCCAATGGTAAACTTGTAAGCATCACTTTCTGAAAAGTCCCCATAGAACTCCTTGATTGTCTCCATTATTGTTTGATCAGCAGCAAATTCTATGCATTAGCTAGTCAGCCCTCTGGGGAAAGGACTCTGTGGATGAGAGGGACACACTGGGTCCCTCCTATCCACTTCATTACCATTTTGAGTTATTCCCCATCTTTCTGCTAGAGAGCCCTCCGACAGCACACTGATTTGAAATCTTACTGCCGTTATCACTCTTAGAAAACGTGCCCTTTTAAGGCAGATGAGTTTAAACAAGACCAGCTCCATTAACAAAAGAAAAAAAGCTTACTTACCAGAATGATTACAAATAAATGGAAGTGACGGGAAGGAAGGGATAAAACTGACTATTAAATATAGAAGCAAACTAGAGGTAAAACCTCACTCAAACAAAGATGTTTTTCAGGTCAGATCCACCACGCTGGGATGAGGTCAGTGAGACTCATGGAAACCGTTCGAGTGCCTGAGCTGCCCTGCCCTGGTCCTCGTACCTGATTGGCTCCATATGGGTTCTATACTTCAAGTTGAAAAAGCATTAGCCCTCCTCCCCCTCAGTTAAGAACATTCTGTACATTGTGAAATGTTAAAGCATATCCCTCCTTATTGGACACAAATATTAAAACAGAAACCATCATGTCAAGATGTAACAAAGGAACAAGACTAAATGAAGACTTAAAAAAAAACAAAAACAAAAACAGCAATCATTTGGTTCCTGAAAACAAAACAGAATCCTTGTAGTTTCAAGTATCAACTGCCACAAAATAATAAAGTTAAGAAACTCAGATAATTTTAAAAGTATATTTTCTCTCAGAATAGCGGTGAAGTTGGGGAAAAGGTGAAATGACCAGGGAATACCGTGCCCCAAACAAACCCCTGAAGGAGATTTCAATGAGTCAAAAACAGTACCTTATACTGAAAAAATGGTCTTGTCTACTCACAGCTGTTTCCAGTGCCGTCTCCTGTTTAACTGTCTACTGCCTTCAGTTTAAAGTTAATTCTGTTGGCAAAAAAGTACAGAGCTTGTCTGGAAAATGCTATTTGGACATAAACCATTCCTTTCAAAGTGGTGGTAGCTATATTTAAGTTTCTTGTAGAGAGGGATCTAAAGCCTTCCTGTAGCTAATTTTCCTCCTGCTCCCTCCCTTCAGACTTAGTCAGTATCCTCCTATCCCATATATTGAAGAAAGAGACAGGGGAGAAAAAAACTACTAGGAAATATACCTTAAATAATGTAATATTTGAGCATTTAGAAAAATAGAAAAAAAATGAGAACTATGGAAATCACATCAAGATCTTAAATATAATTTAGCACAATGCTCTCATTTTTAGAGATAAGGAAACTGACATTCAGAGAAAATATAATTTGTAAAGGTCACTCACATAGCTAATTAGTGTCACAGCTAAGAATAGACACTAGGCTTCACAACTCCCAATTCATTGTTCTTTCCATAGTACTAGTACACATGAGAGGAAATGGTTTATCTTTTTCCTTGCATAATATCCAAACGAGGTGGCAGGGAACTATGAAACAATAATGGTGTGAGAGCCATTTGTTATCAGAAAAAATATTTCCTTTAGCTTTAAAATCCTTAATATTGAAAGAATCCTTATAACGTCCCATTTATTTGTATACTTAGGAAACAATATTTTCCTTTGCCAATTTTCCAGAATATTTTTCTGTTTTAGCAGTTGTCAATTTTTTTTCAGGGAATTTTAACATTCCTCAGTTCTTACAGAGAACTTCTGTAATAGATGTTGCTATGCTAGGTGTGCGTCACAGTATGTCTTTAATATTTCTACAAATTTTCTCTGATACTGGCACATGACTCTTGAACTAGAAGCACATTATACTTACCAAAATTTCCACTGCTAATTTCTCAAAATGTTTTTAGCATACATTCATATTTATATTCTTGGTTATTATTGATTTCATCTTTTTTAAATAAGAGAAAGAGCATAATAATCTTTATTTGATGCTTTTCATATGTTTCCTACTTACATACAATGAAATCATTTCCCTCGAACTGAAGGAATGATATTCTTATTATAATAATTGTGTTTTCCTTTCTAAAATGTATTCATACTTAATCACTTATTTAAAAATATTAATTGAACACTTATAGATCTACCGCATACTTTCTGTGTGGAATATGATAACTGACAAACAATAGCATTTTTAGAGAAGTACATAACCTTCAAATAAAATCAAAATTTTTAGCTGGGAAGTAAGGTCAATTCTATAGAAGTATCTTTGTGATCATTCTCACACTTGGAGCATGTATTCAAATTTTATTTATATCTGAGCCATGGAGTTGTCCACTCTCAGCAGCCTCCTGTAAGATAAGCCAAAATAAAAATGTTCTAAACAGAAATTGTGTGGATCACTATTAATTTTTCTATCAAAGACTTTATAATAGTAAAGCCAAATTGACTTATATGCTGCAATCCAAAGATGCTCAGATCATTCAAGATCTATTTTTAAATTGCTACTCATTCTTAACTCAGAAGCAAATTGTCTGGTTTTGATATTTCTCATCTATATTTTTTTCTTATTTAATAAAGGAAGAGGGGCAAGACACATTTAAGGAAGAATCATCTTTATTTATTTAGTTGCCCATTTTGGTTTTTTGCCACAGCTCAGCGTCTTCATTTCAGGTCCTTGGACTGTATGTGTTTCACACATCAGTGACAGCTACCTGATCTACAAGCTCATGTCTCTAAACTACCTTTTTAAAAAGAAAAATTTATGGAAAGGTGCAGACAAGAATGAAGGTGAGGAGGCAAGTAGGCAGGAAGATAGAGAGGAAGACACACTTTATTTTATTTAGTGGTTCATTCTGGTTGTTTCCCCTGATCCCAGGTCCTGAACCACTGGGGACCTGGGGGTATATCTGAACTGCACTGCAGTAAACTAAACCACTAAGCCGCCAGGATGTGTCTCATCTACTTTAAGATCATGTTATATCTACTCTTGCCCAGGTCTTTGGCAGAAAATAACATAATTATACCCAAACACTTACAAAGTTGACTTTTCTAAATGACAATTATATTTAGGGAAGCAAATTTTCTAAAATACTGAGTATTCAATAAGTACTATATAAATTTTCTAACCATGACAAATAAACACATAACGTTGAAGAAGAAATCTTGTAAAACCATACCTTGCATTTTTTGACACAATGGCAGGATTCGATTTTCCTTTCATTCTCAGTTAAGTTTATCTCATTGAGCTCTATGCCAAGATAATAAAGACATTAACTTCTAAATTTATCCATAACACTAATATGTCATATATGAAAAGATCTGATACACTAATATGTTACTTGTATTTATTAAATGTATTCTATATTTCTTTTCCTTCTCAAACCACGGATGTTAAACATCTTTCCTTTTGTGTGTTAAAAAAAGCAGGAAGGAAATATAAATAACACATTGAAAGAGAAGTAGGCTGTGAGAAGACACACAGATTTGAATGGAATCAGTCAGGCTGATTCAGGTTTGTTGAGTGGTTCAGGAAGTTAGATGAAAAGAGAAGTCACATACAAGCAGGTTGTTTGGAGCAGAGGTGGGCTGAGCCACTGACAATAGATTATAGGTATTGAATTCAAAAGAAAAAATCCCTCAAAATAGGTTAAGCAAAGAGGGAACTAGCAATTTTTGTAACCACTGCAAGCAACAGGAAATTGGCTTTGAAAAGTACTTTGTAATTCACGACATGGTTTGTTTCAACCCATAGAAAGAGAAGCATGTGCTCTTAGTACCATGAGTTCAACACAATCTAAAATAGCACACTGACACGCAACCATTAAAACATTTTTTTCCCTCTATATTTAGGTCCCTGGAACAGACTCTGGGTTACCCTACTCTGGGCATATTCCCGATTTCAGAATCTTAGGGTAGTTTAAAGGTGGAAGAGTTACTGTGTTTTGAAGGCTGAACCCAAGGAGTTGAATTTCACTGATGGCAGAAGTACTTAGAGCAGAGGTGAACTCCAGGGCAGGCTATCTTAACACAGGCAAAGCAGTTGGAATTCTCTTAACTCTTGATCTCCTCCTCTCAGTTTTCAGGTTTACAGTAACTCTAGAAGAAGGCTTTTACTTAGGAATCCCAGGGAGCTCCTTTGTGATAGCAGTGAAGGAAAGTGGCTGCATGAAGCGCTACTGGAATATAATATTCTATGCTTGGGAGGTTATTCATACATGGAAAATTTTAACAGTCCCAGGAAACTGATAGAAAAACTCAAGCATCAACTGTCTTAAATCATTCAAGTTCATGCTTACTTTGTTGCTCATTTCCTCACAAAATTTTCATTGAAGCAGACAAGGTAATTTCCTTTCCATGACCTCTATGGATTCCCATTATTCCTTTTTTTCATACCCTGAAATTATGTCTTATTATTTCCTTGTCTGATAGTCTCCAATGATTTTTTCCTATCAGTCCCTGCTTCATTCCTGCAATGGTTTCCTATTGCCCTTGTTATAAATTCAAATGCCTAACCATGACCTCCTAAGCCTGCCATGATTTTATCCCCATTTCTCTTTCCAGCTGCATTTCCTACCTTGCTCTTCCATAAATCTAGAATGCTTTCACTGGATTACTTTTCTCAGCATTCAAGACACATCTCACATAGTGCATGCCCAGAAAAAGATTTCCTGGCCACTCTAGCTAATCATTTTCCCTCTGAACCCCATATGAATCCTCTCTGTTTCAATTCTCTGTTTTGATTATTCCTTATAGAATACAATCCAAAGCTATCTTTGGTTCTTTTTACTTATTCATTTAATTACTTTGTTTAATATATTTACTGTATCCCCTCTAGATTAAGTTTAGAAAATCAAAAATATATAGGAAATTAAAAATAAGATCAGAAACATAAGATTTGGACTTTTAAACCACATTATTCCCAGTTTTGGGAATAGCATCAAGAATAAAATAGACAAATTTGACAAATATTTATTGACAAATTATTCTATTTCCTGCCTAAATTAGTACTTTTCAGCTAGTAACTGTTACAAACACCTAACATAAGCTCATAAGCATAAGAAAAAGATTAATCTACTTTTGTAATGCATTTAACCCTAAAAATCTCAGTGTCTCAGTACCTGGCATCACAGGAAGAAAGAGTCCCCTCTGTACTCTAGGCAGTGGTATTTAGACAAAGTGCCTCTAAGCCTTTGAATTTTATTAATAAAAAGTACAAAATACATTCTTAACTGGTCAGAATATCTTCTATGAACATCTGCACCTAAGAAGTGATTACATTTGCTAAAAGACCCTAAGAGCTTCCGACATCACTTTTGCTTCCTGATCTCCACAGCTATTGTACTTGTCGAAATAGCAGATATTTTAAAGCTAATTCTATCTTTTCCAGGTGGTTTCAAGAAACTGCTCTCAGTTGCCAACTCTTTAGAGGCAGAAGCTAAATCCCTGTATTCACAATATATGTTTTCTAAAGGAAAATGGGCAGACTAAATAATTTTAGAGAGTGAGCGCACAGATAATTTAATCTCCCATCTTAGTTCTCTCCACACTGATTCAGTGCTCTCCAGTGAGCTATAAATTAGATTTCCATTTCTGTTCTATGTCCTACTGCTTCCTAATTGTTCTAGTGAGTCACTCTCTCTGGGTTCTAGGCTTTTACACATTGTGGGCTGTGACTGGCTCAACACACTCCAGGTCCAGCCACATCTGAAAAGTGACCACATGACAGCAGGTAGACAGAGTGTATCTTTGTTTGGAAGATACACTTTGTCATCCTTCCACGACACCTAGGTCAAAGAAATTTCTTGACTGAGATCTGTTGTAGTTCACTGGCAAACAGTATCATTTAAAATCACTTTTGGAAAAAGTATTCATTTTCTATAGTACTGACAGTATATTAATTCAAGTATATAAGTGGCATTTATTTAGTCAATTAATCAAACATACAACTTTTTTATGGGTTGTCTTCTAGGGAAAAATTGTTATGCTAGTTAATGAAGTTTGTGTTTCTTATTTTCTCATAAGATGATAATTTTTTATGTAGAACACAAAGTTTTCTAAGAAAATAATGTAAGATTTCCTCCCTATCTCCCTTTTTCCCTTCCTCCCTCCCTCCCTCCTTTTTTTCCCTTCCTTCTTTCCTTCCTTCCTTCCTTCCATCCATCCACTTATTGATGATCATATTTATCGAATCCATATAATGTACCAACTCCTTGGGTACAAAGTAAAACACAAAATCCTACATCAGGAAGCTTAACTATTGGAGATGGGAGAAATTTGCAGACTGTTGGAGGAGATGAACACAGGATTACAGGGGAGAGCAACAAAGTAGCTGGGAATCAAGATAGGAAGTGATCCAAATCTTCCTTAAGGAGATGAAACTGAGATGCATTTTGAATGCAGGAGAGGAGAGGATTAAAATTCCAGGGAGGAGATAGGACACACTTGGGTTACATTCAGGTAGTTATATAGTGCTAGAATGAGTCATAGACTAAAAGATAAAATATGAAAAAGAAAATAGAAGGAAAAGCCAAGCTCAGACAATGAGTAGCTGCTGAAAAATTTTAAACAGGAATATTTTGCTTTTAGAATACTATGTGGGGAAAGAATTCAGCAGCAGGTGGTCCCTTAAATTGCATAAGAGGTTTCTCAATCCAGGTAAGACATTGTAATGGTCTATAATTAGGCAGTAGGGACAGAGAGACAGATTCAAAAGATATTTAAGGTTTTCAACAGCTAGGCGGAGATGGGAAAGGCAAATTTATCTCCAATATCTCCATAAAATCATTACAGAAGTGAAAACAGTAGAATTAGAATTGCATGATAATTAACTAAATTCTCATTATTTAAAATTCATTTTTCATGTTTTCACCATTTACAAATAAGGAAACTTAGGCACATGACCTGAAAGATTGATAACAAAATTTGAACTCATGTCCATATAAATACAACGTCCTTATTTTTTTAAACAGTCTTTTTGAGGCAGTCATAAATTTTGGATACTTTCTAAAGTTTGATCACTGATGAGTAAACTCAAAGATATTGTCTCGAATATAATCTGGCCATATCATAGACAGGAAAGTTTAGATTTTCTAATTGTGAACATGTTCAGATTGAGAGCCAACATATGAACGATTATATTTACATACTCTTTATAGAATTAAAGGTTTAGCTACCTTAGAAAGCAAAAATCTTTCACCAAATTCCTGTGGATAATTTAGTTATTTTTAAGTCTAAAAGTTTATTCATACTCTATACTAGGACAGTCAGTTGAAACCAAAATGAAAATGGACTTGGCAGATACCCCATTTTAATCAAGTCAAATCTTGAGTTTTAAGTACTATGGAGTTTGAAGAATTAATCAGTGTCAATGACTCTGGGGAGGCAGGAAATAAAAGACATATAATAAGACATTTAAAACATAAAAGGACAGACCTAACTTAAATAGAGAATTGTTGATATTTGCCTTAAAGCTGGAATAGGAAAATTCCTCTCTACCATAATTTACGTATACTTTGGGTACGATAACCATACACCTTACTCTCAAAAGAGGCAGTTACAATGGGTGGCAGACAAAAATAAGGACTCTTAGAAATACACCACTCTGCTTAGATGTAGATATTGTCCCTGAACTTTAGATGATGTTAATATCAAGAATGAAGTCATAGATCTTACAGTGGTTGACTCCTATAGTGAGACAAAACATGAAAGCAAAGAATTCTTTATACAATTTTAACACAGTATTTAATACACATTCAATACAAAGATCATAACTATTTGGGTCATATTAATTATTTAGTACTATGGCTAATTTAATTAAAATGATAAAGAATGGACAATAATTTATCTCTTCATTATTTTTAAAAAGTCATAGTTAACAGGTATAGAATATCTAATTTTTTATAAAAATAATGTATAAATTTTGTCTGTAAAATATAAAACATGCATAGTAGATGGGTATACATGGCTATTTTGATTATTTAAAAATAAGCACAGGCTTTATTTTTCAAAGTAATAACCATTACTAAATCAATATGAATAAACATCAAAATGAGTAAAATCTCAATGTTCTTTCCTGTCCCATTCCTGAGTTCTTTCCTAAGACAAGGACATCCATATATGGTAAGTTTCCATAAAGGTTTAGACAAAAGTAAGGATGGGCATAGCGTGGGAAGCAAACATTCCCTGATACAGACAACCAAAATTAATTAGGTTTTCAACCTCGGTTCTGTTAGCAACTAGTTGTGTGACCTTAGAGAAAAGACTTTAACCCACTGGGACCCAGCTTTCTGCTAAATAAAATGAGAGAATTTAGTAAGATTACCTTGAAGTTTTTTTTTTCAGATGTGAAATTTTACTATTCTCTTAGATAATTATCTCCCATATGCTTTAAATTTACTTAAGGTTTATTTATCTATGAAGATTGGGAAGATATCTGTTGCATCATAAAGAAATGAAAACAGTCAGTAATTGAAAAAAATATATAATGCTAACAATAATGATTTTTTTAAGACTCCCAAGAATATAAACATAGGCAGTGGAGAGACATTTCATGTTTCAGTGCGTAACAGAGGACTATTAGAGTTTTCTTAAGGGAAAGTCAACAGATATATAATGCTGAACCACATTATACTTAATAACTTAAAAATATTAAACTTATTTGTGCCCCTGAAATACACCGAGGATCAAACTTTCTGAGTTTGTACAAAAAATTGAATGTTTCTCCCAGAAATGTAATGTTGCTCCTTTACATTATCATTTTTCACAAGGAAACAAATAAATCCACATTTTCAAAACAGGATTTTGGAAATTAATAGAGGCAGTGCCTCCCTGGTTCATAATCTTTGACAAGTTCCTAGATACACACACATAGTTCAGAAAATAATGAAAACAATGATCAATCCTATGTTATTGAAGCTCAAACTTTAATGCAAGCAAAATAGAAGGAAATTAAGACTGTGTCATATTCTTTTGATTCCTTTTCAATACAGAAGTAACAGATATCCTTATAAAATGCAAAAATTAAAGAGTATATAATGTAATGCTTAGTATATCTATCCACTTAACCCTTACTGATACAATTTTTAAAAGTAACTGCTCTCAAGTGTACTGTGCATCCATTTAGATATCTATCTATTCCCCTTTATCTGTCATCTATGTACTATGCAAACAGCATAGTTCTACATATATATATATATATATATATATACATCCACAAATATGTTTTTTGAAAAATAAAACATTCCTCCTTCACCTCAAATTTTAGCATAGCTGTTAAATTTGCTGACCTTTAAGACAAGAAAGTAACCAAGCAAAGTAATAAGTGGGTCTCCTTTGCCATCATAAAATATCTCTCTTCCATTCTTAAACACTTTAATTTATCTGTACAACTTTTCTTATGACTAAGAAAAATAAATTCAGTGATCTTATTGGCAGTCAAAATGCTTAGCAAAATGAGTACCTAGCAAATGTCCACTGATTTGAATAAATGTCAATCACAGGGCACTAATCTCATCAATGTGGGAGAAACTGCCAGGAAATAACCATACATGAATTGACATCCTAGTATCCATTCCTCTTTTAATCAAGTATTCATAAATTGTTTCTTTGACGGTCTCTTAATCATAGCTTTTGTTTGAAGATGTGTTTGTTTGAAACCTGAGTACTATTGTTTTTATCATCACTCTATGACCAACAGGCAACAGAAAATGTGATTTGAGTAGATCCTCTTCCTCCTTCATAAATTGGTCTCTATAGTATTGCCTTCATTTTAATCACTTTGCTGGTTCTATTCATCCCAGTATTCTTGTTGAATTCACAGTATCTGAGCTGAGGAGATGTCAGAGCATATTTCTCACAACTCTTCTAGAATAAAGGGGAAGCACAACAAAACACGTGAGCATAGACCAGCCTTTAGCCAGCAATTTTTGAAACAGTAAGATAGCTACTGGCAGTTTTATTCCACCCAGGAAATAATTTTATTTTCCTTAGAAAATGTACTCAGTATATTCCTTATATTTTCATCCTGAAAGCTATATTTGATATTCCTTGGTTTTGCATCAACTTCCAACTCTAATATTTTTCTTCACATTAGTCAATGAATCTATTATCATTTGTTAGCAATGTAGTAATATATTTCTATGAAAAAATATATATTTCAGTCATGTAGAGACGTGTCATTGGAATTTGTTAGGAGTGCTAGTTTCTATTATTCAAACTTAATTTGTTATCAAGTAAATAATATTTAAAGATATCTAAAATATGTAAGAACAATTTTATATATACATACATATGATTATCAATATACTTCCTCCCACTGATCCTCCACTTTCTCCTACATAGCTTTTATATATAGATATTCACAAATACTAAGAATGTTATATTTCATTTTCTGTTCAAAAACTGGTTTACCAGTTGTTTAATCTCAGTCCTATAACTAAATTAATTCAATGTCACTGTGAGAATTTTATCATATATTTCCATTCTTTAGTTTTTTATTTTGATACATTTTTGTTTTCATGAAGTTCATATTTGAGTAATTTTTAAGAAGGTATACATATATAATTGGGAATATCCTCCTGTTTGCCTGATGTTCCTTAATTATCCTCAGAAATTCTACTCTCATTTTTCTAGCATTTCAAATCACTGTGAAAAAGTCTGAAGTAAGTCTGTTTTATTTTGTTCTTTTCCCTTTCCACATAACTTGCTCTTTCATCTGGATGACAACAGAATTCTTGTCTCGATGCTAGATGACAAGAAAATGTCCAGATACCCTATGTTTTGAGTCCATTCTATGTGTCCATTTAAACTTCAGATTCAGGTACTGCTTTCATTCCATTTTATTTTTTTCATCATACCTTGAAAAATGTTTCCTGGTCCATTTACTGGTTTTTGCACTTCAGAAATACCAATTATTTCCTTTGGGTCTACCATATTTTCTCTAATTATTCTAATTTATGTGTCTTCCCTCTGCTTTCATCATGATTATTTCAAATATTTCTTTCTAATATGCTAGTAACCTCATCTCTAGTTCTTTCTCTCTCAATTCTAATTATTTCTTAGTTCCATGAAAGTCTTTCTAAATTCTTGATTTGCCTCACATCAGAAGATGTTTTCCTTTATTGTTTTATCACTCTGAATTTATATCTATGAAATTCATCATTTCTTTAGATGATTCATATTCTTTTAGAACCTTAGATTTTTGGGGGAACAGATTTCTATCACTTCTTAATCCAGTTTTATATCATTTTCAATCTGTATTGACATGCTATTCTCATTTGTTCTCCTTTGTCTTTCTTTGATTTTCATTATTTTTTTTATTGTTATTATTTCACTGTAGCATGCTTGTAAGTTATAGTACCAATTAATTTCTCCTTGCTTACAGTTAGAACAGCAGTTACGTCTAATTAGTTTCTTTACTTGGAGGCTGGCATTTCTATGTCACCCTTGCCCACCTTGTAAGAATACTGTATTTATTTTCTTAAGAGAAAAGACATTTCTTACAGAGTTGGCATATTATTTTGATTATACCCTCAGAATATTTCAAGATTTTCAAATTTAGAGGAACTTCTGTCCTCAACAGTCACTTCCAAAGGCCAAATTATAAACACAATTTAATAATACAATCATTGTAGAATTATATATACTCACATGTACTTTATTCTTCAGTTCACACGAGAGAAGTATATTTTCCAGAAAAAAAATCAAGGATAACTCCAACTTAAAATATCATAGTTGGGGAAGAGCCTATCTTTCTATTATTTGACATCTGTTAATATCATCTAAAAAAGATTTAGTATTTCCCTAATTAAAATATAATACAGAAATTTGAAGCCATTTTTTCTTTCTTCTACAACAAACTTGTTCATCTGTGGTAATGTGTATGTCAAAGAATAGATGTCATGTTTCTTCTTCTCTACCCTGCACTCAAGTTGGTTTTGTTACTTTTACATTGAGATTCTCTGTTCAAGACTCCAGAGCAGGATATAAAGGCAAAGAAGCATTTACATTTATGTGCCTAAGTATCACGTTCACACAACACATTTATGCAAACACACACATAAAAATATTACTCAGCTTTAAAAAAAAAAAAGGAAATGTTGTCATTTGCAACAATATGGAAAGAATTTGAAGTGATTATGTTAGGTAGGCCAGGCTTGGGAAAGTCTGGAATCGGAGTAGTGAGGGGCTTGGGTGGCATTTCAACAGATCAGATTCTAAAATGGCCAGATAAAATTCTGACCAGTGGGAAAGCAGTACATACATTTTTGCAGCTGAGAAATGGAACCAAAAATACAACTCATGTGAGCAGGCTAAAACCCATTGTCTGCACAGGCAGACATTATTTGGCAACATTTGATGTTGGGTGTGTGTGGTGCAGTATATACATTCATGAAGATGTGAAACTATACTCCTAAAACTTCTGTGCATTCTTCCATGTGTATGCACATATACACATATATGCATATCTTGAATAAACAAAGAAATAAATCTAAAAAGCAGATGTCTATATGCAAATGGACAATTGGAAGCAATGCAACCTAGAAAAACATTTCCATTGATTCAAAACCAAAACATTAAAACATTAATACCTTCTAATGACTTAAGTTAGTAAGGCTACACTGTAAAAACTATTTTATGAAATTAAAATTGTAGGAAAGTTTTTGTGTGGCTTTGAAAAGCAGAAAAAGGAGATAGACTACCTATAATTTGCTTTTTCTAAGTTAGAACCAAAATCTTAGTGATACATCCTATCTAGTGGGAAGTACTTGGCATAAGTGGGGAATTTTATATTTCACCTGACTTAAGTTTTTCATCCTGGGAGATTTTTCATCTGTTTTTCACAAGCTATGTTTCTTTGTGTATATTCTGCCAAAAGACCTGGGGCTACACAAGACTGTATTTTCCAGTCTTCAGCAGCATATGAATACCCAGGGATCTACTTAAATGACGATTCTGATTCTGGCCCCAAGGTGTGGGTGAAGATCTGCAGATCTGATTTTCTAACAAGTGTCCAGGTGATACTGCTGGTCAGAAAGCTACAATGAGCAGCAAGGATGTGTACATTATTATGCAGATTGTAAAAGGATGGTCTGACCTTAAGGACCTAGAGGGCTGCAGTGGTCAAGGAGCAACACATTCTTCCATTGCGCTACATTTCATGACAGGCTTTTCTACTTATACAAATGCAATACATTTCAAACTCTTCTAACAATATTTTTATTATTCTCTCTTCCCTGTCTTTTCTTTTCTGTCTCCACCTGCTTCTTTGATTCTAAGCCTCCACCCACCTCCTCCAGTTCCTTCTACAAATAAAAGAATGGTTGAATCACCATATTTAAAAGAAGTATATGGGGACATTATTTTGATGTATTTTTCCTCTAGGGCTTAAATATTTTGATTTTGCACTGCCATTGTTGTGCAATTTTAGGCAGAAAACAGAATATGAAATATAAGACATCTGATTCAACAGTAAAAAACAGCAGGTCAGCATTTCTAATGCTTACACAAACTATAATCTGTAATCGATAGAGTGAAAAAAAAATTCATGCTGATCAAAACAAACAACAAACCCCAAAACTAAATATTTTTATTTTTATTTTTATTTTATTTTTAATTGACTCTTGGCTGTTTTTTTATTTTATTTTGCTTTATATTAAAGAACTATGTTGTACATGAGATTACATATTTTAAAAGAGAGTAGTCATCACTGATTAAAAAATATATGTATCTATTTTAAAGATATGAAAAGGTTTCTGTCTTTGAAACCTAGTTTATTTCAGTTGCATGATAAATAACCATATGCATTCTTCCTACCTTACCCTAGGGGTATACCATATGTCCTTGTTTAACCTAAATTGTGCTGGATTTGATAGAAGCTAGCGATAGCCATGGCTCACAGCAGAATCATGACAGGGTGGGGCTAAACAGAAGCAGCACAGCAATCTCCCACTTGTCAGGCATTTTTTCAGAAGGGCCCAGGATAAAGTCATCATGAGCTGAGCCTGAACTGCCAATCAACAACACTGACAAAAGAACTTCCACAAAAGAACCCAGTCAGACCTGGCTTAAACCAATATGTACTGCCTCTGCAGAGATCCAGATTTGTCCTTAGAGTGGCCCTTCTTCATTAAAAGTATCACTAATATGTCAATTTCCATGCCACTTGGTATTATGACAGATGTGACATTGAACATAAATGGTGAGAAAAGAGGTGACATCCTTTCCTCCCTTCCCATAAGAATTCTCCACCTATTCTCAGAAAACATTAGCATAGTTCCACCTTGCAACTGCCCTATTCCCTACCTCTGAGTATCCTAAACTCTATATAAACCTGATATTGTGGCCGACAAGTGTGTTTTTCACTAGGAAGGCCCCTGTGTCTTTACCACAATACTTTCTCTTTCCCTTCAGATTGTTGGCCATATTAATGAGTCATCTTTTCATTCTTGAAGTGGGGATCTCAGAGACCTTTCTCAATGACAGTTTAGTAATGTTGAAACAACCCCCTCCTCCTGAAAAATTCTACTGTACCTGCCTAATTTCCTCCCTGACCCCTACCCTTACCAGCTTGGCGATACTCCAATTGGTCTGTTTTCAGTTCTAACAATTATGTTGTTTGCTAATCCCATTATATTAGTCATTTTGCTAATTTTATGTTTTTGAAACTCCAAATACATAGTCATTTTTAACTTAATTACATCCTTTCTTAATCTATGAGAAACTTGCTAGTAAAAAAAATCAAATGCCACAGCTCTTTATTTGAATTACTATTGTGCTTGGAGACCTCAGGGAATATGAAAACAATTTTCATTCTTGAAATTTTTCTATTCCTCCCTTGGAGACTTTTAATGCATATACCTTAGTAAATCCTTTGACTCACATTTTTTCAGTTCTTACTTACTAAAAATTAATTATTCATTCTGAAGCTGTTAGTGGGTCAGCAATAGGAGAGCATAATGGAAAACACTCCATGAGGACCACTCAAAACCTTGTGGAGGCCTTGAGGCCTAGGCCACTGAAAGACATTCACAACCTAGTATTTCTGGACAGTAGAGTAGATAAATGCCTTAGGGAAGTAAATAAAGTCTTTGATCAAGATAAGTGGTTATGACCTACCAACAGCCTGAACACAGAACTGCTACACTGACTTTAAGAGAATTATGCACCTTATTTTTGAAAATGTGAAAGTGTGACCAAATATGAGGAATGAGGGCTCCATAGCACTGAACTTGTAATCTTCCCCTGCAGCCCCATAATCAATTGTCACCTACTTCCTCAATGGAAACCCAGTAAAAACACCTTGAGCAGAGCCTTCGGAGAGTCATTGCTTTATCATATTCCCTCCTTACTTATTTAAGCAATATTTAATTTTTCTTATTTAAAGAAAATTTGGTCTGCAACTTTTGGCTGACACTCACCAAGGGAATAGATCCATTGCATTTGGTAACAAATCCATAGGTGATACCTACATGCTCTGAACCTAGACCATGAATCAATCAAAACAAAAACCGCTCATAAGCATAGTCTAATATTCTACTCACCACATAATTCATTCATACACCATAAACTATTATTCTCAAATTAAGTTGAAAGGCACAATTTACTTTTCACTGAATTCATCCTTTTCTAGAATATTCAGTGTATTCAACCTAAGAGTTGAGTTTCCCAAACAATAATTTGGGAATTAAACTTAAGATTTGATTCCTATGTTGTCATTTATAAAAAGGGTAAACACATATTCCATTTGTATTGTCTGGAAACCTTTCAAAGGTAATATTCAGGCCAACAAGTAAAAAAATCTCTAAGTCTTCTACATGCCTTTCACAAAGCAGTGAATAAGTATATCTGGCTTATTTAATTATATGTACATCAAAATAATATAAACTTTATAAACTGAAAATACTAATGAGAAGTTGTATATTGAAAATTCCTTGAGAATAACAATCACAGAAAAGGGTGTGTACTTACACCACACCAAAATTGTTAACATAAAATACTATCATCCTGTGACCACTCAGAAAATACTCTCTCATTTTAAAAACTATGTCCATACAAATAGAACAAAAGTAAGAAAATGTCCTTGTTTTCTCCTCTGTGTTAGCTACGGGTAAAACCAATTACTTTGGCTGCTAAAGGAAAGGAGAGGACTGTATCTCTTATTTCTGTAAACAGTTCGACACTAACGAAATCTCAGATCTTGCTTCTCAATCAATACCAAGCTCCTTGGTTAAAAGAGCTACATCAAACCAGCATTTCATCTGGTTAATGATATCAATAAAGGTTATCTCTACACAGAAAGAAAAGGTCACTAATCAAATCCCAGTGACTCCTCAGTGACGTTATCACTGCTTTGGAATGCATTTCATTGATTGTTTAAGTACCCCTGCATAGAATCTCCTCTTGTATAATGCATTGATTGTTACAGAAAAGAATAATAAAATGTTGCTAATAATACAATACTGCTAAGAGCCTTCACACAACTGATCTTTTCAACATAGCTCTTTGTGATAATGCATTTAAAATAGTGTATGAAGAGGAATAAATTAAAAAATAACTAGAGAAAGGAAATTTTAGCTTAGAAATTTCTTGGTAGTGAAAAAAACGAATGTCAATAATTTTTTTCCAGAAACCCAGCGTTGTTATTAACCTCTTAGGCATCATGACATATGATGCAGAATTCACACACACATTTAATTTTCAAATCCGTTCTGTCACAAACGTTAACATTTACTAGGATAGATATAAAATGAACATTAAAAACAAAATTGATATATATTCTGATATGGAAATATAGAATACCAATTTCTGGTTTTTACTCACAATGTTAATGTAAATATCAATTCCGTTTATTGCTACTGTTGCATTTTATAAAGGCCGTTACTGTGGAAGACTACACTTTTATGCCTGCTAAGACAGCATAAGTTTGTGATTGTTTAGATAGTACTTTACTAATTATAACAAAGCCTTCTGAAAATTTAAATATTCTTAACCCATAGGTGGTAATATTTTGAGAGGGTCAAAAAGAAGTTTAACTCATGTTTTCTGTTTCAAAATAAATGGACAAAGCAAGAAATAAATGATTAAACAACCATGGACTTCTGCTTCTGCCACTTGAAGGCTCTGGCTCTTCTATTCACCAACTTGGTGGTTAGGTACTGACCTCTTCTCCAGACCTGGTGCCTGACTTGTGTTGGTGGGTTTGCCCTGCCTAAGAAGCCTCAGTTATTCCAGTGGCACTGGGGTGCATTTAATGACTTTTCTGTAATTTGTCAAACTAGGTTTTATCACCTGGAAAATACAAGAAACTGCTGTAGATGCAAGTGCCTGAGGTACCCTAGTTAACCATTCTTACAGATACTATTACATGGGAAATAATTCTGGTTTGCTGCCCTCAGGTCCCCTTGCCCACATATAAGAAAATAATGTTCTGACCACCATAGCAGAATGTCAATGCTGTATCACAGATGAGTGCTACACAGTATATATTTTTCAGAGATAAATAACTATACCAAAACATTCCACTTGGAATATGGACTTGCTATGACTATAAAATACCCAAATCTGGCAATGGATAAATATTCAAAGTACTGAAATAATGTTGGTAAAATTGAAAAATAGTATTGCTGCTTGGTCCCATTTATATGAAATTCTAGAACATGCACATTTAATCTCTGGTGACGGAAAGCAGATCAAAGTTTGGTGAGCTGGGGAAGGAGAGTAGAGTGGTTGACTACACAGAGACACATGGGAATTCTTTGAGGTGAGTGAAATGTTCAGTAGCTTGATTGAGGTGACTGTTATATATAATGAACTTTAACTTAAAACGCAGGTACTTTATTGTGTATAAATTATACCTTAATAAACTGGAATTTTAAAGGTTAAACAGTTTTTTATTTTAAATATTAACAGAAAAATCAGTCATTCAAATGAACGTTAAGCTATTTTGTAGTTAAAATTAAAATTTTACTTAAAAAATCATAGAGACTCCAAGTTTTATATCATGTCATCTTGGTTGTCTTTAAAAAAAGACAATCATTTCTGAACTTGTTGATCTTCACAGTTATACCAATTAAACCAATGGTATAAAGGAAAATGCCTGTTTTTTTAGGCACCTAAGAATTATTTGTATAATAGGAAATTGCTTTTCTTTTAGATGAACCTGCTGCAAAGGAACTTAAGGATATAAAGGAAAGCAACAGAGCCTAAATGTTAAAATAGGAACTCTGGAGTCAGACAGACCTGACCAAACCCAGCTCATAGGTTACATGACATTGGGCAATATTTCCTTAGTTCCTTTCAGTTTTCTAATTTATAAAGTAGAAGTATTAACCAAGCTCACAGATTTGTTTGAAGGAATAATTCAGATAGAATACGCAAAGTGCTTAGCACTATTACCTTTATAGAAACCATAATTTTATTAATAATGACATTTTTAAATTTATGTTAATTAGGTTTGGAACACAGAAGGTTGAGGAAAGTAGAATTTTGACAGCAGGGAATCATATGCTTTCAGTCTCAGATCTGTCCTTCAACCATCATAAATTTTCTTTCTTTCTTTGTCAAAGGAAAAGCACCATATCATTTTCTGGACAAGAGACAAGTGCTCAGACAATCAAATATTAATGCATAAATGCATTTGCATACTATAGCTGTTATGTAAAAATACAACTGAGTTTCTGATAATACATAGTTTTCTATATTGTAGTTTAGTACTTGGACACTATTTTGAGCAAATCGTCCTTTCTTAAATAGTGTTCTCTATTTACTCATAACCATATGACATTTCAAAAAGAAAACTGAGCTTAAGCAGATACTGAAAGATGTGTCCGCTGATGGGATGTATTTATACTTACTGGCAATGCAATTTTACTATGGCCATTGGCCAACTGGCTCAGTTCTTGAAAAGACAATATAAAGACTGTGAGACATAAACAGGAACTATGAGGAAGAAACAAAATAGCACTGTTGATCATAATATAGCCGTTACTATGGACTCACTCTTTCCTCTCACTGCTAACACCTTACATCCAGTAGTTGCTTTGCTGAAAATTATGCTGTCCCCAAGAAAAGATGAACTAAAGTCCAGAAGGTTAAAGTTTCTGTAATGCCAATGTGAAAAGCTGTCTCCGCTGCTGGCTCCTGGGAGTATTACCTGTTTCTGTTGTTCTCACCTGCATTACATCACAGAGAACACACGCATGTATTTTAGGAATGTTTTGGGATTAGTCAGAAACCAACCACCCTTCTCATACACTAGTTATTCATTTTTGCCCTAAATTTTGATTTTTTATTGAAGTAATGTTGATTTATAACATTATGTTGGTTTCAGGTATACAGCCTTAAAAATCAAGATACTATGCTATGTTTTCAACCAAAATTCTAGTTTTTTCAACCATCACCATATAGTTGACTCATTTTACCTGATTTAATCACATCTCCCCTCCTTACTTCTCCCATCAAGTAACCACCATTTTGCTCTAATAATCTAAAAGTTTCCTTTTTTTGTTTTGTTATGTATGTTCATCTGTTTTGTTTCTTCATCTTCCACATGAGTGAAATCCTATGATGCTTGTCTTTTTTGTCTGATGTATCTCACTAAGCCTAATACCCTCTAGGCCCATCAATGTTGTGACACAGAGTAGGATTTAGTCTTTTGTTTTTTTTTCCTGATGAGTAGTATTTCCCAGATTCTTTATCCACTCTCTGTTGATGGGCACTTAGGTGTTTTCCAAATCTTAGCTATTGTGAATACACACACTACACCTGATGAACATGGGGGTGCAATAGCTCTTCAAATTAGTATTTTTATGTATTTGTATAAATACCCGGAGGTAGCCAGATTATATAGTATTTTAGTTCTGTTTTTAAAGAAATCTCACTGTCTTCCATAATGGCTATACCAATTTATATCCCCAATGACAGCATTTTTTCTCACATCCTTGCTAACATTTGTCTCTTGTCTTTTTTATTGTAGCCATTCTCACGGATATGAAGTGTTGTTTCATTATTGTTTTATTTGACCTGTGAGTCAGAAGGACTCCATTATTTTCTCTTCCCTTCATAATAGCCTCTGAATCTCAGATTTCCAACTATAATTTGCCTTCACTTCTCTTTAACTACTTTCTCTGTTTTATCTATCTCCTACTCTTGACTGCAACTTCCACTTTGGAGGAACAAGAGAATTCATTCATATAAACAAAAGGCCAATAAAGATTCAATGCTCCCTGTAGGGCACTTCAGGATGAGATACAAGTGATTGTTGAGGAGTTCTGGGGATAGCTGAGATGGGAGAGTAGAGCATTTTCCACTCACCAGAGGTGTCAACACTACCAGAGACCAAAGAGAAATCATCACAAGCCTTGGAGAAATAAATATCTGGGCTGCACTGGTAAGATTTAGGTGTATATATCTTTAACTTTGATAAAGCATGCAGTAAGGAGAATCAAATTATGTACAACTCCAGCTATCTCCAAGCTGTTTGCAATCTGAAGCACTGTTTGCAGAGGAAATTGCCAGTTCTACCCCATCACAAAAGGAGAAGATAACCCTCATAAAGTAATGAAACTAGTGTTTTCTTCATTACCACGTCTTCATTTATCCTGTTGACACTTCAAGGCCTACAGAGATCTTATTACTGTTGTTTTCCATATTTTTGTTTTAAAATATTGATAATACTGATCTATGACTGAAAACAGGCAGAGACAGAGAGCTAAGAAATTTTTTCAAAGAGCAGTTGGAACACAACAGTTATACATCTGTCAAAATTGGAAAGCAGAAAATATACATAAGACACTGCTGGGCTGTTCAGTTTGTGAAGCACTTGGGGCAAATCAGATCTCTTGCGAGTGCAATTTGCAAGACTCACTAATGTGATGGGCTTGAATTCTTCCAAATTCTGTCCTTCTTGGCTTTAGGGCCTTTTGTTCTTTCTTCATCTCATCACAAAAACAATTATAGACCAAACAACATCATATGGCAATGATTTAATTGACTTCAAATCTTGCTCCCAAATTAAGTGTAACTGGCTCTTTGGTCCTTTCCCTTCCTTTTTCTGTTTGGAAGCAGATTACTCAGACAGCAGAAGGAAAATGTCATTTCTGTTCCGATATGGAAATCTTAGTGGTATAGTTAATGAAAATTGTAAATAGAACTTTCTGAGTTTCTTAGACCTACATGTAAAATTCCACTGCAATAAAAAAGAATTGCACTTCAGGTGGTTGAAATATTTACTAACAAGATGCATAAGAGAACTAGTCATAAATTGATCAGTCATAAAACATATTCAAACTTTCAATATAGATATCTCACATTAATCATATCAATTGTGACTATTAAATATTTTTCTAGCAGTTACAAATATTACAGAATATTAAAATGATGCAATCCTAAACCACTTACATTTGAACTGACTTTAATTATCCCAATGTTTCAATCTTATTTATTGTTATTTGGGATTAAAATCAGATGTCTCCTCGAAATCATCTTATACATGTAACAAATTTAACATGTAACCCAGTAAATTCAAAATTTTTCCAGAAGAAATAAAGAATTTTTCTTTTTCATTTTACTAGACGAAGTCCCAGTCCATAGCTCTCCATGATACTTTGGAACTCTTGAGTTAGAAAAATTCATTTTCTTCTTGTCTTTACTTCTTCAAGAACTCCATCTCTGAAACAACTCTGCAAAACCTTGAAAATGCATTTGGATTGTCTTCAGCCACATCTTAATCGATCCAGGGTTGCAATATACAAAAATTTTGAAGGCGAATATCTTCCCTATTAATAGATATGCTAGCATACTTAAAAAGTTTCAAGTTAACACCAAGTTTCTGCCCTCTTTAACTTCTGTCTCATGTATCCCGTTCTTCCATCCACACTTTCACTGCCCCATTTGACAGACTCAATCCCTCATAACTGGACGATTTCACTTACTTCTTAACATAGCTTTGCATTTAGTCCTTGCTCCAAACCTACAAACAAAGAAATTCCCTAAAGTGCAATTCTGATCACAAAAGTTTGTGCCAAACCTGCCAACGTGACCATAGAATAGATTTCAAATTTCGTAATACTCTGCATAAAATCTTTTTATAATCTGGCTTCAGCCTCTATGCCAATATCATAGCCATCAGTCTCTTCTCGAGCCAAGCAGTTATTGGTTAATTATTCTGATGCTATTCCCATCTCTTTGCTTATAAAAACCCTGCCTATATTTTGAGAACCTATTCCAATGTCTTTCCCCTTTGAAATCTTCCTGATTCTTCTATCAGAAAGTAATTCTCCCATTCTTTATATTCCTTAACTTGTGGTTATATCTTCCTCTGATAGTCTTTATGCAATTTTTCCTTCAAAAGTTACCAGTATAAAAGTATCATTTCACCTTGTGTGATTCTAATGCAAAAGGTCCTCAGATGGTATATAGAGAAAAATTGAGCACAAATTGTATTTTCCAGTAATGTTCAAGTCAAAAGCACAATTTTACAGGGCAATATAATATCCGTCCTTACTGAACATGTTTGTAAAATTTGAAAATTAATGTGAAACTGTTTTGTTCATTGTGAACTAACTGTATATGCCAATTGTTCATGCCAACCTGGAGATACATTCAAGAAGTATAGCAACAATAAAAAGAAAAAATAAAATTAATCTTTAAGCTTCATTAGCAAAATTGTAGCAGTTCTGTACCCTAATCCTCTTTTTTACATAGGAGGGTCTTGGAATGACTCACACATCATTTTCCCTAATATCCTTTAATGTTGTTCCCTCCCACAGATCATGGCCTCTAGGTTTCATGTACACTGTGGTACACGAGGACTCAAATCATTCTTCACTCTCTCCCCATTGTTCTTGCCACCTTTTTACAGAGTTGTTCCTTCTCATGATGTCTCATAAAGCTATTTTCCTTGTTAAACTGCTGTTGTCTGTTTAATGTACTGTGGGCCCTGAGGTGGGGAGTCTTCCCTGTTATGACATAATACTGCAAAACAGGAACACTCAATCTCCCTTGCCCAAATTCCCTTAGGAAAATGTATTAGAAGAACCTGTGAATGATATTCCTTCCTGTAAACCCACTACCTGGACAGAGTTGGGAGACTTGGACTCTATCCGCTGGAGGGGAATTCCTCCTCCTCTGGCATCCTTTGTCTCCATGCTACCCCATCTTATTAGGGAAATCAAGACACGGCCTTTTATTTCTCACTAGTGAACTTTCGGTCCCCTCCCTCAACAAAGACTCAGATGTGTCCTGGTGGCTAGCATGGACACAGAGGATAGACCACTTTGAGGATCTGCACTCTCAAAGGCACACAACTATCTCCAGGAAGGGTAGTTGATGGGCATCTTGATTTGACAGACTTCTTTCATTATAATAACCAGGTTATATTTGTCTTTTATTCAATATTTTGTGAAATAAACACACAACCTGAAAAGATTATTGACTCCATAGTACTTTTTTTTGACAGATATGGCAGAAACTAAACTTTTGAAAACCATTAGGCTATTTTTTCAAAGTACATAATGTATCCAGCAAATTCCTAAGTAATTGGTTCCACTAACCCCTGCTGCCCTCTAGTGAATATCAGAGGGTTCCAAATAAGACAGGGGAAAAAGGCAATCAGACCCAATTATGCTATAATTAATTTATTCTAGACTCAGAAATATCATGTGGCCTCCAGAACGGAGCTGGGTTCCAAGAACTTTCAGACAACTGTGCTATTCTGGTCAGAAGACAGACAAAGAAGAAAACACACAAAAATAATATTGGAGAATAGTTAAGATTACTCACAACACCAGAAATACAGAGAAATGAATTACTCCTGCATTATTACTATATTACTATATAATGAGCCCATTTAGTCACAGAGGGATTCCTTCTATCCCAGTCTTAATTCAAGCTCCCCATGGTCAATCAAGGATTTTGGAATTACATTGCATTTTAGTAAAGAGGTTGTGACTCTTCAAAGTCAGCAAAATATAGCCAACTCCAGGAGCTAAATGTCATGCCTCAGCAAGTAAACAAATGAACAAAGGGCAGTAGAGGGCCTGACACTGTCTTAGGCTGATTTATGAGGATTTTCCTCTCTAAAAAGTATGAAGACTTTTTTGACTCAAAAATTATTGAAAATACTGAAAAGTTTCAAGTCACTGAATAAAAAATACAAAGAATAAAGCTTGTTCAACATCTGAAAATAGTCTTTTGAGTCTTTTTTTAAAACTGTGTAACTAATTCCTATAATTTTTGGAAATGAGAAATTAGGCTCTGTAAGTTCTTTCTCGATAAATGCAAGTGATTATTAATTACTAATATCCTAAAATTATATTATAGTGAAAAAGTTTTGAGACTGTGATTTTAACATTTTAAAGACACATAAAATGTGAACATTCTTAATGGAAATTCCATATGTCCCAATTCCACTTTTGAGTATTTATCAAAAAAAAGATACTAATTTAAAGAGACATATGCACTCCCATGTTTATTGCAGCATTATTTATAACAGACAGGAAATTATGTTATATAGACACAATGAAATACTATTTAGCTGGAAAAAAATTACATCTTTCCATAACAGCATAATAGCATGATAATATGAATGGAACGAGAGGGAATTATGCTGGGTGAAATGAGTCAGAAGGTGAAAAACAAATACATGGATGATCTTATTCACAAATGAAATATACAGAAAGCAAACAAACAGACAAAACAAAGCAAAAACCAATCCTTGACACTTAAAACAGAATTGCAATTACCAGAGGGGAAAGGAGGTGGAGGCAAAGTGTAGTAAGGTTCCAACGGACAGCAGCAGAGAAATCTGGTGATATGCGCATGTGTTATATAGATGAAGAGTGAAACTGCATATCTAAATTTAATTGTTTTATAAATCAAAATTATCTCAATAAAAGAAAATGTTAAAAGTATAGGTGTATATCATGTCTAATTCCTAAAGTTGTACCTTTTCTGTTTAAGTACATAGAATAGTTTAATTTGAAATTATTATATGCATATGAGCTTTTAATTTAATCAATTTATTTCTTAATTATTAAATAATAATGAGTATGAATAAGCTGTGTTATCCCTTGGTTATTGTAATATCAAAACTTGCTGTATTTCTTCATGTCTTACATTTTGATAGAAGGGGTCACAAACAATACTCAACACAGTGTTAAAAGTAATCTGATATAAACTAAAAGAAGATTCCCAAAACACTAAGTTCCCCCTGCAAGTCAGTAGTTAAAGCAGTGATGACATATGACAGTGTTCTTACTTCCAGTAAAATCGAGGAAGAAAACATACTGTTCAATCACTAAAGAATTCATGGTTGTGAAACCAATATAGTGTTTTTATTTTGTGTGTTGTAACACTCAATACCACACAAGTTTTGATGTGTCCGCATTCTAAAGCCTGACGTCATATACACTTAGAAATTCATTCCACTGAAATAAGGAATGGAGTTATTCTCCACAATAAACTTTCACTTACTAAATTTAAAGGCTCTTACCAGGTAAGCAAGTTAGCAAAGAGAGAATTTTCCCCATAAGTATGCTGAGATGGTAGATGAAAAAAAGTTATATTTTATGATTCTGGGGGAAAATTGCAAAATAGACCACCAAACAGATACTTGCAGTGGGAAGATCACTTCCCAATGTTTTTATGTAAAAATTTACGTTAACATGTTCATTCATTTGTTCAAGACTTATGTAGCATTCATGACTCAAAGACACAGTCTTTTTTCTCCAAAACCTTACAGAACTTAAAATAGAGGCCATCCACGCAATGCTGTACATCTGATGGCACTTCATAGCTATGAAATGACATCACAGTCACCATCCAACCTGATCCCTACAATAACCATGGAAAATGGACACAGGACAAAAGACAGAAGTAATCACTCCAATTTTATAGACTTGTAAATAGAGAAACTAAAAATTGAAGTGACTTGCTTGGTATTTCATGATTCATAAATGTTTGAGGCAGAACTAAATTCAGTTCTGATTTAGTTCAGCATCCTTTCCAGTATTTCTGGCTGATTCCAGTATTTGGTAGATTTTAAATCTTCCTACCAGTCATTCTTCCTTATCTTTATAAATTCTCAGGAGTCAAATCTGGGCATTAATTGCTCACAAGAATATAAAATTCAAAGTCGGCCCAAATATGAAGTATTTATTTTTCATGAATTAACAGAATTTCAAGTTTAAAAATTGTGTTGCCTACCATTTATTGCTTTCCTCATAGGATTATTTCAATCTGAGTCTTTCTAGGGAATATGTTGAGAATCAAAATATCACTGAAATTATTCTAATAAGCGTAAACATGAGAAAAATCTTCTGTGTGCTGTCACTAGAACTTACCATTTGAAAGTTAAAATTAAGTGAAAGATAATAAAAGATATTGCTAAATAACCACATTTCTAGGAAAGCTATTGCTTGTTCAGAAGAATGATTACCAATCTAAAAATGAGCCTGAGGAGGAAACATTCCATTTTTCCGAGTCAATTTAACAGACAAGCGTTTGAGAAAGCCATCAGCCTGCACATAAAGACTTCAGCATGGGAACCACTAACTGCTCACTGAAATCTTCTAAATACTATTCTGAAACATGTGTCCAATCAAAGATTAGGGTGAGACCCGGGAATTTAGAGAAAGTATTTTTTAACTATTGAAGCAAAAGTAGGTTTTATTAAACTTTGATATGTGTATGAAGTCTTGAAATGAGGACCCTATAAATGTATTCTCTTACCAGCTGAAAAAATATAAGCAATGTTTTAGTCTTTTTCCCTTCATAGGCTTAAAACCTAAAGATAGTAGTGATATTTCTAATGGTGTCAAAACCACTGTGTCCAAAAGTCAATAAGAAGAAAGAAAAACTACAATTATTGGAATATATTCCTTCAATTTAGACATCTCTATAAAACTTGAATCTGTGCATTTCAGTCTATAAAAAGCTTTCTAATCATTATAGCAATTGCTTAAAAAAGATACATTCTTTTTCTTCTCTACCAGTAACAAGAAGGTGTCAGAAGATACTTTATTGGTCCACTGTCTCAACTTCTTTACCCATTCAAAAGTTTTCCCAAATTAAACATCAACAAGGTTTTACTGAAAAAAAGTTCACTCCTATTCCTGAAAAGAATATTTTAATCAATGCTACCAAAATTTACACTGCTTTCTCACTGGCATTACCAGTCCTCTACAATCCTGAAATTCAGATAGCATTTAGTGGAAAGTATCTTTAGTGGCAGATTAACACAGAGAATCACATCAAAGTTAAAATTTAGTTAGCACTTGCATATGCTCTGTGAGGCATCAGGCATGTTACATCTATGTTCTCAAGTACACACAAGAAATACAACCTAGCACTTTTCCATGAGGGTTATTAACTCCATTTTACAGAAAAGGAAACTGAAGCACAGAGAAGTGAAACAAGTTGCTCAAAAAATAAAGACACGGTGCCAGTGTCAGGTTTTAAACTTGGGCTGTCTCTTTCCAACTCCTTTGGGTCCCCCTCCCAAAACATGGAAGCCCAGTGTCTCTCTGTTCATCTGTAAAAACGTGATGGGTCTTAATATTCCAAAACAATTGATTACACTGAACCCAGTCAGATCTGGGGCAACATTTGAGTTTCTTGATTTAATAAAGAGAATAACCACACAAGCAGTTCAATATAAACAATGACACTGAAGCAGAAAGCTGTGCATTAAGGCTTCTGGACTGATCTGAGGTAATAGGCTCTGAGAGAAGATTTTGAGGAAGTCTGTTTCCTTGAGGGCACAGAAAGGATTTTCCTGGGGTGGATAGTAACATTGGGAAATCTGTGCTACTCAGGTGAGCAACCAAGTTACTGTACACATAGATCCGGCCGGAGGTAGAACATATCCAGATCCTGTAGTGCCGTACTTTGAGAGCACTGCCCCAGTCACTGCCCCAGAACTTAGAAGGCTAGTAATGACTGAAGCAGCTCAGTGTCCGTCCCTGGGACAGAAAAGACTTCTGGGTACATGTTAGTTCTTACACAACCAGGTGATTCAGAGAGGCACTCTCTTGCTTGCAATATTCCTGTAGTTTGGAGATTCAGAGCATAGGAAATGAAGGGAGGGAAGGGGAGAAAGAGAGAAAGAGAGAGAGAGAGAGAGAGAGAGAGAGAGAGAGAGAGAGAGAGAGAGAGAGTATGATTCAGATTGAGGTTGGATTTATTAAGCAAGAATTTAGGGTCAAAACCCATACTAGGCAATACCATGGGAATTATCTAATCTACTTTTTTTTTTTTAATGGAAGATAAAATCTGTATTCATAAGTGAGTCAAGCTAGAATGGTTAAATGATTTACCTAATGTCATCCTAGAGCCAACATGGGGTCCAGTTTCATGTGTTTTCCTCTTCTCTTTTCAACCACCTAATTCTTACCATGATATAAAACTCTAGGTTTGGTATTACAGGGAAAAAGAAGACAATTTCCTGGGAACATTCTTGAACAGAAATGTGAGTCTAGTTAATAAGAAACCATAATTTTGCAGTGTTAATAATCTAGAATTTTCTCACTTTATCCAGAAGAGTTTAACATCCAAGTCATTTCTTCTCTGTTTCATAGCTCTTAGAAATGAAAAATGAACAACAAAGTAGGACTGAGAGCTTTGGAGAGAAAGTTGACAATATCTCTTAGGTTAAACCATATAACCTTGCAATATTTCCCATGTAAAATTATAATATTTGACAAATTTTGACCTGTAAACCCTGGAAATTTTTATGATCAGGTTAATATACAAATTTAATATGAGCTAACACATACACACTATCTGAGTCAGCTAGGATGCCAAGATCTTATAAAAGAGCTTACAATTACAAATACTGTATATAACTTGAATATCTATTAAGAACTAGAAGAAAAATCTAATTATTTTGTATTTGTACAGTGAAATATTATGCAGCTTTTAAAATAATGAAATAAATCTGAGTGTTGATACAAAAGATATCTAAAATAAATTAATAAAAACAAGTTATTAGGTTGAAATTCTGTTCCTGGGAATTTTGGACAGACGCTAATAATAAGACACTCATATTTTTGTGTGACTAGAGACATAACATCTTTAGAATTGTGAATGAGTGTATTCTGCCACAATGAAGGAGAGACAACCTGATAAGAGAAAGGAATTTTGCAGAGGTACCAGAATAACTGTGGACAAAGCCAAGAAAATATTCCTGCAAAACTTTCAGTGTTTTTTTTTTTAATCCTGAAATTTAGTAATCATTTTTCCTTGATATTTGGAAAATAACTTCTAAATTCCTTTTACTCCAGGCTTTAATTAAAACTAATATGAGGTGCACTTTATTACTTATTACTAACATCCTAATAAAGAAATAGTTGAATCCTTAGTCTCCCCACAAAGTACATATGCTCATAAGTATATTATATAAATACTTAACTAGAATATGATATATGATATAACAGGATACAATACAAGATAGCAAAATAATAATGGCAAATATATATATACATATAGTTACCATTAATTTTACAACCGAGACATAGAAAGTTTAATAACTTGTCAAAGCTCATACAGCATGTGACAAGATTTGAACACACTACACTCCATACATCAGAAATACTGCTTTCTACATCAGATTTGGAGAATGAAACATTTCTTCCTATAGACATTTAATTTCATGTCTTTTTGCAAATCTTTAATATATATTACATGACCATCAGTTTCCTATTGTCTCCCATGTGCATGTATCTAAAATTCAAAAGATATCCACACACTTTAAACAAAAAAATATTTGACCTTGAAGCTAGCTTGCATTATACATATTTCTACTCTTAATATTCATTTTCTGGGCTAAATAAAGTCAATATACTAATGATTCTTCTACCTCAAATAAAAGATTTGAGTATAACGCATTATTATCGCCAGTCTTTAACGCGTTTTCCTAGACTATATATTCTACTGTCCTTTTGCAGATTAGATTACTTTATTAATTCCAGTCTGGCATGTGTATGAGAAAAGGAAGTCTGTATTGGTAACTGGACCACTGAATGTAAGTGTTTTAAGAACTGTTAATATCATATATTCATATAAACAGCAAGTATAACAAAATTCTTTAGCAGCGTTTGCTTTTTATAAGTGATGATCATGCATAGAGGTAAGAAGATGACCCAGGTAGCTTACTGCTACATTAGATGTTAAATTCAAACACATTCGAAGTCTAAGTTAGAGTTCATTCAAAACTAGAGTTCATTCACTTACACGCTTGGGAACTGTAGAGGGCAGTATTGCTATGTAGTTTATATATACTGTGTCAAACTCCACAGAGTTCACTCAGGCATGAGTAGAAAATTTAGTTTGTTTACAATATCTGGTTTAATGCAATTATTTTAAAGCCACTCACAAAATTTTAAAATATTAGAAGTCAAGCTCTTCCCTAATGTATTTTTTTATTTATTCACAGTATCATTTTTATCAACTATTCTATCTTGATGATTATATTTTTTAAAAAATTAGAAATTATTCTGCATTAGACTCTAAATAAAAATAAATGATAGATGTTCAGTGTTGGACAATTTTAATGTCGTGCTGTAGTTTTCTTATTGTTTGTTTCACACTTCTTGTTTCTTTTTGTTCAGTAGAAGTTTATATAATATCCTCCAACATTACTTCTGAAATATAATTTTTGAAAAAGTTGTACTAGATCTTTATACTGTGGAAATATTTTAATGCTGTCACATATTTCAAAGCATAAATGAAACCCAAACTAATGCTGAGAGATAAGAAATGCAAGAGCTTATATTAAAAAAGAGACTTGCTTATCTTGCTCTAGACAAGTAAAAAAATAATTGTTTTCAATGTTCATTTGTACTGACTGGCAATGGGATCCAAGCCATGGTTTGGTCACACACAAATAAGGACCCTGAAGTCTCATAATCCAGTCACTCAAACAACTAGAGGGGCTTCCCTGTCCAGGCATGTTGTTAAGGGATACACAGAGAGCCCCTGTCCCCAAGGAACTCACTATCTATTTCAGAGATGAATGTCCAAAAGTTAAAATTCTCAAAAACAACAAATATAAGAAATAGCAAAAGAAAATGTATCTTTTCTGATTTAATAGTACAGGGATTGGTTTATGTGATTTTTAAAATATTTTCTACAGTATATGCAAGCAGATACATGAAAAGTAGTTTTTTGAATTTAGAAGATTCTCTTTTCATCTCTTCCCAGCACTGATATACCTGTATCTGAGAATGATGGCTTTGAAGAAAAAAAAGCACCTTGCTTTAACCTTCACATTCAAATTTAAACATTATTTAGAATTCATGATTGAGAGCAGATTGAGGACAAAGAGGCTTCTGAAATGGAGGGTGTCTTTAGATTTGTCTGGTGGTGTAATGGAGCTTTGCATATAATATCCCTTACCACCTGTCTAGTTCCCACTAATGACTGAGATACCTATTAAAATTCTCTGAAATAAGGGCTTAATGAATGGCATTTGTGGGGATAAAGTTTTAAAAGATCAGAGAACCATTTAAAAAAAAAAATCACTATATAATGGGAAGTCCTGAACCAATATGAAGGATGAGTCAACACATCTGCCATTTTTGTTACAAGTTGTTTGGAGTCCTGTCAATCAGGGATGGTATAGATACAAGCAACTGTGTGGTTTGCCTTTAACTACAGGTGAGGGTTTTATTAGGAAACCCTCTCCTTCAGTAGTGGAGTAGCATTCAATAACCAATATGCTAAAAGTATATTTTATGCTCTCATTTAGGAAATTCTATAATTCTATTAATTTATGTGGTGATTTGGGTTTTTTATCTTTCTCACATTTAGAATAAAGATGTGACACATATTAAAAACAGAATTGTAAAATTCATTGAGTCAGGGACCATGGAATTTAAAGTCAAGCAAATAGCCATTCCAAAGAACATGAGCCAGGTTCTCTGCCTCTCTAGGGTTGAAGTTTAATGCCAAACAGTCTGAATTGTGATGTTAACCAGTAAAGTACTCTAGGGGCTTACAAAATGAAAAACCTTTTTCAAGTGTAAAATAGTCTCTATTTTTTATTAATATTTGTAAAAAACTGAATTTATATATAATAATAAACACAAAAAGAACCACCGGGAGAAAATACATTTATAAATGGATAGCTTCCATGAAAGATATGCTTTCTGTGGTTTATTTTTGAAAAATCACCTACTGAACAACAATTAAATAGAACATAGATCAACTATTAGTAAATTTTGAGACCTAAGAACCAGGAAAGACACTATACATTAATAACCAAGTGGTTCTCAACCTCGATATCATACAGTCGAGTTATAAGCTATGTTGCAACCCAATTCAGTAGCTAAGAATAGCTAGAGTGGTGACTTGTAAGACACTTGCTTGTTTATAATTGAAGCTGAGTTCTGCGGTGACTCCTTGACTGGAAGGTCAAGGGTTGGAATCATTGCCTGACATGCTAACCTGCAGACAGAATCAGCAAGCCTGTGTCTCTGAGAAAAAAGGAGAAAAGACTTAATCCACTACTCCAGAGCAATACTGTTTCTCTTCTTTGTATGTTGGATTTTTGATTCTTCTAACCAGTTGACGTGATATATCTTAGTCTCCCTCTCAATTTTACTGGCGAAGTCCCAGACTTACTTTCCTAAATACCTTCTAATGAGAGTGACTGACATATTCTAGTTTTCACTTAAGTTCCATGATTTTTTTTTTTCTAATCAGTAACCATAGATGGTAAATGAACAACATTGTTTTCCTTTTGCTTTCAAGTTCTTCCCAGTGAATCTGAATTTTAAAAAATTACCATTGCTCAATTCAAATTCTCTCATGTTAACTGAGATCCAAAGGTCCCAATCATGCTCTGAGATTTTATATAAACCACGATTATTCAGTAGTTAAGTGATTCTTGTGTAAAACATAAGGTTTACAAAATTTTAAATAATTTAGGTGCCCCTTATAAAATTTTAACAAATATTACCACACAATGTCTACATTCTAACATGTTTAAACAATAAGCTAAAGGTCACAAAAATGATTACTTGTTTTTTATAAAATCAATGACACTGGGATATAAAAAAGTTAACCTTGTCCCTTAAAAGAAATATATAAGGTATTTACTGAGAGTAAAAATAATTAAAAACAATAATGGAGTATATGAAAACACTAGATAATAGCACATGATTTGGATTAATACAAACTAGAGATTGAACCTTGTCACAAACCTTAGTTCTCACATCTGTAAATTGGAATTAATCAAAAAATCTACCATAATGGCATTATTATGCAGTTTAATAATTCTTGACCTCATATAGATCAGACATTAATAAATTTAATTAAATATGTACTTATATCTATGTGCCTCTATACTATAATACATACTTTTCATTCTCTTCTCTTTCCTACATTTACAGTCATTTGAAAATGCATGTTGCTAATTCCATTAGTGAGCAAAATCAATGCCAAACTTAGCAGAGCAGACAGGCTGAGTTCACCAGTATTCCTTGTCTCTATGTTCCTCCTACTTTCTTAGGCCCTCCCTTTTCTTCCACTTTCCATGTTGCATGAGACATCTCTCCATCACTATTTCAGCTCAATGACTGCCTATCTCTTCTGGGAGAAAGCAGACTTTTGAGTCATTTGCCAGCTTCTCTTTCCAAAGTCGAGGACAATCACCTTCTCTGTGCCCTGGTTATCAGTCCTGCCAAATGGTGGCAGATGGCATCTTCCCCCACAAACCCTCTTGGAGTCTGACAATTGGCCTGGGTGAATTTCCCAGTTCCTGCGTAACTGGTCCTTTCCACTCCACCCAGCTTTTCCACTCCCTCTCCCACTTTCCACTCTTTGGAAAACAGAACATACTTTTAAACACCATCATTTTTCCATACTCCTCCCTATGGGAAAGAGAGATTTAAAAGAGCAGATCTTTTTATTTGGTTTTGGTCTTTGAACTATGTAATCAAACCATGTATAGTAGGTGTCTGCTGTCCTTGTAACATTCAACTATCACATAAAACAGGAAGGAATAGCACAAGAACCTGCAAACTAAGTTATCTCCTTGGGACACTTCCCCTAAACTCATAGAAAAGGCTGTGGTTTTGTTAAGTTATGCACCAAAATGTCACTACATGGTAAAATTAAGTCTTTCCTCTCAACTTTCAGCAAGTGTCAATATTATTGCCTATTCTTCAATGCCAAGGGAAGCAAATGACCCATATTAGGGTAACTGAGACAGTTCTTTGCCAAAGGGCTTGAAGCCATTTACCAGTTCTTTGGCATTCTTGTCTGTATGAGCCAGGCATGTACTTGAATGAACTAAAGAAAAAAAAATTAAAGATTCATACTCAGTGACCAAGAAGTCTCATTTTGGGGGGTTAGAGGAACATAAATATGAATCTCTCTGATATCAAAGGAAGAAAAACTTCCTGTTAATGCCCTGTCTCCTTAGTTCCTCATAAAAGAATCACAAAATGGTCCTGTGAAAGGGACACTGATTCTATCATTTCACAAAAATTGTGACCTTGAACAAGTGACTTTCCTTTGCAGTTTCTGTTTTTGAGCTTTTGTTTTTTGTAAAATGAAAATAATAATGTAACTCCCTCAGACCATTTTTAAAGAATCCAAACATAATGAACAAAGTAAATGTTCTAAAAAGTTATCTGTTGCTATTTCTTTTGTGTGCAAAGGGAATCTGTGTTTCTGAATAGTTCAGAACCCATGAGGAACATCTAGAAGGTAGTAATATATGTCAAAGTATTTCTGAACAGAGAACAATGTTGAGAGAGATGGAGGCATATTTCATAATAAATGAAACCAGAGACTAAAATATATGCAAAGAAAGACAACTCCCATGCATGAGAAGGAAAGAATGACAAGAGGAGTTAAAGATGATAATCAGAAAGTACTCCTTCATGTGTGATTGGTCCTTGAATCCCAACTATGAACTAAACTACACAGAACATAATGGTGAAAAAAACAGGCAAAAAAAGTTGAGTTAGTGATTAAATTTAGAATACAAAGTCTTGCAGTATATATTAAAAATGTAAAAATAAAATAAATATAAAATAATATTGAATGTCCAATTTTCAATAATTACTTTAAAGAGGAGTCCTATTCAGACAAAGATACATTTAAATTGAGATTCAAATGATAAAAAAAAAGAAGTCAGGGAAAAAAAGAGAAAAGAATATTAAAGGAGGGGTTCCAACATGTATGAAAATTCTCTCATCCAAGAAATGCAGGGGACTTCATGAACTCTAAGGCAAACCATGAAAACATTATATATCTAGATATATATATCTAGATAATCTATATATCTAGATATAGAGAGCTATATGTCTATATATCTCTCTATATCTATATATGGCAGCTTAGGAAAAAGAAGCCTCTCCAACTTTCTGCCTACCTTGCGACACTAATAAATCCACTGTAGTACTGACCCATGAACAAGTGTGTAGGGTGGGGTCCACATGAATTATAGTAGATGAGTTAGAGATTAAGTACAATAGACAAACCAGCTCAACCCCAAACCAACCAACAAATCTGCTATTTAGAATAAACATCTCTCCAAAATTTAGAAAAAAACATCAAATAATAATTTAGAAAATAATTTCTAATTATAGATATGGAAATAGTTCACTATTAACACAACATAGACATATAACAGAAAACTTTAATCTTTAAAATATATTGATAGTTAATTATGGATACCAAGTTCCAGAAATCTAATGCAATCTCACAAAGATTTCTACTAGAGGACAAAATTTTAATTTCTCTGATCATTTTTTATCTCTCACTCTAAAGAACTTAGTAAAAAAAAACTTGGTTTTGAACTCCATGTCATCCTCTTACTAGTTTTGTGGTTTGGAAAATACCTTAAACTTTGGAAACTAACTTCGTCGTGTAAAAAAAAATTAGCTCTTAAGAGTGACAAAATTCAATAAAATAATGTATGTAAAGTACCAATTACTATATTTAGTACACAAAACATACTAAATAGTAGTTATTATTATTATTAAATTGCCATTACCCTATTCTGCAATTGTGCAGACTAGTATAGCAGTAGTCTCAGTACTTAAACTTAAAAGTATCAAGAAAATTTAATACTAACATAGCCAAAAAATAGGGAAGAATGGTAAATGATTCAACTGAAATATGGCTACATAACTTCTCCAGGACCCATATTCCTCATCTTTAAAGTAAGCAAAATAATCTTTGAGGTTCCTTACAACTTCTTTAAAATAAGGGGAGGGATTTGTTGATTTTTATATTCCTTGCAATATTATTTTTGACCTTGCATCTGGAGCAAACTGATTTCTTTAGAAGTCAATTCATATTTGGAACAGAACAATGGAGACTATAATAACAAATCATATAAACACTGGTGAACAAGATTCAAAGCTGTATTTTGGAGATATAAAAATATCCACAAATACCCATCACTTGGTTATAAAAATAAACATTTCCCATTTAGGAAAAATAAGTTCATCTTGCTGCCAGTTTTCATTTAACTTTACATAAACACACTCTGAAACTGTAGCAACTCTGATTGGTTCTCAATATGAAAAATTACATAAAAACTTCGTGGATTTATTTCTAAACAGGACTTGTCTGGAATCTTAATGTAACAGAAATGTAAATGGTGATCAGTATTCACAGCTGACCCGAATTAGCAGATGTAGGTTTATTTCCATCAGATTACAAATTGGATGGAGACCTGTCTATAGCTTCTGCTGAAACACTTCTCAAGAAAATCATCAAAATAGTCTGTATTGGAGAAATCAGACTCAGCAAATGAATCTTCAGCTAACAGCTGATTGAGAATGAGTTAACATCACACATAGAAATGTTATGTTTTCTACGACTTGACATTTTCAGCGATTGAGAATTGCTATATTTTGTGAATGGAATTACCATTGTTAAAAACTGAATGCTATAAACAGAATGATGTCTTTTGTTTCCAAAGACTATCGAGATACTAAAGTGATGCAAAAATAATTAAAGCAAGATATTTTGTGGTAAGCTTTCGGGATAAATTTAAGACTGTAATCTGCAAGTTACCTTGGGTGAGTGCTGAGGCCACAAGTGCCACCAGTGAGTATTCTCAGGGCAAACCGGAAATAGGTTTAAACGGTCTTATAAAACTTATAAACTTACAAACTTACAAAATCTTAAAAAGTAAAAGATCTGATTTGATTCAGATTCTAGATTTCTCAAAAATGGAAATAATATTCTAGTTCTCCTATTGCAATTTTAGACACACCTAAAACTATACTCATCTCTCTCTGAGAATTTTTATTTTTATATTTTTTGCTATGTGCAATAGGTTATTATGTGAAAAGTATTTGAGAAATGTTTAGAAACTACTTCTTTATGTTATTTTTATAAAATAGAAAACATTAACTCTAATTTGAAACACATTTTGTGTTCAATAGTCCTTTCAACAGTATATTATTTATGTTGTAAAAGAGACATATTTATTTGAAATCTTGAAATGCTAAGAAAAAGTCTTTTCCCATTTTATTTTTACTATTAATGAAATTTAATTTTATTAGGTTGCTCATATGATCTTGCTTAGAATTATTTTTCAATACTTATTTGACTAGGAATACAAAAGATTCAATCTTTTCTAAAAGAGCCTGACTCTAATTGTGAATGCTTCAAGGATCTTTTGTGCTTTGCAGGATCTCCATTCCAGTTTGGCAGACAGTTTATTCACACAGAGATCAATGTCTTATGTGTTGGAAGACAAGCTGTTAAATGTGAGTCATCTTTCCTTTCATTGTGGACCCTTTACTCTGATCCCTTCAATATAATTTCTTTACACTGTTGGTGGTTGTCAAGATTTTATGCTCTTTCAAATTTTTAAATAAGAAACCTATAAGCTAGCATGAATTTGTAAGTGCCATGAATGAGAACATGTCAAATTTCCCAATTCAAATATTTAAACAAAACCCCCAAACTCCTAATTATTTTGAGTAGCAAGGGGATGATAGCATTGTACTTTGAAGGGGATGGTGTCTACTGCCACTGCTGACGTACTGTCATTATGCTGTAATAATGAGAAGCAGGATCTTATTATATATTTGGTATCAGGAAAGTGAGGTAATATCCATAAATGTAAGTTGGCAGTAAAGTTATCTGTGGGAGAAAGATGCTGATCAAAAATAAAATGCAAAATAAATCAACTACTCAAATGATAATTGATTTGCATCAGTTATATCCATATCGAAAGGAGTAATTTGTCTTTCAAAGAACCCATTATGACAAGCCACAGTCCCTAGATTAGAGCCAAATAGCCCCGAAGCACAGTTTTGCTATTATCTCCTCTGTGATTCCTGTAAGCAAGTGACACATCAGAAACAATGAGTCATGAGAAAGACAGTGTGATTGGTTCTGAAGAAATGAACCCTCCATCATGTCATGCCCTTGCACTAATCGTTTTCTAGAAACTTTAATTGCCTGCCTTAATACTCCTTGCTCCTGGATATCCTGAATGACAAGTTGGTAATTCACTACAAAAGACTTGGACAAATGGAATGGGCAAGATCTATCAAGGACTCCCTTCAGCTTCCTGTCCCTCACCAGCCACATCGCAGGATTATTTAAGAATTAGTGTACTACATTTAGAAATGAGTCTGTACCAAGCAAAATTTAGCTTTCACTTTAACAAAATTCAAAGATAATAATAAGGCTAGATGGCTAATCTATTTCTTTTTGACCAAGTGTTAAAAACAAAACAACAACAATACAAATAAACCTAGGAACAAAATTAGGGAGAATTTTAAATCCAAGGACATTTTGCCAGAAAAAAGTAATTAGATACAAAATATTTATTTTTTCTGGATAACCTCCATTTCTATTTAATATCTTCTTAGTTAATACTTTGGCTGCTAAATCATTCAAGTTTTCTAGTATTAATGAAAGGATTAGTCAAATTCTAAATTGTGGCTTGACATATATACAGAAAGGTCTGAATTCTGCCTCTTTCAATGAGAAGCAGGCTGGGCTGCATGTAGCCAGTAACAAACATGAGAAGAGCTTGCCTTAAGAAGCAAAACTTTTGGAAGAACAGTGACGTCTCATCTCCTTTTTTAAAATACTGATTTTATTGAAGAAACATTGCATTATAACATCATATAGGATTAAGTTGTGCATCATTGAAAAGAAATATCTGTATATAATTCAGGAGGTTTACTATGACTAGGCATCTCCTTTTCTTTACTGTTATGGATGGAATTGTGCTCCTCCCCCTTTAAATTTTGAAATCCTAATCCCTAGTACCTCATAATCTGACCCTGTATGAAGACAGACTCTTTAAGGACCCTATAAAATTTTAATGAAGTTATAAACGGATGTTGAACTGAAGGCATTACCCTCAATCCAGTATGACTAATGTCTTTAGAGAAAGAATAAATGAGAACACAGATGATACAGAGAAGATGTACAAGGAGAAGGCAGCCATGTACTAGACCAGGAAGGAAGTCTTAGAAAAACCAATGATGCTGACCCCTCGTATCTGACTTCTAGCCTCTGGACTCTGAGAAAATAAATTTCTATTATTTAATGCACTCAGTCTTTGGTACTTTGTTAGGTGTGTTATGATAGGCATTTAAACAGACATTAGCTGGGGTCAGGGTAGAGATATGAGACCAGAGACCCACAAAATGGCAATGGCCATGTCAGTACAAAAGAGCTATGTGGGTAAGAGACAGAAACTACAGGAGCCAAAAAATGTGGACCGGGAACTTTGAAGAAGGGGGACTTTAAAACTACTTGCAAGTATGGAAAGTATCTGAGAGCAGTATTCTGGAATCAATCCATCAGATAGACTCTGAAGATAAGGGGAGGGACATAAACCAGTCCCAGATCATGGGTGGTGTGCTTCAAACTCCACATCTCTGTGCAGACCTCTTTCAAATGTACTTTCCTGTGGCCTATTAAGTTTCTGCTTGACTTTACTTCTCCTGTTTTGGATTCTTCCTGATGCTGAAAGCAAGAACAGAGGACCACTCGTTCATGCCACTAACAGGTAGCCCTAGAAAACTAATAATCACTTTTTTCTACCCCAGTTTCTTGTCAGAGATTGTGACAAGAACATGCTATTTTTCTTGTCACATGAAATGTTATTTTAAAATAGTGCTGATTAAGGAGGAGTTCAGGGAAAACATTCCATGGAGGACCACAGCATCCTTAAACCAACATCATTTCATGTTGGTGTAGTTGGTGAGTCCTCTTAGATTCGCAGCTAGTTGATACAATTTGAATGTTGTATGAATGCTTAAATTTAGGTTTCTTACTCTGTTTTAAATATAAGCTATTGACTAGCATTTAGTTATACAATTTCACAAAATTAATTGATTGCCTGTGTGGTGACAGCTTGGAGTCTGAGTGAATGCTGCCAAGTTCTCTAAGACTCAGGCTCCTCTGTCTGAGTTGGTCCTATAAAAGGGGTAGTTGAATAGTCAGCTCTCCCATGCAATCAGTGTTAGAAGGACACATATGAATGACACTGACTGACCCTGGCACGCTCCCCACTTCTTATTACATTAGTACCCCTTTCTACTCTCAGAACTTCCTTTATGCTTTTGCCAATATTTTCTAGTCTGAAATTCTTAAATAATAGTCATCTAATTAAAATCCTATAGTTTAACTTCCAGCACAAACTTACTCTTTCTGGGAAGTCTTCCTTAATTACTCCAATCCAAATTAAACTTGTGCTTCCTAAATTTCCAGTGCATTGATCATGCCATCTAAGTCAATTCAATATGTACACTTATTTTTATATGACACTCTAAAGACAATTGTTCAAAATGTTGCTACTTTTCAGTAAGTTGTACTCCAGACCATGCTTGCCGAGTGTCCCGCAGACTCACTGCTGATTGGCGAGTATGGCCGTTTGACTCTCTTCACCTTCCATCCTTACCACAATCTTACGAGAGAGGTATTCTTGTTTCACATTTGTTAAGAGAAAATTGATTTGGAGAGTCAAAGCAGTGACTGCTTGTGGTAGAGGGGGATTTGTTTCAGTCCTGTCTGATAGAGAAGCCTCATACCTGTCACCTCTTCCTAAACTGGCCTCAGAGTAGCCTCAATTTTTATTTTCAGCTTCTACTCCTAGACGTCTTCTTAGGCATCTCTCCTACTATATCATTGTGAAACAGAGTACCTTCTACTCTTTCTTTACTCTCATATACCTAAAGCAAATCGTTTTGCATTTAGCAAAGCATCTGGGATAAACTGGGTTTGCTTATTCCCCCTGCTGACCTAGGTGGCTTCGAAATAAGTTGTCCATTTTCTTATTTAGGGCATAGCAATTTTAGCAGGTGGACCATACATTTCTGTGTGATCGAGGCATTTTAAGACTTCTATCTGGCTTTTCTAGGCCTGTCAAAATGGGACTGTGAGGATGGCAGTTTAAAAGAAAGGCAGCATTTGAAAAGCGGATAAATGAAATAATACAATAGAAGTATTATTAGTTTTAAAGTCAGGAGTTTCCACAGGTCAAGGATGCACTTTTGGGCTGTAGATGCTCCTTGAGATTTTACTTTCTGAAACATGAAATATTCAGAATCACATCAACTCAGTTGGTGAGAAAAAAGGTGAGAAAAGGAGGAAAAAAGAACAGAAAAATCACTCCCCGGTTTCCTGAGCACTGGCATAGGACTCAGTACTGTGCCAGTTTTATCCCTGACACAGGTATATGTCCCAGCCACAATAATCAGCAACAGTTTGGATGCACATTCATTTTCCTTCTTCTGATATACTCCATTTTCTGTGAAGTATAGTTTCTCTTTCTATTCTCATATCAGTTCTAACCTAGTGGTTTTTCCCTCTGTTGATCATCGATTCACCCAAACACATTCTTTTTCTAGCTAAAATACAGCTGGAAGAAGTCACTCACAGAAAATGAACTGCCTGAGGAAACTCTTTTTTCATAGTAACAACAGTGGACATTTGTTTAGTACTTAACTGTCTATTTTCTTAGCTTGACTGGATTGCAAAGCCCTTTCCAGTTATTGGATAAGATGACAGGTAAACACAAACAGCTTGAGAACGCACAATTAAAACCATGTCTCAGAGAAAAATGGGTGCAGGAATAACATTTATTTTAGGAAATATCTTGCTAATAAACAGCTTCATGGAAGCACTGAAAAACAATGCTAGTGAAAACATTGTTAGTGAAAGACTGAAGGATGAGGAAATGTGGACTACTTTTTAGATTCTAGAGTCTGTGAAGGTGATAACTTTTGTCGTTTCAGCCCTCCAAACCACAGGGAAAAAGAGAGCTGTGATCAAATGAAGAATTTAGAACTCTAAGGACCTTTGAATGATGGTTAGTCCATTGTAATAATTCCACAGATGATAAAATTGTAGCCTAGTTTATTCATTAATTCAACAAACATGCACTAAGCATAGAACTATATGACAACCATTTTGCTAGAAATTAGGAGTAGAAGGTATCATTTCCGTTCTCAAGAGCTTCAAATCTCATGAGGAAGAAATAATACAGAAAATATAACAAGTGTGAATCCTGAGGAGAGAGAAAGGAAAAGTAAAGTACCCTATCTTTTAAAGGATTAATTTCATTCTTCATTTGTAATCCATATTTCTGTTAATTCTTAGATATTTGGTCTCTGGAATCTACATAATAAACAAATCCATATTCTTAGTGGTAAAAGAAGACTTTAGCCATGGCTTTTTTTATAGGCTTAGTTGGGTATGAGCCTGGTTTTAGCATTTATCAGAAATGTGAATTTGTACCACTGCTTTTCAAAAATGAGAGTGGTATCTTCCACATGTAGTCATGTTTTAGATAAAGCTTGACTTTTGCTAGTACAGTGTCTGACACATTTCAGTGAATACCAGCTCTCAGGGTTATGGAAGTGATTCTCATATTGATGTTAAAGAAAAACAAGTGAGGTTAAGAGTAGGGAGATGATAAGTGAGTGGTGAGGGAAATGAACTACCCATTTGAGAAAATGTGTTTGCAATTTTACCGGTAAACACGGTATTACCAGGTTCTGGGACATACTTAAGGTCTTTAAGATGTCTGTGCACATTGCAAAAAAGGGGGTTTATAGAAGACACTTACCACTTGTTTTATCTTGCAAGGGATTTTAGCATCTCAGAAAACTCATATATATATACATATACAGATATATATATGTATATATATATACATATATATATATATGAACTTGTGTGGACAGAACAAAGGAGGAGAAACATATTTCATGCTTGGCATATCCAATCTATTAAAGGCATTCATTTCTTAACAAGTAACATACATTTCAGTTCTGGTTAGAATCTAGAATTCTAAATGAGTTCAGATAGTTTAAACAGACACTTTCATTTTGGTCACTACAACTTTTCAGATCCATCATGATTGAAGAAAAAAAGATATCTTCTTAAAGTTTGAGCTTCTAAATAAAACTGTTGGCAAGCAGTTACCCAGTCATGATTTTGAGGTGGTGGGTGATGCCATGGCCTGGGGAGACAGGCTGTCTCAGAGATCTAATTCTGTCTCAGTGGCACCAGGGGGGATTAGCAATTTATATTCATATCTTCAGACTCCTTTTCTTAGGTTTTCTTTTTTCATCCAGCACAGAGTTCAGCAAGCTATAACCCAGGGGCCAAATCTTGGCCCCATTGTCTATTTTTTGGCATTTTTAAGAAGTTTGGAAAATTTTTAGAAACGAATAACATTTATTGATACTTGAAAATTTACATAAAATCAACATTTCAGTATCAATTCCTTAATTATTGGAACACAAACATATGCATTTGTTTACTCCACAATGTCACAACTCAGTAGTCATAACAGAGAACTTATGACTCCAAAAACCTAAAATATTTGTTCTCTAGTCCTTTCCAGGAAATCTTTGCTGCTTTAGCATATAGAGCAAGTGCTACAAGTCAGCACGTTATAGTTACTATAAGAGAGCACTCCTCACTTGGAGATATCTTTCAAACGTAATCATAATGTTACCCTCTTGGGGTACCCTGGCAGAGTAGTGATCAATTGCCTCTGAAGGAGTATAAACGACATACCCCTGGGTTCCAGTTCCAGGGATTTGGGGGGCAGGTATGGGGATATGTGGGACATAGTGTGAACACCTGAATTTTAAAAAAGAAAAAAAAACTCTTTTAACCAGTTCATCAGTGTCCCCAAATGCCTTTAGGTTGACAGACATTAGCCAGAATTTCAAGAGATCACCAACATTTAAAAATGCCTTTGTACCATTTTAATAGACTCTTTCAAGTAAATATTTTAAGACATTCTGAGTAGGAAGGGAATTTCAAAGCAAAAATCTCAAACTTTTTTTAAAATGAAAGAAGGCATAGTTGCTAAAACATGCTGAGTTTCATCAATGCATTTATTTAATTCATGCTCAGAATTACTTGTACATATAGAATTATTTCTTCATACCAAAAACAACTCCTACTCACATTCTCTAAATGTCTTGCACACATTAACTAAGCAAAAAGAAAAAAAAATGCTTTAGGGCTGCCTACATACTTAGACAAACAAAAAAGAAATTGTCACAGTTGCCTTTGGATCACAAAGAGTTGCATGGGTTTTAACTTACAAAGCTAAGATGAATGGGAAAAATTTAAGATTAAAGTGAATGTTGTCAAATTAAATAACTTAGCAGCATATTTAACTAACATCAAGAGAAAACTAATATCAAAAATTGCCTTGTATACTAAAACAGATTAACAGTTATAAAAATAGAAAACTAATATATCCAATGACATTATTTGCTCATCCTAGAAGGTGTTATAAATACAGGCATGGATGATAAACTTTCATTGCTTATAACACATAATTTTCTCAAAAACTCAAATATTGTCTAAGCATTTTTCTTTCTCAAAAGAATTTCTTTGAGGGTCTATTATATAAGAAGTTGCACAGATGATGTAAGTAAGTTTAAGTTTCAGCACATTTTAAATTTTATAGTCTCTAGACCCATGACATGTTCGATGCAAGAAAAGTTTTGTAAAGCATGAAATAGGTCTGTTCAGTTACACAGTCTTATAATCTGTCGAGTTACATGATCATAAAATCATAAGGAATAAAGAACAATTGAAACAGGGAAGATAAAACTAATTTATTAGATTATTAGTATCTATATAATTACAAATATTAGACATGCGCAGTTAGTGCTGCATGTATATAGATGAAAGATATAAACATAGAGATGAACAGCTAACTGTAGATAAAGAGATAGAAATTAATAAAGTCCCTGGATCCCAAATTTAAACTACATTTCTGAACCTGAAGCCCACAATTGGGTTTAAAGGTATCTGTGAAAATATGAAAAATACTTCCAATTTTGGTATTTGAATTTTTCTGGTCAAAGACCCATAAATAATTGACTTCTCTAAGTACCATATACTCTAATTTTTCACATGACTCAACAATAATTAGAATGGAAAATTTAAAATTACAAAAGTAATATGTAATTGTTGGAGTGTTTCTGAAAAAAATTAGAATAGTCCTGGCTAAATATGTGATAATGACACCTTTCTTTTTTTTTGAAGGGCTTAATTTTATTTCTAGGTACATGAAAATCATTTTAGACGACTCTTCAAAAAATGCTTTGGTTTGCTCTTGTGGCTTAGCAGTTACGTTCTTAGTTTCTATTGGGTAAGTTCGCATACATCCTATGGATCCAGGTTCCTGACCCAGGGTCAGGTAAGCAGCCAAGATTAAAAAATAAATAAAATGTGTCTTCCTCCTCTCTCTTCCTGCCTGCTTGTCTATCCGCCTTCATTCCTTTCCTTAAAAAATAAATCCTTTTTCCACAGCTGTATCTTCAACCTCTCATGTTATTTTTTTTAATTTCTCATATTCCTTTATGCTCAATGTTCACTTCTTTTCTTTCCCTGCGGAAGGAAGAGGATAAGAAAACCTCCCAGTTCTAGTTTTATTGATTTGGGCCAGAGAGGGATTTGAGAGTCTGGGATACAGGTAATTGCTCTTGGAACCCATAATGGGTCTCTGCATGAATAAATCCTATGCAGTTTGGTGGACTGAGTCCCAACATGTGAGCAATATCAGATGTGCTTGTTGGTGACTAGAGTGAGTGATTACTTGGTCAGTGTGTGGAAAAGTTTGTGAAGAAACTGAAAACAATTTTAGCAATGTGACTTCTGCACTGAAAAGAACTGAATTGCAACATGTAATCATGTTCTACAGAAAAAAAATGCGGATACAGATCTAAGGGGCTATGCCCTAGGAATAGTTTCTATGCAGGACAATAAATATGTAGTCAGTATCTTGCATATATTGTTCTAAGTGATCGAGAATAATAATGAACCAGAAAGATGTAATTCTTAACTATATGAATACATATACCTTTGTCTCTTTTTGCTCTTCTCTGTCTCTTAAGCACTATTTCTATTTCTTCTTCAGACAGACTATTCTTCTAAGAAAATTAAGTCATCATTATCCCATTAACTATTTTATTTATTTATTGTTTTGTTTTATTTTGTTTTGATTTTTTATATAATAAGGAACACTTACACAGAAAAGATTTTGAGAAGCAAAGAAACAAATTATATTTTCTTTCTTCAAACATCATACATTAAAGATCTGCCAACATTCCTTTCTCAACCACATTTCCCAAAAGCTTAACACTTGGCCATAAAAGTTCTGTCCAGTCTAAAAATTCAGCATGTCTGACAGTGAAATCCTATAATTTGCCAATTTGGCTAGTATCTCACTTTTGAAAAACAAGTAAAGTGACAAAATGCATGTCATGTTATAGTAAGTCTATAAGAATCAACCCTAAATTATTGTAGATTTGTGTCAGATCAGATTTTACAAAAGTCTAAAACCTGCATAGAAATAAGCAAAAATTATAATTAAGCAATATACAAACAGCTGGGACCCTTGATTCTATTGAAAAATCTTGTTTTATTGTTTGCACATGATCATTACTTAATTTAATAGACCATTCCTGACTAAAGTAAAACCAAAAATGAAATAAAGCAGAAACTCCCACCTATCTAGCATATATGAATACTTATCAAATAATATAGCATACATATGAATAAAACATCTGAGTGTACACACACATGCCACTCACATGCAAATGTGTGTATATATATATATATATATATATATATATAGTGCTAGAATATTTTACAGAGTTTTTTGGAGACTTTTTATCAGTTTTATTGGAAATAATTTATAGGCAAGTAGGATTAAAGGATTTTTTCCTATTCATTGACACCCCTTAGGTAGTTGGACTTGAGATATTTGTCCATAAAGACAAAATATTGCTTGATCTGTAAGCATCACTTGTAAGGTGGGTTATCAGAAGAGATGATCGGGAAAATTCTACAGAGAAAGTCAACGTAGCATGGATGTGTTCTGAGAATCTGCTACTATGCAAGTCTATAGAGGGTTCTGTACAAGACACTGACCACACTTTTTTAATATTGCCTATCTCCTGCACTTTGTAAAAAATGAAAACACTCTTGCAACCTTTCTAGATTCCTTATATCAAACTATGACACAATTGGAATACTGATAAAATATTCTCTTGTAATACCATTTGCAAAGATAAGTCAAGTATTACCAAATCTGTAAAGTAATTCTGATTTTGCAAAAATTTGATTAAAATCATGTGATGAAGATCCCCATACTCTTATGCAAACCCAGAAGCTTTTGCCTGGCATACAATTCTGATGCTAAGGACATAATAATAAAGCCCAATTACCAAAATTAATGACACAGACACTGATTCTCAATACATTCATTATGTTTTTCCAACTCCCTCTTTGTAGAAGAATTTGGTACAAATCTCTTGTCCTACCATAATACGATTTAGAATAATAAAGACTAATATGGAATCTACTACATATTACACTAATAATTCAGGAAGCATTTTTTCAAATGCACTATGGTAATAGTCTCTTAACCTCCATAATTATTTAAGCAACCTGAATTTTCTGAAAATTTTTATATTCCACAACATGCAGTCTTAAAGATTTAAAGTTTTGTTCATTTAAAGTCATTATGTCTTAGGTATTGTAAAACACACAGGAATAACAATCTTGGAGCCTATGTTCATGTCTTCTTGGGTTTGACGACACAGCTCTTTCTAGAGAGCATTTTCACCAATAGATGAAATCTCTAAGCAGTTAGAAGACAATGAAAAAGTGGACTTTTAATGTTACTGAAAAGAGAGTTAAAGTCTTTAGTTTAACACCATGCTCATTTAAAACCCAACAAGCACTAATGTTTGAGTATAAATTTGGAAAGAAATTTCCTCTACTTATACTTCAAAGCCTTTGCAACATCTGGAATTTGGTTCCGTTCAGGGTATTCCACTAAGAAGTAAGAATAAAAAGATTTTAATAGGGCAAACAAGATTCAGGTTTCTTACAATATGTTCTCCCTGGGGAGAAACAAATAACACAATGCAACTGACTAACCTTTCTGCACTTCAACTGCATTAATTAACATTTAGTCATGGATTCCATCATGAGCCAGATGAACTCAGTGCTGCAGCTGTTTTCACTGAGGGGGGAAAATATGCTTTCTCATTTTAGATTCCCAACATTTATAACTATGGGAGAACTGTTTTATTGACTGTCTTTGTGCCAGCATGATTGATATGCATTGCATATTAGTCACACAAATAAATTCACACTCACCCTAAACTGTGATGAAATCAATGTCAATATTACATATACTAGGTCAGAATCAATGCTATAAAAATCATATTGCTAACTCCTTTTTTGTTACATCAAGGGTTAAGGAAGGACTAAAGGAATGATCCAAGAAGTAGATCACAGCCTTGAAGAAAAGATTGGTGAGAGAGTCAAAAATTTAAGTGGATATCAGGAACTCTGAGAGAGATGGATGCAGATGAACAGAAAAAATGAACAGATGTTGAAGAAATTTAACTGCAGGATCTGATGACTTGGCAGAGATGTCTTCAACTCTACATGCCAAACATATGGAAGTGGTTGATTGGGAGCAAAGCTGAGGTACAGAAATGTATTATTCAGTCATTGAAGAAAAGGTTTTGTTTTTGTTTTTTGTTTTGTAGCAAAACCTTCTTGGTTGGGATCAACACTGAGGTACAGGAATGCATTATTCAGTCATTGAAGAAAGGGTTTTGCTTTGTTTTTATAGCAAAGCCTTCTTTAAGATACAATTTTGTGAGGAAATATGACAGCGAATCAGTTCAAAAAAACACTCTACCTTTAACACCTGGCCAAATTTCATATTACAAAAATACTGTAAAATCAACAACTAACTCTAACTGTTGTGTCATGACTTATGATCACCTCTGGACTACCACAGATTTATGAACTGGCAATAGTCAAGTTGTCATGTGTACTTGTGTGTGCACCTATGTGTGTGTTTGTCATTTATACCAGTTAGCAAACCTAAAATCTTTATCTCTGTAAATACTAACCAAATTTGACAAGAATTTCCTCAAAATTAATGTTCACAGCCATGACTTAAGGCTGTCTCACTTGTCTTCACCTTTACCAATATGGAATGGCAATATTTATTTATTATTTATTTAGTCGTTTAACAAACCTTTCTGTCAAGAGCTGTCAACAGATGGCAGCAAGGGAGTCGCCGAAACTTGACCCAGAAGCAGGCTGTCTACAAATGACTCAGCATCAGGTTCCCCATGAATGTGCATGGGGTGACCCCCTTTACAGCCACACCTGTTTCTCAAGACAACTGGCTCTTCGCAAAAGACCCTGTCCCAGAATGGCAATGTTGTTGTGTTGTGTTTTGTTTTGTTCTGTTTTATCAAACTAGGAAAATCTTACCTGGAACCACTTCAAAAAGGAATTTCCCTGGGTTCTCTTCATTGCACGGATGTTCAAGGACTTTATTTCCAGGCAGAAAAATAGTGCCCTGTAAATGCAAATGCCCAAAACATCATCATCATCAGCTGACAAATACTGAATATCATCATCATGATCACCATCATCATAATCATTCATTGTCATCACCATCATCATCAGTGAATATCTAAGGTTTACCTGTAACCCATAGACAGTAATATGCATCAGACTCATTTATATTCCCAAATATTCAAAAATCATGTAACAGAATCATATTTTGTTGACACAATAAATATCTGTTGATTATCTAATATGTAAAATACATTGTGTTAGGTGCTGGATTCATTTGAAGCACCAATTTATTAAGTGCTCTGTATGCAAAAGTAATACTGCCTATTCTACCATAATCATATTATTTTCCAAAGAAATAGTATGATACATGATTTTCTCCATTTTAGAGCCATAAAAACAGATGCAGAGATATTAAATAACTTAGCCAATGTTGTCATAGCCTTCTCTTGATTGTCACTTCACTTTTTTAATATTGTTTTTTTCTCTTTGGTGGATCATTCCCATTAGTATTGAGATATATTAAAAACTATCTTATTAAAATATATTACTATTAATAACTATCCTATTAAGCATATTATTTCTAATTCAGTTTTGCCTGCAGCTGGCATCTTATTTTCCTTGCCTAGCAGAGTCTTCAATATTATTTTTTTATATGTATCTACTGCAGTCTATTCTGTGTGAGTCATAATTCTAATCACATGACTTTGACAAGTTGCATGGCTAAAATTTTTTAATCATCAATTAGTTCAACCTTCCAGAGCATTAATCATTACTAACCACTCTTTCATGGTTTTCATCAGTTTTTTCTTTTACTTTTTTATTGTCTGAACTGACTCTAAATATTAAAGTTTTTCAAATATGCCTTCTCTTCCATTTTTATATTCTCTTTCTCCAAATCATCTTATTCATGTCTATGGCTTCAATAACCAAGTATAAGCCAATTAAATATCAGATTGATGTTTCTAACACAGGACTCTGAGTTTCAGACATTTATATCCAAGAGCTCATTTGACATTTCCATTTGGATATCTTAAACGCATCTTAAACTACATTTAGTGATATTAAAATGCAATTCAGTCCTGTTTTTGTACTCCCTATCTCAGTAACTGATAACCATCTTCCAATCATTTGCAAAAGCCAGACATGCAGCAATCATTACCTGTAATTTACTATATCTTTACTACCACCACTTCCTAGTTCAATTCACTATTATCTTGGTCTAGAATATTTTGCATGTATAGTCACAGATTTCTCCACAATACACTAATTTTTTTTTTAAGGAAAGGTATAGACAGGAATGAAGGCAAATAGGCAGACAGGCAAGCAGGAAGAGAGAAAAAGAAGCATTTATTTATTTTATTTGACTGTTCATCTTGGTTGCTCAACTCTGGCATACATGGTGAACCTGGGTCGTTGGGATGTTTGTGAACTGTGCCAGCTGGTGGCCATGGGCTTGCCACTAAACCATCAGAGCACAACACACAACACACTAACATTTTGATACCCACACTTTTTTAATGCTGAGTGGTCTTTAGAAAAAGAAATTTGATCTTGCAGCTTTCATGTTTTAATATCTTACAATATTTGATTTGTCCTAGGATAAAGTTCTGAATGTTCTGGCTCCACCCACATCTGTCAGCTAGTATTTTGACTCTTATACTTTCAATGTTTTTTATGGTTTTCTGTGATCTTTCAATAGATGAAATCATGTTCCCATCCACCTTAGAGCTACATTTTTCCCTAGTTATTTTTAGCCATTTTTTAGATCAAATGTATCATAAATGTACTTTGATTGATTTCTGAATTTCCCCTGGAATGATTTAACACTGTATATAATTTGTTATTTGTAAGAATATTTGATTAAAGTCTACCTCCATCATTAAACTATAAGGACGCCAGGATAATGTGTTTTAGCTCTAATTTACCACCAATGCTTAGTATTTTGCCTGGTATAATGTTAATATTAAAAAGGGAAAAAACTGTATTGTTGAGTGAACAAGTACTGTTAGTGTAATAAAACCAGTATCAAAAGGAAGTATGTTGAATTCAAAAGCATATATCTGACACACCCTGGTAACCTAGTGGTTTATGTTACCACCTGTAGTTGAAATCCCAAGGGCCCAGGTTGAAACCCGGGGCCTGGGCGACCAACCAAGATAAACAGCTAAATGAAATAAATTAAAAAATGTTTCTTCCTTCTCTCTTCCTGCTTATCTAGTCACCTTTATTCTTGCCTGCACCTTTCCTTAAAAAAAAAATTGTTGATTATATTATGTTGCCCATTTTTCCCAGCTTGAAGCAATCTTTAGCTCAGGTAGTATTTTGCTCAGTTTCATTCTATCTGGTTTAACACAGAAAATTATAGTAATCAACTCCATACCTCCTCTGAGCTTAGTGTGATAAACCATATCACTCCCTAATGTATACCCAAGGAATGGTAGGTTAGAAGTGTCCCTCTCCTTCCAGGCCTTTCAGAGTGAGTGTTGGAGATACTTTGTTTTCCCTTTCCAAGAAGTAAAACTTCACTTCTCAGCATATTTACTATTTTCTGACTTATGGATCCCATTTGGTTTATTGGTATTTGTCAATAATTTTAAAAAATTACAAAATATCTTGAGACTATTCAGTATAATCAAGATTTATTTTACGTATAGGTTTAATCTACATGGTTTCTAACAAAGTGATAAAATCAGTTACTTCAATTTTGAGTTTATTTTACTTACTGAAATATTATATGAAATGATTTTGTGAAGTAATTAAATGTGTGATTTAAGTTTTATAAGATAGCATTTAATCTTCCAGATAGATGCAATATTCATTTATGTATGCATACATGCCACATGTATCTTGTAAATTGAATTTAAGTCACTCTCCTGCATAAAATAATCTCTATCATAAGACATTCTCCCTTATGAAATCTCAAACTACTTTCACTTGACAATTAAAATATTTAGAATAATGGTATCTTTTGTTATCGTCTTTATATGCACAAAATAGCTGTTTCTGGTTATAAGTTTATATGCATTTTCATTGATATAACATTTTATATCTTGAAAGTTTCCAAACTGTGATGTAAAAATAGTAGTCAAAATATAATAAATAATGTTTAGGACAGCATATACTATAAATAACAAGTATGGTTAATTTATTAAGTCATTCAATAAGAAAAATAAAATCATTTATTAAAATAGCTAATTTGATCACTTTATATAGAAAGCCTACAAAGTCTATTACTAAGAAACATCTTAACTGTGATAGTGATTTTTAAAACATTTCTCAATGTTTATACTGTAAGAAAATGCATATAGACACCAAAATAATCTAAAATTTGTCCATTACCATAGATAACTATTATTAACACCATAAACATCTTCCTAATTTATATTTATGTGTATACACAAAAATGCATACCATAATTTTTATATAAACACTTAGAGTAAAAATGTATTATTTGCTTTAAAATTTAAAAGCACTAACAATTGATATTTTTATGCCAATTTAATAATCTACATAATTTTAAAGCTGAATAGTACAGTGTTGTATACATAATTTTACATTCTCTTTTGTTGCAAAGTATTCATGTCTGTTATAAGTTACATAAGCTTTATTACATGTTATTATAAAAAACATTGAATAAAATTAAATCTTTGAGCTTCTACTTAATTTTTTCCTTTTAGGATAAATACACTCATGAGAAATTAGTAACCAAAAGTATGAACTCTTTGGGTGTGATTGATTAATTCTTACAGAATTGTTCTGAATGTGCTAACAGAACAAACAATAAGGAAATAAAATTTAAATGCACAATTTAGTTTGAAACTAATATACTGAGACACTATCAAATGTCAAATATTATTTCTAGAATTATTTCAGTTGGTATGACATGTGCAAAAGAAATAAATTCTTAACATCAATATAATAATACAATAAATAACTACAGAACAGATAAATGCCAAAGTATGTAAAAAACAAGCAAATATAATAAAAGTTTAAGGGGAGACAGTCATAAGAACAATTTTGATTGGTTAGAAAAGATAATGTGGAAGAAATGCTTCTTTTTTCATTAATTTTATTACAGGTACATTGCATCATAACATTATATAGGCTTAGGGTATGCATAATTAAAAATCAACATCTGTATATATAGTAAAGTTCACCACTACCATTTCAATTCTTCCTTCACTACGCATTTGATCCCCTCTATCCAATTTAAGGAAATGTTTTTAAAGGAAGAAAGGAGATTTAGTGAGCTAAGGATAATGAAGAAAATAGCAATAAAAAAAGCAGAAATAATTAAACTAATACGTGATATGTAAAGAGCATTTTAGAATAAGTAGAAGATTCACATGCAGGAATGATTAGAAAGTAAAGATTGTTGGTAATAGTGAGGATACACTGTGGGAAGTCTAACTCCAGTCAGAGGATGTTGTACCTGAAGTCCAGAACAACTGAGGACCAGAGTAGATTCTTCAGCAAAACAGATGAATTTTTAAGAATACCAGCCTCTTAGAAGTCTGTTACCATGAAACAATTAATTTAGCAAAAGAGAGCAAAGTCAAGATATACACAAAAGTATTGATAGTAGAAATGACATATTTTACATTATAAATGCTATGTATATATACATATATATTATGCATATAATATATATGTATATATTATAAAAAGTGTATGTAATGAAACCTGTTATATTTTAACATGGAATGAGGACAAGTCAAGATAATCTCAATTTTATTCTTTTGTATATTGAGAAGATGACACCTGTTGTTTGAAATAAGGAATTAAAAAGATTCAGGTCTATGAGGCCCATATACTTGAGCCAAATTTACGTGATATTTTTTAGTTTCTGTTAGTAACTATATTGTATATTGTCTAC